>JANEYF010001434.1:25000-54183 GCA_029963845.1 Rhamnusium bicolor | reverse complement strand
TACACAAGATCTAGAATGTTACCGTTTCTGTTTCTTACAAAATTATATTGTTCCAGGTTTATGAAATTGCTAAAGTTTATTAAAGATGTAATACGGCTAGTAGGTTCTGGTGTTTGTAAGTAATCAGAGTATTCACTAAAAATTGAAATCACCAAGGAATAAAATGTTATTATTGTGAATGTATTCTAATGAACTAATAATTTCAAATAGAGAGTTGTAACACTCTAGAGCGGTTTTTGGTGGTATGTATATTAAAATAATGTAGTAGGAGCAGAAATCGACTTTAATTTGAATTCCCAGAATGTCTATAGAGTGCAGCTCGTTAAATTGTGTGATTGTCTTAAGCTTTAGGTCCACTGAGAGCAAAGACGAATCAATAGCAATCATAACACCCCCGCCTCTGTCACAGTTAGTGTTAGTAAGATCGCGATCACATCGATGTACGGCATATTTATTAGGGTCGAATAATTCTGCATCATTTACTCCAGATTTCAGCCAAGTTTCAGTGACTGCAATAACAGAGTAGTCACTTGAATTAGCAGCATTATATAGACAAGTTGTTTTGCTATTCACTCCACGCATATTTTGATAATACACGGATAGCTTAGAGGGTTGATTACAGCTCTTAGCAGAGGCATTGAGTGAGGTATCGTCTCTTGCATTGTGAGATATGTTAAAGAATGAAGGTGTCGATATTGGTTGCTATTCGAATATCCCAAATAGGTCTAGTTTCATTTTATTTAATGCATTTTTATATGCCAGGCAATTGTCGTAGTCCCAGGCTGCATGATCTGTTTTGATATCTGATTTTTGTTTAATTTTAAGATTGTTGCAGTTAATACAGCTAGGTTCGTTACGATTGGGACAGTCTTTCAGGTCATGAGCTTTCGAGCATATGGGGCATGACAGATTATTTGTACAAGATTTTTTACCGTGGGAGTAGCCGTTGCATGTGTAACAGCGTGGCACAGAGATTGCATCATACACTGTACATCCGTCTAAACCTATTAATAAATGACCTTGATGAAGTACCTTAAAATAAGTTGAGATATCTACCTGTACTGTAGCTTGAAAAATGTTATTATTCTTTTTTGTATTCCAAATTTTTAAAATTTTGCACTCAGATTGGGCATCGAAGATACCATCATTTTGTTTTCTGATGTACTGGAGTAAAACTTCTTCCTCGAGATTTTCTGTAATTCCGACAATTCTGATCTGTGGACTGACGCTTTTTACTTCATGAACTTCGTAGTTTGCATGAAGTTTCTCTTCTGCTAACTTTTTGAATCTGGAGGCCTCCTCGGAATTGCTGCATCCTAATAAAATTCCACCGTTTTTTATGTGTTTCACGTTATTGATTTTAATGTTAGAGTCTACTGGATTGACGGAGTGTAAAATGTCCGATTTAGTGCGCGCGTTGACTTGATTCGGATTTTTTGGCTTGACAACTATTTTCTGTTGTGTGTCTTGACGTAGTTTATCTGCATATGTGGCTGTAGTAGCCGTGGATGGAGTGGATACAATCAAGTCGGAAATTTTTTCTGCAGCTATCTTCGTTACTTCGGCTTTCATCGCGTCGAATTTTAATGTAAATTCGTTGAACAATTCGGTGCATTTATTCTCAAACAGATCCTCTAATGACTTGTCGGTGAACTTCGTTTCCAGCACTTTACATGCACTACATTTCCAAGATAAACCAGGTACAGATGTTAAGTGTGGAATAACCTCGCTTGGTACATCAACACATGCAGCATGATGAACTTTTTTACAGGGGCCAGAACAAGAAACGTTAGCTTTGCGGTGAAGGGATGTTTCACAGGTACCACAGCGTGACATTTTATTTGATTAGGTAGACTAATCGCATAAAATGGCTATGTTTATATCATGTTATATTGTTAATAATACACTGCAAGCAACAATAACAATAAACACTTTTACCATATAGAAATTCTTTCAGAATCTACGGCTTATCACTTGAAGGTTTTTATATTAGAAACAGAAAAACAATTCTTTCTTCTTTTTTATAACAAAAAATACTAGGTCTCTCACAAAAAGTTTAATTTAGCTGAATGGGATGCTATTTTAACTGCACTTTTTTAGCTAAAAATGCACTTAATTTCAATGAAAATTAGATTAATTGATGGAACACACTATGAACTTCAGTCCGTGTAAAAATTAAAATTTAAATGGTCTTCCTTCTGCGGTTAAGACTATTAACTTCTAGACTTTTAAATTCTAGAGGCTCTTCAACACACACAATTTAGACATGTCTGTCCTCCTCTGAAAACTCTTGGCACCTTAATTTTTTCTTTACCATCACATTTACATTTGCATTTTTCTTTCAAAGTCTTCTTTACTTTTGGGATATTGTAGTCCCACTTATTGTTACTTTTCTTTTTCCCTAAGTACCTTAAACCGGATTCTCTCATTTTTTTTTGTTATTCTTTCTAGCCCAGTCTTCCGGATTCACATGCCTTCTTTTACGTCTTTTCCTTTCTCCACTCTTTAAGTTTTCGTCACTCTCTTGTTCGCTGTTTTTGTAACTATCATTTAGATTATCATTTTCCCATTCTATATCATTTTGTACTGTAATATCTTCCTCGGGTCATCTTTCTTGTAGCGACGTGCATGCTTGTTCATTTTGTTCCTGAGATTCTATATTCTCTTTCTCTTTGCTGTACACCTTAGCTCTTCTAATATGTTGGAACTCTTTATTTATTGGTTTAGGGTTAGAACTGGTATGCATTTCCTTGTTATGTTACTTAAAGTATTGTGAATAGTTGTGTCTATTCCAAGGTTATCTATGACCTCTATCTCAATATTAGGAACATTCTCATACACAATCGGTACATTCTGTAAGTCTTGAAAGATTAGAGTACTGTTTTCAAAATTTCCAATATTCTCTTTGTTAGTGAAATAATTAGTCTCATCTAGATGATATTCATCATACTCTGGAAGATTATTTTCAGATACATCGGGGTTTTTATCCTGTGTAACGGAAACATCCTCCATGACAAGATTTTCATAATATTTTTTACTACTTTCACATATGTACATCTGGGCCCTTATTTTGTGCTAATTTCAGTATTTTATAAGTTCTTGCGTGTAGATTACACATTCTGTAAAAAAAATTCACATAAAAATAGTCGTAAAAATGTCAATAATTTGTTAGGCACCTCTCTACAAATTAATATATATAGGGTGTTCCAACCACCCAGATAAAACTTTTCTGAAAAAATTAGTGACACACGTTGACCTTGTTTCCATAGGGGACATATTTTAACATAATACTTGTTTGTATATCTATCATTATCCCTCAAACCTACACAGCCACCCAAATGTTTTTACCTCCAAAGTTATTCAGGGTGTCTACTTTTGGTTGGGACACCCTGTATTTTGGTTTTCTTGTAGTTATTTATTTATTCCATAATCTAAACATGCTATTATCATTATTGTATAGTATACTAAAAGTATAATCTTAAAAATATGATGTAGGTACCTTACCTAGTTAAAAATAAACGGCCCTAGTGGCATTCTTTAAGTATCAGAGAAATAACGTATTGCTCAACTTTTAAATGGAAAAACAAATAAGTCCCGGTGAAGTTTTGAAATTAAAAGATTATTACATAAAGAAAATCGCACAAGTCCTACATCAAATTATTTACTTAGTATAGTTATCAGTGTTACAGATTTGACTAAATAACAGTACAAATAAATAAAACAGACTTACCTGATTCGACAGAAATACGAGTATACAATTATATTGTTGTTTTTCTTAAGAATGTCACAGAAACAGTTTGACACTAAACACTCAATCATACATGTACGCTAACTACATAGGAACTCACGGAGTTGTCTGATTTTCTTATTTGATTAGAGCACCACTGAACTTATGTGAAAATTTCGCGGTCTTTTACAGAGAATTCCTATACTTATGAGAAAATAAATACTGATAGAATTAACATTGCCCTAATAGATGGCGTCAAATGCCAAGTTTAACCAAATTTGGACTTATGGAGACATGGAATATGTTGCCGAGTATTAGTTGAAGATACAGATGGCGAGGGCAAACAAGTATATAAGTTTTGTAATATACACTCAAAGTCACCGTATATTACAAATGCTAATTCAATCCATTTTGGAATTTTAGTGAATATAAATCGACATTCATCAAGTTTGAGAGGAGATGGCATCAAAGTTATCATTTTATTACAATTATTTTTATGTAGCTCAAGTTGATTTTTTCGTTGTAAGGACTCATTCCTCGTTATTCTAAATGATAATAAGAACAAGAAGCAAAAAACAAAATTTAGAATATAAATACATTCAAACAGAGCAAAAAAAAACAGATTGAGACTCTCCTCTCGGAGCGGGGGAAGCAGGCAGATTAACTAGAACAGTTTCTTAACTTAACTTAAAGCTATACAACAGTAGAAATAGTCGGCAAGTGACAAAAAATAAAAAATGAATCATTCACTTAGTAAAGTTTGTTAGGCGCCACCTGCTTTTTATAAAGTTTGTATAACTTACTGCTAAAAAGGGAGAAAACTTGTAACTTCTTTCAATAGTCTCTCATTACTTTAACTATTTAGGGAAAGGGAAAGTCAACTAAAGTCTATACGTAAAGTTCGGAAAACAAATCTTTAATTACGAATTACCAGCTAACCACTGGCTGCACTTCTTGCAGTCACCGGTGGACATCGCAGCGTTGCTAGGTACCTATTTTATTATAATTCTATCAAAACTAAGCTCATATCCTCAAACATGTTTTCGGTTGTTAATAAAACTCTTAACCATATCTCAGACTTACAGCAGAACTTAACAATGCAGGTCACAGGTCTTTTCTCACACCTTGCTTTGCTTCATCTTCTTGGGTAACATAACATACATACTGGAACGTAAACTCGTCCTCAAGTATATTAATCAGCAATACACCTTGCACCATTTCTCTGCCTGAACTGACTTACGTGCGCCAAAAAACCACCTCACTCCACACTCCGCGGGCAAACATCCGATCGGCGCGGTAGTCTAAATTATTTCCCGCATTGTGCCATCGCTCAGGGGCGTCAGGGGGTAAAACAATAATTTTCGTTACATCGTATGAAAATTTATTAAACAGGAATTAGATATATTCATCTGTTCATGAGAAGTAACTTGTTTTCTTAATAATCCTGAAATATTTTTAATCCAAACCTAATTTGATTTATTCTTGCAATAACAGTAAATTAATATATATTTATTTTTCTAATTTTGTGCAATACAGTGTTCCAGTAATGTTATCACCTTCCAAGCCTAACACATTTACACTTACATTCTCATTCAAAATTTCAAATTTTGATAAACCTTCAATGGAAAATTTAAATTTCGAAAATTTATTCTCACATTATATCTAATATAATAATGTGTAAACTAATATTTTGTATTTTATAAGAAGAAACTCTTTCAGAATGACGATTGACAGGATTTAGAGCAGGTACTATTGACCATTTAAAACAAAAAAAATATCATTGTTCTGAACGTTAATACATGATTTTTTATTTATATTTTTCTAGGTAGTGGGATGTAACTTTCATCCTCTTAAAGGTTTATATGCGTTAATATTGATTTCAATATTATCTGCTCTTTCATGTTATTAAAAATTGGTTTTAACTGTTTCATTAATAACCCTACACAATATGTTTGAAATGATTTAATTGAAATTTCTACCTGTTCCTTGACTGTTTGAGCATATTCCGCATATAGTTCCATTTTAAATTTGAAATCCCCGTATTTACAGAGTTGTCTTGTTAATTCCAGGATGATCTTCACTTTGACGCTATTTGAGAACTCTACGGGAGCTAAACATTCCTTAGTTTTGTTCTCGAATATTATGGTCTCAATACGTTGTTTAAAGCTAGTCCTCTCCACCTTAAAAATTATTTATATAGTATATATTTATTATAATAGAATGAAAGCTAATAACATACCTTGAAACCTTCCTCATGTGCCGTTCTTAACAATTTACTTTTATGTGTTAGAGTACGAAGATGTTATACCTATTTATTTGAAGCAACCTCAACTAAACACACCTCGCATATTTTTGAACGGTATCTTTTATTATTGATTGTTGATTGGGGTGAAGTTGTTTTACACCACCTCCTATAAAATTACGTTAATGTAGTTTTTCATAATCTGTAGTAAAAAAATATATGTTACTAGGTATATGGTGGTGTTCAGCGCGGTGATGTTGTTTCATTGCTTTTATAGAGGTGAAACATAAACCACAAACATCGCAAAGCAATTCACTTTTTCTTTTTCGTCTCTAGCCGGTGGTTGAAAATGACGTTTATTATAGTTGTGTGTATCCATGTGTTTCTTTAAATTATCGTAGCGTGATAATGTTATTTTACAGATTTTACAAATAGTTTGTAAAGATTTTGAATGTATTGTACAATAATATCGGTTTAGTTCACTATTTCTTACGAAAGAATGTCCACAAATCTTACAGAAAAACATTTTTTATTATATAAGAAATTTATAAAAATTATTTCCATCCTCAGCAGTAGTTTCATCTTAAAATACTAATATCAATTTTTTTTTGTTTACAACACCACGAACTACACTTAATGATTAGGTCAAAAAAATATACCAATGATTAAATGATAAACCGTAATAAGTGATAAGTAATATAGCAGTTAGTAACTAAAAATTAGAAATAAATTTTTAACAGAATGAACATAGAAGCTAATATAAAAACTGACAATATTAATTATAATATTTTACACGAAGCTAGTTATGACGTAATTGATCGTAAAATGTATGGTAGTCATGTTCTAAACTTTTTTCAGCTGCTGCAAATGCTCATATTTTTCTTTCTTTATGGGAATTTTGACTCTGTACAATGCAGGCAAGGTATCAAAGTTTATGTATTTAGGGTTTACAGGCAATCTGACCGAAAAAGTTTTCCATCCCAATTCAGAATGTTTTATTTAAAAAAGAAACATATTTTTGTTGGTGTATTTAATTGCCTTAAAGTTAACTACCTGAGGATCTTCGACTCTTTTTCCAGGTCGTATTGATGCAATAAAATTTATATTACCCTCGACGTTCTTAAAAAAATCATGTGATAAATGCTCTACACGATAGGGGTTTTTCAAACATGCTTTTTGCATATCAGAACGTAATCAGCAGGTACATTAATTCTGGAATTTCTAATCATTCTCTGTATCGTAGAGTGTATGCTACCGGCCTCCATCTAGTTATGGCCCGTTTGCAGGTATTTTTGTATTATAATTATATCTTAAATTCGTACAGGAGCAGGACCTTCCCAAACCTCATGTCTGTGTTGCATATATCCCGGATGACGCCGGTAACCGACTGTCTTCCGAGGTACTCCTGAACAAGCTGAGGAAAATGAACCACTGTCTGAACAACCGGGAGTGGACCGTACTACACCGGGAGGAATCGGGCCCTGGTCAAACATGGACGTTCTCACTAGATGAAGCATCCATGATTACACTGGAGGGACTGAATTTCAGACCCTTCTGCGGATTTGGATAAATCCAATTCCGCCCAAAAGTCAGAGGAGGTAAAGACCCCTCTGACAAGAAAGCGGTGTCAGGAACGCCCTCAGGGAAAAGCGAACTACAATCGCTTCCCAAGAGGAGCGAACAGCCCCGACAGGGAACATGTGGGAAAGGAAAATCCCTCCAGAATAAACCCCATCTGAGTAAGAGTGGAATTAAACCACCTTCGAAGAGGGGAACTGCGGAGGACCTTAACCCAGACAAAACCACCTCCAAGAAGAGTGAGAAACATTCACCTTCCGGGAGGAGGAGAAAAAATTCCACCCTCTCTTAACTTCCTTTTAAACCCACATCTTAACCCTACCTAACCGAACAGTCTCTTAACACTTTCACAACTAATACCCTTATCGCTAATCCCTATCCTCAAATCAACTCCCAATGACATCTTATATTAGGTGTCTACAGGCGAATCTACAAAAAGCCAGGGCGGCCACATACGTCCTCGGCAAAAGATTTAAGGAAGAGCAAATCGACATTGTTCTCCTTCAGGAACCCTGGACAAGTACCACAGACCGAGTAAGCGGCCTGGGAAATACCTCTGGCAAGGTAATAGAAATCGGCGCTGATGAAAGACCCAGAGCATGTATCTTGATCAGAAATAACATTAACTATTTTGTACTTACAGATTACTGCACCGAGGACGTTGTAGCCGTCCAGGTATCGATCTCGGAGGGAGGAAGCAAGATGGAAATAATCGTCTGCTTTGCCTACTTCCCGGGTGATAGAGTTGCAGACCAACCTCCTCCAGCTGCATTGCGGGATTTAATCGCCTACAGCAAAAGGAACAATATCCACCTGGTTATGGGATGTGATGCGAATGCCCAATATACAGCGTGGGGAAGCACGAACATCAACCAAAGGGTGAGTCACTTTTTGAATACTTATTAGATAAAGGACTAACTGTGAATAACATTGGTTCTGAACCAACCTTTGTCACCAGAAATAGGAATGAGGTATTAGATATCACAATCAGCTCAAACTACCTGAGCAACAAAATAACCGATTGGACAGTATCTTCTGAACCCTCGTGTTCAGATCACAAACATATTCTATTCAATATAGAAGCTGCTCCAAGACCTGTGGTGACATATCGGGATCCGAAGTGCACAGACTTGCACAGACTGGGAGGTCTGTGCACATTCCCTCCAGTCTCACCTTCAATCCACTATCACCACAATCAGGAATCGTGATGAGACTGAAATTGTGGCGGAACAGATCCGCAACGCAATTGTCTCAGCTTACAACGAAAACTGTCCACTGAAGACAAAAAAGAGGATAATAGAGGCGCGTCTTGGTGGAACAAGAATTTGGATAAAATAAGAAATGAAGTTCGACGCCTCTTTAATCGAGCTAAAGCTTCGGACGACTGGGACCAATATAGATTCGCTCTAACGGACTATAACAAAGAAATAAGAAAAGCAAAAAAGGGATCTAGGAGGAAATTCTGTGAAAATATAATTGACCTACCTCACAGTACTAGAATCCACAAGATTCTTTCCAGAGAGCCAACGTGGGAATTCGGCTCGTTAAGGCGACCGGATGGCTCATATACGACCTCTGGAAAGGGAACCTTACAGCTCCTAGCAAAAAAACTACTTCCCAGTGTGCTTGAATCCGGATGACCAACAGATAAACTCTATACACTTGTAATTTTGAGTACCATACTGTTTCCAAGTAGAGGTTTGAACTGTTTGCCCTACAATAGTGGGACTCGAGTTTGGGCAATCTATCGAAAAATTTAATAATTTTTTTTATTCCGAATCCACTTACAGGCTGCTTCTCAACTTGCTCATTGTGTATTACTTTTTCTTTAGCCTTCTTGGCAATTTCTCCAACACTGAGTGTGTTCAAAAACATCTTTTTGCACACTCGTGGTCGATTGGATTTAACTTTTAAATAAAACTCAATGGACATTCGTCTCCTAGAAATTTCCTGTTCTCCCCTTCGTCTCTCCGTAGGTTTCACACATAAGTTTTTTTCTCACCCCAAGTCTTCAATAATTTTCGAATATTTCTTGCCTAGCATTTTCAGTAATATAAAAACATTTTAATTCTATACTATGAATACGGGCATGATGCCCGCATTTATAGTCTGTGACACCAATTCCAATTTCCAATTTAAAACATTTATTTTTCATTAAAATACATTTCAAAGAACTTAAATAGGGTACATAAATAAATCAGATACATATCCACAATAAATATAATAAATATACAAATTATAAACATATATCGATTTAGCCAACAGGCTTTACAGTAATATTCGCATAATATAAAAACATTGTATGCGAAAGCCGCTAGTTAGGTGGTCCCGAAAGCATCCAGCAGTCCTGATCAGCTGATCGGTCGTTGACACTGGAGGCTTGTGTATCTTTTTTTGTTGTTGATCATTTGTGGACGTTTTCCCTGTAACAACGTGTTGTAATTAGTACTTTGCATGTGCTTCAGATAATTAAAATTAGAAAAATAGTCGAAATTTCGTTATAGTCAGGTATGCAGGAAAAAGCTAGAAAAAACCAGCTTAAAGTAATTTTGAATTTAGATTGTCAGTAAAATGGGGCGGGTAGGGAGAAGAGTAGCTATGGAAGTAAAGCTTAGGCTTAGAGGGGGTGGGTGGGATGCTGTAAGGGTGGGTCACATGCTAATGTCTGTCGTTGTGTGTATGTTATTTTTGTTATTCGTAGTAAAGTGGTAAGTTTTCGTGTATTAGCCAATGCGTGTGTTGATAATGGTGGTGGTCTCGTATGTTTGTTATGTGTGCAGTCAGCACTGACTTTTGTATGTTATGTCTAAAAAATTTCGTGGCAGTTTGTGTGATATAGTCTTTTATGTACGGTATGTCTGTCATCTCGTGGAGTTGTCGAGTTGTAACTTATCTGTTACTGAGGAGGCGAAGAAGTTTGTTTTGCGTCGTCTGGAGGTGTCCGAACTGTGTGTCGGACATCCTATTCCAGACGACGCACAAAAAAATTTTAAATTGAATTTATTTATACACGAAACAATTTACATATTGTTTTTATTGATATTATTACATACGAAGGGTGCAAGCTAAGAAGGGGAAATGTCAAGAAATGCAAATTGTTCAGGAAAGCAATTTTAAAGTTTGAAACCTCATTAATTTGTGTCCAAGTGACGCCGATCAAACTTGTAAATAGAATATAATAGGTTATGTAGTTGACGGTTGAATTGTAGACCTAAATGTTACAAAATATTCCCCAACTTTTTTATAATGGACAAACAGTCATATCCTTTTTAGCCTGTATTATTTTACTAGCAGATAGAGTTGTTAATTTGCTATCAGATGGCGTAAATATCTCAATTTGGGAAAAAAATTGACATTCCCCCTTTTTAACATGTACCCTTCATATAATATTTATATGAACGTTTTAAATTTAAATTTAAACTATTTATTTACTAATCGCTGTCGCTATCAGCAGAGTGTGTAGAATCCTCTACAAAGTAATCATCTTCGTCATATTTGTTGAGTAAATTACTAACACTTTGAGGTTGTGATGGAATTTTCGGACAGTCTAAAAAACTTAATAACTCAGCTGGCATCGACCCAGAAGATTTGCGTGGAAGCTCTCTATAACTGTTTATCACAGGATCAGATGTTATTAACAACATTCTATTTAGATCTTTATTTGTGGCAGTAGGGGATTTTTTCCGAGTATGAAATTCTCTGAAGCGCCTACAGTCCTTATTGCGGGCCTCTTGAGCGTCTTCAGATAACTGACCTATAGGCAATTGGCTACATTCTATTATTTGGTTACTGTGTACAAGAAGTTTGCGAACTGTTACGGGCATATAATAACAAGGATAGAGAGTTAAATATAATGCCTTAGTTTCAGCTACATATTTTTCAAATTCCACAGTTTTTATGCCATACCCAGACGACAACACTTGTAGAATAACACCAAACCGTTTTATTAGGTTTTCATCTAACCCCGTTATTTCTGCACTCTTGTGGATTTTTGAAAAATATTTGAGCCATGTTGCCATCATTTGTAGAGCCAAACCCTGGTTTTGGCATATCTACTAGAAGGCCCATCTCTGTTTTAAATCGATTCTGTATGTCCGATTTCCTTTGCTTCATAACAGCGTTGTCATGTTCAGTTTTTACCTGCCATTTTCTTATATTAATCCGATAACTGATATGCAGCAAGGACTCAAAAGTTCTTATCCATGCATGTAAAGTAGATATACCAAAACCATAATTTTCTGGTTTATCTTGTAATTTCTTTGTGGAATCTAAATCCATTGTTTTAGGCGTGGCTCCACAAATGTAGCACGTTTGACTAGATGAAGTTTCAGTTAGAGAATTGTAAACTTTTCCGTCCACCATGGTTAATAACATCTGATGATGGACAGTTATTTCTGAACCTTCCACATTTACCTTCGTAGGTTTTAAACTAGCAATTTGGTTTTGAAGTGCTTGAGTTTCATTACGTGTCATTTCGCTACTTTCTTTAGAAAATAGAAATTTTATTGGTCGACAAAATCTTATTGATGATGTTCTTGTATTCTGCCAAGAGTATATATGTTCTTTATCTATCAGATGCATTTTAATGGGCACAAAAGTAAAAATAAACAAGTATTCATCAACATTATTTGGTTCCGAAAATTTCTGCTTATAGCGACTATGCCCCGACCTTCCATCACAACCCCATTTACTAATTAGCTTGAAATTAGTAGCATTTAATGAGAGCAAATGTTTTATTACAGGTTTTTGTGCTATAACGAGTCGTTGAACAGTTAAATCTAATACGGCCTGAAGTGATATTTCGGCACTAATTTCAGTGATCGTCACAAATTCTTCGGAGGTACAACAAGCTGACTTTGCATTTTGTATGGTATAATAAGAAGGGTACAAAAAGTGACCTACTTCCATGGCTCGTTTCCTCATTAATTTATACTATTGTGTCGTTAATTTACAGTCGACAAACAAAGCAAGCGCTTCTTCGGGACTATATACTCGCAGATCGTTTCTTGTGACCTTAAATTCTTTATTTTAGTAGCTCTTTGAGGAGAAGCCGTCGACAATTCTTTAATAATCGTAGCCGCATCTCTCTTGCTAGCAGAACGAACAGCCACTTCAGCAGCAAAAGTCAATTCGTTGTAGCTTGTTGATTCTAACACATGCTGCACTTTGCTTTTTTTGGTTTTTTCACTAGAGTCCTCAAAACTTTTTTGTGGACGACCGCCTCGTGTTGCCCCGGAAGAAGATGGCTGTATATCACTATAAGTAATTACTAACATCTCTATGTCATCACCATTAAGCCACTTTTCATACTTTGTTTCAAAAAGTTCTAATTTTCGTGAAGACCTCCCATCGATCACTTATTTTCAACGAAAAACTTTTTATAACTGCTTTTAGACTGTTTTTGCCATTTTAGGACAGATTATCTATCTTAAATTTGTCAATCACAAACTTTAGAAGCTCTTCATTACGACTACTTTTATCGTAGACACGCTAGATATTAAAAAACTCTCTTCTAGGTAATTTATATATCGTCTCTAAAAAAAAAAAATTTAGCCTATCGCAAAAAATCGCAAAATCGTTTTTGTGTATTCAAAAACTACATATTTTACTGTAAAAAATAAGCTAAAAATAACTCTGGTACAATCTTTGTGAGACAATGTTATGGAAAAGTAACTGTTCTTTCCCCCTTTCAACGGCACTAGTGCGGGTAGTTTTTTTAGACGCTTAAAAATATGTAATTCTTGTAGACTTGTAAAATTACAATTACATGAGACATAAACATTTATCTCACGTCATAGCAGTAAACAATTATTTCATGTAGTTTTATGAGAAGGATTCTATCATGTAAGCGTAGTTGTTGGAGAGTTTAAGATGTCATTGCTGTCGATAAAATCTTTGACGTAACTTCTTAGAGTAGACGAGATGTCGCTGTAGTTGCTTAAAAGGACATTCATGTCATGTCATTATAGTAAACAATTATTTCATGTAGCCTTATAAGGACTCTACCATCTAATAGTAGTTGTGTCGTTGAAGGGTTTAAGATGGCGCCTCTATCGATGACGCCACTTGGTAGCGTGGACAAGGTGTCGCTGTAGTCGCCGAAAGTTTTTCGTCACTATATAGCGTGGGTTAGTTTCAGCTAATGAGAACCAGGAGTGGGGGAGTAAGTAGGGTTAAAGCTTGGCTTTTTTTCGTTACGTATATCATTTCAGCCAATGAAAGCTAAGATTGGTTACCCTTCGTCTCATTGTAGTGAGAGTTGGAGGGGTGAGAGTTGGCGTTAGTCAGCATTTGAGACGATACTAACATTCTTTCCGTCTCGAACTTTTGTGTTGTGTGCAAGTGTGCAAGCAGTGGTTTTATCTGTGTAATTCTGTGCATTTAGAATTTAAAATGGTAAGAAATAACAAAAAAAGCGTGTGGTGGTAGACGCCAAAGTTCGATTGGTACTCCAGCAGTTATACAATTGAATTATCTGCTGTTATTAGCGGCATTTTCTTGTGCACGCCCGACCCTTTGGCAGAGGTGCCACAAGACATATATGATGCACCAAAATCTGAATAACAGATGTCATCCTCAGGGATTAATATCCTAGAGGACATCTGTTTAAATGCCGGTGCATCAACATCTGCAGAACCGATGCCATCCTCTGGGTTAAATATCTTAGAGAATATATGTTTAAATCTTGATTTGGAAAATGCTGCAACTGCTGGAGGCACTTCGCAGTTATGCGAAGGCACATCACGAAAAGAACAACATGGCGGCTACATCAACATGCTGCTTTTAGACAATCCTGATGTGGTAGAGTTTCCAGTTCTCATATCGAAGACCGTGATCTCGGAAATAATTCCGATGTCGCGGTCGTCCTTGAAGCGATGGAAGCTATTGCTAAAAATCTTGAGTAGAAGCTGAAGGTTTGTTGACTAAAAAAAAGATGGCAACAAATCAGCAGCCTCTAAATCAAGGCATCAGGAATCACGACCACTTCATAGTCATAAACGTTCATCTCTCTCTCATCTCATTGGTGACATCTAGTGACGACTCCAACGACGATTTTGTTAAAGTGCCAAAAATTAAAGTAACAAAGAACGTGCCAATTGATACAAAAATATATGTGTCATCGTCGGCGTCGTCTAATTCACAGTCGAAATCAAGCCGTCCTTTAAGAATTCGAAACTTGAGACTTGTAGTCGGGCTTCACCCGCATCTAAAAAACCAAAGGTGGCTAATTCTCAGAAGGGAAGCAATGTAAAATAGATTATTATTATACCTGCAGCTATGAATCCGGTTTCAAATGTAACATTAAAAAAAGAAAAAAATACATCAGGTAAAAAGCTGCAGGTAAAATCATCCGTTAGGTCTTTGACTGTGGGTTCTGGCAGCAACGCATTATTAGAAGCCGGTCCTTCTAATAGTGCGGTGTTGCCGCCAACACCAACTGAGGCAGAGCCGATTTTATGTCAGAATCTCAATCGTGAAAATACGGATTCAGACACAGAGTCGGCGGTGTTCTCACAAATTGACGGTAAAAATGCATATAGTAGCTTTCTCGCCTACTTTGGTCAACTTAGGAGAACACATGAGGATAATTTGCGGGTTGTCCAAAACGACGAGGATGTGGAACGCCAGACTAATGAAATGTTGCATCAGGCCAATGAAATGACACGTCAGGCCAATGAAATGACGCCAAACGAGTTGTTAGCCGGGGTTGTACGTCATCGTATTAAGTTGGACAAGTCCACAAGTGCGTTGGCGACTGTCAAGTAGGATTTAGAGTTTGATTATGCACATGCACACGGGACGGAGAGTAATTATAAGTTAGTATATGTAAATTGTTAGGCTAGTTATATCTGTTAATTATATTTCATTTAAGTTAAGAAATAAGACAGAACCAACAAAAAAAAAATAAAAAAAGTAAAGCACAAAAAAGAACCAAAAAAATGCATTGTGCATAAAAACATATTTTAGATATAAGTATATACAGGGTGAGTCTTAAGTGCGTAGTTATATTTAAACCACCGATTCTTGACATCTGTAGAAACCCACTGACACATTTTTTTTCTCTTAATTCCCACGTAAAATTGAGTTATCGACTTTCAAAAAAATAAGATGAAATTGTTTTGGAACTGCTGATTACTAGAAACATTCCTCATTTTATCTGAAATAGTGCATTGACCTTTAGCAGTGTTGCCGCATTTCATATACAATTTAAATAATTACCTACTTATGCTATTAAGTGCTCCATTTGAAATAATTTTTAAACATTTTAAAATACCTTTTAATATAAGAAATGTATAAGTTTGCCTTTTTCTTGCATCAATTAAACTTTCAAATGTTTCGTAAACTAAAACCAAATTTTCCGATAAACAGTAAACATAAAATGCTACTGACAATTTTGATTTCGTTTTTTCAGTTTATAAAAGAATTATTATTTTTTAACAAGTAGTAGTTACTTACCCTGCGATTATAATAATTTGAAGTAATCCTGTAATTTATTAATAAATAAATCGTTTTCTAAGTCATATGTTCGGCTGGTTCATTGACCTGATATGTAGGTCAATGGGCGAGTTACACTAACCTATCTTTTAGGTACATTACATTACCAACCAATTTATGATTCAAATTACAGACATCAAGCATATTCCTATGAATTAAGATGGAAAATCTAGTTCAAATCAGTAACTAAACATCACTAAATAAAAACAACTACGTAACTTTATTTGTAAACAAAATCCAAGCTTTGACGAGAACTATTCTAATAACAAAAAGCACTTTTAGGTACTGTTAAAATATCGCAAAACTGAAATAAAAACAAGCACAAAGAGAACAACACGCACTTAAATCGAAACTAAACTTATTCTCGATTTACCTAACACTTAATGTCAATGACGCTAAAGACGTTTACGTAAATTCACTCTGAACGATTTCCAATTATTATTTTCTCTATTGCTATAAGAATAACAAAGACAGCGAGAGTGAGTTGGCCTCTCTAGGTATATTTTCGTAAACCGCTATGACCGATAAAGAAACAACAATTTGCTTGTTTACATATCAACATAGATTTATGAAAGGGGGAGATAGAACATAATTCACGGCGCACGCTGCCAATTCTCCCACTGCTGGCACCCACCAATCACAGGAAGTGTGTCGGTATCTTCGACAGTTCGATAGCATCCATATTGTATTTCGATGTTCGTTGTGGAAGTGAGGTTTTGATTCAGTGACTATTTTTGTGACTATATGGCGTGAAAAATGCCCAGGTGCGTTATAAAAAGTTGTGTTTACCACAAAACTGCAAACTGTGTGAGGGATAAATCATCTATTCATTTATTTCGGTAAGTTACTTAATAAACATGTTTGTTTTGGAGGCCATATTCGATTGTTTAAGGAGACACAGAGCCGTATTTCCCATTTCCATGAGATTTGCAAAGATAATTATTAATTATTGCAATAATGTGGATTAATCAAAGGGGATGAATATATTTAATGTTGACAGTAGCACGTTTTATACGATTTTACATAATAGGTACTTTAAGATTGTATTATTTTTTGTGTTCCAAAGGATACTGAGAGAAGAGAGGCTTGGAGAGTATCTTTAAATTTGGAAAAAGAAGATATGTTTGTGAATTCCAATGTATGCCACTTACATTTTACCCAGGAGTCTTATGATTTTGAGAAGTCACCTTTTTCACTCCATTTAAAACACCTATTTTTGACATTACGGTAAGTAGATTCGAAAGAAATATATAATATTAGTTTATTCAGATCACTAAAATAATTATTATTAAAAATACAGTACCTACCTACTTAAATTATTAAACAAAAAGTTAATAGTGTCCAAAAAATTACCTTTTCCGAAGTTCTCAAATATTTACTTACATAAAATTTTATAAAAATTAGAAACGTATTTAAAATTTTGTGCCTAAATTATTTTTACAATAATGTATTTATTCATAACTTTTGTTTATTTACTGTTTCCATATGAGCAGAAAAATTATTTCATAAAAAATACCTATTAAATTTATTCGAGAATATAATTAAAAAAATTGGTGTGTATTATTTAGGTATACTATTATTTTCAAATATATTTTTTCGAGGATTTATTTTTGTGATTTTCTTACAGAAAAACAAATCAATATAGAAAATGTAAAATTTTCCAAGGGCCTTTAATTTTTTTTTTAAATTCAGGTGAATGATGTTCAATAAAGCGGAGGGATAGTTCAATTAGAAATTTTACATTCGCAATATTCATTTATTTTTTCTGATTGCAAATTATGAAAATTGAGAAAAATCCATAAAACTTAATATTTTTCGATAACTCCTAAAATGAAGTCTACAGGGGGCTCGACAGGGGGAGTGTCAATATATGAAGAAAAACCCTGTAGATAAAATATCAAAAGGATTTAAACAATATAAACAATAACACGTAGGTATAATGCATCTTATTTTTTATAGGATACTAGTAAAAGCTTGACCGAAACTACATCTGTTTCGTCTCAACCATCGACGAGTGCTGCTATATCTTTGTTAAATGAACCACGGCCATCAAGAAGTACTGGATTTTATCAGGACATAGAAAGGACAGAATTGCCACAAAGGTCATTTACTAGTTTGGGTTTTGTGGAAAATAAAACACCCCCAAGTTCTCCTATTCGAGGGCATTCTAAAGTAAGTTAACTAAGTAAAATTTATTATTGATTACTATTACTAAGTATTTTAACTTATTGAAAAATAAAGTATACTTATTTAAAAAACATTAAATAAGTTGTTCAAATTGTTTAGTCAGCATTGCCAGGGCCTTTATTATTTAATATTGGCATTCAGTAAGTAATAGAAGTATGTTAAATTAAAAAAAAAAATAAATATCTTACGTAAAGTAAGTCTTCATTCAATCTATAATCAAAAATCAATAATAGTGCCAATATTGTTTATTAATTATGTAATTTTTTTTAAGGTTGAAACACCCCGAAAACGAAAACTGAAGTCTTAGTTGACTAAAGCTCGTAAAAAAATTAAGAGGCTTAGGACAAGTCTTTGCCATTTTAAGAAAAGAGTTGCTAGGCTTGGTGAGGTGATTAAATCACTCAGTGGCAAAGTCACCGATGGAACATTAGAAACTTTGTGTAAGATAGGACCTAATGAAGAATTTTTGCAGACAGATGTACCATAAACATAAGTATGGCGAACAGCTTAAAGCCTTTTCATTAACTCTTCATTATTATTCTGTTAAGGCATACAATTTTGTTCGTAATACTTTTAATTCGGCTCTTCCTCACTCAGACTATATCGAGGTGGTACAAAAATATAAATGGCGAGGCCGGATTTACAGCAGAAGTTTTCGACCTATTAAAAATCAAAGGACAGAATACAGATTATAAACTTATTTGCAGCTTAACTGTAGACGAAATGGCAATTCGTCAGCATGTGGAGTGGGATGGAACGAAGTATTACGGATTTGTAGATTTTGGAGTAGAAACTGAAACTGACTGTCATCCTGTAGCCAAGGATGCACTCGTGTTCATGCTAGTTTGCATTAATGAGTCATGGAAGCTTCCTCTTGGATATTTTTTAATAGATAGTTTAACCGGTCAACAAAAAAAAATTTAGTGCTACAGTGTCTAAAGTTAGTCAATGAAACGGGGCTACTGTTGGTTTCGATATGTTTTGATGGAGCTATGAACAATGTTACGTTGGCCAAACAGTTAGGGTGTAATTTTGATCCCAAAAATATACAATCTACATTTGTTGATCCCAGTTGTGGCAGAAGAATTGCAGTCTTTTTTTACCCCTGTCATATGATTAAATTGTTAAGAAATTTGTTAGGAGATAAAAAAAATATTATTGATGATAACGGTGATATTATTCAGTGGGAATATTTAGTAAAATTAATGAAATTGCAAGATGAAGAGGGTGTTCATTTAGCTAATAAATTAAGAAAATCACGTATATTCTTTAAAAACAAAAAAATGAAAGTTAAATTAGCCACCCAACTATTTAGTACTTCTGTAGCACATGCTTTGGAGTTTTTAAACGAAACTTTAAAATTAGAGCAGTTTAAAGATTGTGAAGCTACAGTAAAATTTATTAGATGTATCAATAACTTATTTGACATCTTGAATTCCAGACATATGTATCAGTATGGTTACAAACAGCCTGTTAACAAACAATATTTTGAGGGTTTTAATAAATTTTTGTCAGAAACAGCAGACTATTTAAAATCTTTGGAATTAGTGATTGGCAAACCTGTTTGTGAGAGTGTAAGAAAAATGGGAGTAATAGGATTGTTGTTTTGTATCGAAAGTATAACATTCCTCTATAACAATATTATTGAAGAAAATCAATTATTGTTGTATATTCCTACTTACAAAATTAGCCAGGATCATGTCAAAACTTATTTAAAAACCTAAATAAACTTTGTTTTTTTAATTATATTGATACATAGGTTAGCTAATATAAAAATTGTTGTTTTTTTTTTCAATAAAATCACTTTATTTTCAATACTAATTTTTTTATTTGAATTATATTTTAGAAGCCAAAATAAAAAATGTACCTATATGGTTTTAATAAAAATATTTAAATAGTCTGGATGTTCTTTATTGTGTTATTTAAAGAAATATACCAAAAAAAAACTACAAAAAAAAGCATCTTATATTTGAGACACAAAAGATTACATCTAGTTAAATAAAAAAATAAATATAAAGCTAAAACTTTCTTAAATACCTTATTTTTTAGTTCTTGCAAAGAAATTAGGAGTCAAAATGTTTTGTTTCTTGTTGTACCTCTACAATATAATTATATTAATATACCTATTATTATGTTGTATACATTTTAGGCATGACTACCAGTACTGAATGAAAAAGTTTTGCAAAAAAAAATTAAATAAAAATTGAGAAAAGGTTACAAAAATACTCTGCCGATCCAGATAACTTCTAGACCATTAGTAAAATATTTGCAAACTACTTTTTTTTTCCTAATCAGAAGGAAAATTTATCACCCCGGTTTTTTGGTTTTCGAAAATTGTGATTTTTTGTAAAGTTATGACATTTTAAAATTTAAATTCTTCATTGTGTAAATTTCAAATTGTCATAACTTTACAAAAAATCAAAATTTTCGAAAACAAAAAAAAAACGGGGTGATAAATTTTCCCTTCTGATTACGAAAAAAATAGTTTCCAAATATTTTACTAATGGTCTAGAAATAATCTGGATCGGCAGCGCATTTTTTGTAACTTTTTTCTGTTTTTTTTTTAATTTTTTTTTGCAAAACTTCTTCGTTCAGTAACTGGTAGTCGTGCCTTAAAATATTACTTGGGTTCCATGCTCCAATACTGAGATATGATATAACCTAAATCTACCAACCGCCACTGTAACAATTAATGTTTCATCTGTGGGAAGATTACAACGAGTAAAGTTGTGACATTGTAAGTGTGATATTTTTATTAGTGATTAGTGTTATTCTTGGAAACTGTAATATTATTTAATAGCTATTAGTGTGTGTTTTAGTCCTGTGTTTTTAATTATTGATTATTATTAGTGATTTATTTTTGCTGTGTACCAGGGTATGTGGATTATTTATAGAAGAGATTATTTTATTTCAATTAGGTACGTGCAGAATGCCAATTTTTTATTATTTATTTCAGTAAGTATTAGAATTTTTTATAGTTTAATTTATTTATTAAGGAGTTTAAGTTTTTGTTTTCAGAATTTATTGTTAATTTTACTAACATAGCCTCACCCAAACCAACACCCCAACCACTTCCTGGCAGGTAAAGCTCATACCTCCACGTGGTACTTACTGGGCAACAATAATAATTTCTTATTTAAAATTTTTTTGTTGGCTAAACTGGGCAAAAAATAATTCTATTGTGGATGGATTATAGCAATTAATAATTTAAGAGAGTATCATACTTAATTCATTATTGCAAAAGTATTAAATGATCTTAATACGGTCCTGTCCCACCAGACTTGGACGTTTGATTGATTCATGGAACCAATCAGTTTCTCTCAAAAGTGAGACAGACAACTTATAACCTCGCATTATACGAATTGTCAGCAAGGAACTTGTTAGACGACAGAGAATATACTCGCCTAGCACGCGGGTTCGAATCACAAACTTATTTTGTTTTTTTTTTTTAAATAAGTATTTTTTAGTTCGTTAGTAAGATTTATATGAAGATTACATTTTCCCCTTGCCCTTTATTATAGTTTGTTTATTTTTACTACATTTTTTCCCTTGCCCTTTATTATAGTTTATTTTCACGGACATCGTCGGTAGTCCTAAGTCTGCCTTATTTCAATACTCGCAACTGATGTCTCTGTGCCATCCACGTGTTAAGTAAACCAATCTACCTTTCCGTTCCTTAAAGTATATGCTTCTTTATAAAATGATTATTTTCAATTTTGTTTCATTTTTAGTAAAGTGAAACCAAATTACTAGATGTGTACTAATTTCAAATAGATTTGTGCGGAACGCTGACAGTGGCAACACTGCCTTGAGTTACGTAATTTCTATGAACGGTGTTTACACAGATATCCAGTGACCATCAAAATGTCGGTTGCCGGAGGACGAAAAAATTATCAGAAATTCAAAATTTTTTTTTGTTTAAAAAATTTTTTAACAGTGCCAATCAATTGTACTTGACGAAATATATTGAGGGTTAAAATATAACTACGCATTTAAAACTCACCCTGTATATATATATATATATATATATATATATATATATATATATATATATATATATATATATATATATATATATATGTATATGTATATGTATATGTATATGTATATGTATATGTATATATATATGTATATATATATATAATATATAATATATATGTATTATTGTGATAATAAGGTTTATTGTATTTTTATTTATTTATATATTTTGTAAAAATTTTGAATTGTTTTTATTAAACAGTTATAGAATTGAAAATTTTGTGTTTTATTAAAATCTATGAAACTTGGCGCCTTTATTTTAAATTTGTATTTATTTTATATTTATGCCTTTGTATACCCAGACTAGCTCATATTTTAATTTACAAGTTTTTACTTACTTTTATTTTCTTTTACTCTCTCTCAGGATGCAGGTTCAATTTTGTTCTTTCTATAGTATAATTTCAAAATTTAAATTCACAAAATCAGTACACATAAAAAAAACTAAACACTTTCAGAAAACAATAAAGGAGATTGTTTTTAATGAAATATTTTAAAAATTTTTTTACAAATATATTTACAATTTTTTTTACTTAAATTACCCCAACAAATTTTAAAATCTCGAGATTTTACCTTATATTTTTATCCTTGCGGTTGGCCGAACTGTCGTTTCTTGGTTCTCACTTCTCAGCAGTTACCACGCTTTAACGTTTGGATATGGCCCTCCAATTTCCTGATATGCTTGTGTAGTTTATTTACTTTAATTTTGTGTTTTGTCTAACTGGATTTCTTATAACACGTAAGTACTTACAAATTTTTTACGGTTTCTTTATTTTCTTGGCTTGAAATCTGATTTCTACAACCTTCTATTTACTATAAATTACTCCTAACCTTGATTTTATTAATCTTTCTTCTATTTAATTTCATTCGATTCCTTTCCAATTTTCAAAAACTCTCCTCATTTCTATCAATAACAACCCAAATATCCATTGTTTTTCTGCTTACTTTAATTTTGTATATAGTAAAATCACCAAATTTCAAAATTTAGTTTGACAAATTATTTTTTTTAATGTCAAATATTTTTAATTTTGAAAATAAAAACTTTTATACTACCTTTTTGTTCCCTTTTTAAAAACAATATTCTTTTCTTGATACTTTATTTAGCATTTTCTGTAAATTTGCATGTTACGTTCAGTATAAAAATTTTTATCTTTCACATCTCATTTTTTTTTAATTTTCTTAACAAGTGCCCTATACTTTTTAACAAACTCCTTTTTATCTAACTAGAACTAAATAACTACTGATAACAAATCCTTCATATCTAGGTTAACATATCTTTACTCAAAACTAATATTTTTGTTTCTACATTTTTGTAGGCTGTCGAAATTAGTTTCACCCTTTTACCACACTTTCACTGTGTCTTGAGCTACCCCCACTCACACACGAAGCACTGAGTTTCTTCTTTGTCCCTAATGGCATGTCTTTGGACATCGATGGATTTCCTGTTTATTTTTTGATGAAATTATATATTTCAACTATGCAGTCACTATATACAAAAATCAAGAAATGTTTTATGTTTCAACCCCAATATTGGAGAAATTATTATGGCATTGATCTAAACACATTACTGCACCCTGTTTGGTAAGTTTTATTTCAGTTTTATATTCACTTTTACAGACCATGCACTTTTTATGTTTCGTTATGAAAGTTTTTAAAATAATTTACAATATTTTCCCCTGTTTATTGATTGTTGCTTATTTAACTTTTATATAAAGTTCAATTACATTGACTCTACACTAGATTTTCATAAATTTCCCCTTTTAAAAGTTTATACTATAACAATTGTCTCTTTTATAGGTAAAATCTTTCCCCTGAAATTATGCAACTTTTGATACTACTGGAGTTGATTAGTAATTTTTATATGGGACTACATTGGTGACACCTTTTCGATGGCAGGAAAACCAATAGGTCTCTCTGTCAGCTCTGCCAGTGAAGATCCAGGACTTCGACTTGACACCTTTTTTCTTTTTTTTTTTGTTTTTCATTAAATTTTTATGTCAATTTGGCTTTGCAAAATACCTTATAACTAACTACATTTTTGATATAAACAATAAATACTTAAAACTACAACACATATGTTAAAACTAAATTAAAATTGTTTTCTGAAATTGTTCATTTTTTAAACGTATGCATGCTACTGTATTTATTAAACCTTTTATAATACTTTATAATATTGCTTAAATGTGATAGTATATATATATATATATATATATATATATATATATATATATATATATATATATATATATATATATATATATATATATATATATATATATATATATATATATATATATATATATATATATATATATATATATATATATATATATATATATATATATATATATATATATATATATATATATATATATATATATATATATATATATATATATATATATATATATATATATATATACTATCACATTTAGCAATATTATAAAGTATTATAAAAGGTTTAATAAATACAGTAGCATGCATACGTTTAAAAAATGAACAATTTCAGAAAACAATTTTAATTTAGTTTTAACATATGTGTTGTAGTTTTAAGTATTTATTGTTTATATCAAAAATGTAGTTAGTTATAAGGTATTTGCAAAGCCAAATTGGCCATAAAAATTTAATGAAAAACAAATAAAAAAACAAGAAAAAGGTGTCAAGTCGAAGTCCTGGATCTTCACTGGCAGAGCTGACGAGAGACCTATTGTGTATTTCCTGCCATCGAAAAGGTGTCACCAATGTAGTCCCATATAAAAATTCACTTCAATCAACTCCAGTAGTATCAAAAGTTGCATAATTTCAGGGGAAAGATTTTACCTATAAAAGAGACAATTGTTATAGTATAAACTTTTAAAAGGGGAAATTTATGAAAATCTAGTGTAGAGTCAATGTAATTGAACTTTATATAAAAGTTAAATAAGCAACAATCAATAAACAGGGGAAAATATTGTAAATTATTTTAAAACTTTCATAACGAAACATAAAAAGTGCATGGTCTGTAAAAGTGAATATAAACTGAAATAAAACTTACCAAACAGGGGTGCAGTAATGTGTTTAGATCAATGCCATAATAATTTCTCCAATATTGGGGTTGAAACATAAACATTTCTTGATTTTTGTATGTGTGACAGCATAGTTGAAATATATAATTTCATCAAAAATTAAACAGGAAATCCATCGATGTCCAAAGACATGCCATTAGGACAAAGAAGAAACTCAGTGCTTCGTGTGTGAGTGGGGGTAGCTCAAGACACAGTGAAAGTGTGGTAAAAGGGGTGAAACCAATTTCGACAGCCTACAAAATGTAGAAACAAAAATATTAGTTTTGAGTAAAGATATGTTAACCTAGATATGAAGGATTTGTTATCAGTAGTTATTTAGTTCTAGTTAGATAAAAAGGAGTTTGTTAAAAAGTATAGGGCACTTGTTAAGAAAATTAAAAAAAAAATGAGATGTGAAAGATAAAAATTTTTATACTGAACGTAACATGCAAATTTACAGAAAATGCTAAATAAAGTATCAAGAAAAGAATATTGTTTTAAAAAGGGAACAAAAAGGTAGTATAAAAGTTTTTATTTTCAAAATTAAAAATATTTGACATTAAAAAAATAATTTGTCACAACTAGTCAATTTTGAAATTTGGTGATTTTACTATATACAAAATTAAAGTAAGCAGAGAAAACAATGGATAGTTGGTTGTTATTGATAGAAATGAGGAGAGTTTTTGAAAATTGGAAAGGAATCGAATGAAATTAAATAGAAGAAAGATTAATAAAATCAAGGTTAGGAGTAATTTATAGTAAATAGAAGGTTGTAAAATCAGATTTCAAGCCAAGAAAATAAAGATATATATAATAATAATAATAATATTTATTTATAATAATAATGGTTACAATCATTACATTCATTATAATGTTTATGTATCATAGATAAATATAGGTTTACATCTGTGTTAATTCGCTTGTGTATTACCGAATATCCCAGAATCACTAAGTGCAGGACTTGTCAGCAATCCTGGGATACATATATCCACACACATTCGTATGTGCACATATACACACACACATACATACATACATACATACATACATACATACATACATACATACATACATACATACATACATACATACATACATACATATACACATACATATATACACACATATATACATACACATATATACATACATACATGTGCACACATATGCACACACACGAACATATACACATACATACACACATACACACATATAACAGTATGTTAATAACATTAAAACAAGAACAGTATACAATTAATTAATTTAGGATAGAAAGTGAAAAGTAAAAAGATTACAATACACATTGATGAATATTTTTAGGACCGGTTTTTGCTAATTTTCCTATACTACTTCTATGGTGGTGTCAATGAGCCATTGCGATAACGTTTTATTAAAACTTATTAATAGTTTTTTATTTTTCAGTTCTTGAGGTAAATAGTTAAAAACTTTTTTGCCCTACGTAATGAAAATGTCGCTGCCCTATTGTGAGATGTACTTTAGGTAATATTAGATTATCGTTTTGCCTAAAACGGGTATTATATGTATAGAAGGTATTACATGTTGTTAATCCGTTTTTGATTAGGTATATTACTGATGTCTTATAATATAATTTCCTGATACTTAATATACGGTATTTTGTAAAGATTTGGTCCGAAGGGTGACGTATGTCTAGTTCATATATTATCTTTAATATTCTCCTTTGGGCCACTTCAAGGGGTTTCATTGTAGTTGTATACGCACTGCCCCAACCAATCAGTCCATATACTAATAACGACTGTACTAGAGCATGGTATACAGCTATTAAATTTTTCTTATCTACAATTTGAGTCATTTTTTTAAATAAATACATTAACGATCTTAATTTTTTGGTTAGACCTTGTATATGTAAGTCCCATCTTAAATTGCAATCAATTATAATTCCTAAGTATTTTACGTGGTCCGTACTTTCTATTGTCCATAAGGTCTTCTTTCTGAAAGGTAAGTAAATGTCTATTTTTTTATTTTTGGGTAACCCACTTTTATAATTCGCTAACGGTAAGTATTTCGTTTTCTCCAGATTTATAGTTAATAAGTTATTGTCAAACCATTTAACGATTTTTTGTAGGTCCAATGATATTTTATTTTCCACTGCCTCCCACGAATCATCCTCTACAAACAACACGGTATCATCTGCAAATGATATGATTGTACCTGAGCAATTTAAATTAAGTAGTTCATTTAAATATATGATGAAGAGAATTGGTCCTAAGACAGTTCCTTGGGGAATGCCAAAAGTTATTTCTCTTTGGTTGCTAGTGACACCATTTATCTCTACCATTTGTTGTCGATTCTCTAAATAGCTTTGAAAAAGTGAGTGTGCTGGTCCTCGGATACCTATAGAATATAACTTTGTCAATAGCTTTCGGTGACTTACAGTGTCGAAAGCTTTTGCCAAGTCTATGAACACTCCTGCACAGGCTCTACTGTTGTCTAAGGATTTATTGATCTTATTTACTAACAACGCTATAGAATCGTTTGTAGATTTCTTATTTGTAAATCCAAATTGGAGTTTTGATAAAATATTGTTTTTTGTCAAAAATTCAACTAATCTTGTTTTTAGGGCTTTCTCAAATATTTTAGTTATGTTAGATATTAAACTAATTGGTCTATAGTTTTCTACACGATTGCGATCACCGGTTTTATAGATTGGATATATATATATATATATATATATATATATATATATATATATATATATATATATATATATATATATATATATATATATATATATATATATATATATATATATATATATATATATATATATATATATACACTAGTCACAAAAATTAAGGGATATTAAAAAAAGTTCCAAATTTTAGGGTGATTTTCAACAAGAGATAACTCGACGAAAAATGGTCGTACAGAAAATAAAAAAAAGGAAATTGTAGCTTTAAGTGTCTAGTTTTCAGACCTGGACTGTAAAATTTTTTTGCGTGGGCGGTTTTCACATAATTATCCGAAAATCAACAAAAAAAAAATTTTCCAAATTTTTTCTCGTCTTTAAAATGGTCTGTGGACCTCAAAAAATGTTTTTTTCATCATGCGACCATAAAGCTCTTCTAGATAATTTAATTAGCTTTAATTTGATCTCTGAAAGAGCTCCGTACGATGATTTGCCGCGGAGTTATCGTTGATCAAAGCAAAAAAGTCCATTTCAACTTTGACAATCGATTACTCGGGAACTAATGATCGTACAGAAAATGGAGGTAGGGTTTTGGAAACTGCAAAATATTCTCTATAAGACACAATTAGTGGTGATTGATAAAAAAAATTTTTTGAAGCGATGATGTTGGCTGAAAAAAAGTTGAAAATTTGCGAATTTAAGGATATTTGGACAATTTGGTATAACTTTGGATATAGTGAATTAACGAAGGATGTCCCCCGGTAACTTTTTAACCTCAAAGTGTCCCTAAAATACCCTCAAAGTTGCAAAGCGCTGCGATTTTTTTTTCTTGGTGCCCCGAAGGTTTAAATTGATCGTTTCGGCCAAAAAATCATCTTAGCAAGCAATTTTTTGATTTTTATGCATATTTGCGACTTCAATATGGTTTTTGGCAAAAATCCTTATTTTTTGCTCAAAAAAATGACTCGTTCGAAAAAAAAATTTTTTTTCTGAAATTTTTTTTTTCGAAATTTTTTTGTTGCCACATGTTCACAATGCTTCACTATTCTCAAAAAAATTTCCTTAATTTTTTTTTTTGATGGCTGTAACAGGCTTAGTTTTAAATGTCATTTTTAAAATTAATTAAAATAAAATCGATATACCCCCTAACGAATTGCCGTTTTACCTTACACACAACACAGATTTTCCTGTACTTTCCGAAGTCCG
>JANEYF010001434.1:0-22500 GCA_029963845.1 Rhamnusium bicolor | reverse complement strand
CCGCCTCTCGATGACCCCTCACCACCCAATTTTTTTGTGCCATCCTCGAATCTTACAACGAAGGTGTACGAAAGCGCATCTGCCTCCGGTAAAAGGAAATAATTTTTTTTGCGCGGTTAAAATTTTCGACACGCCAACGTCCGTCACGCCGTTACAGTGCGTCGTATCGAAAACGGTCATTGGGCTTTTCTACGCCGCTCGCGACGGAGAACGACACGCCGTACGCGAATTTGCCGAAAACACGATTTCCAAATTTATCCCCCCTTCCCCGATGGCCCCTCCCAACCCCAATTTTATTACGCTCCACTCGGTTCCAACAACGTACTCATACGAGAGCGCTTCTCCCTCCCGCAACGGAAAGTATTTTTTTTCGTCCTACGAAAATTTTCGACGCGCCGACGGTCGTCACGCCGTAACGGTGCGTCGAATCTAAAACGGTCATTAGGCATTTCTGCGTCATTCGCAACGTAGCACAACACGCCGTACGCGAATTTGCCGAAATCCCAGTTTCCAAAATTAGCCCCCGGAAACCTCCCCGCGAATAATCGCACCCCTGGGAGCGCGTTGCTTAATTCCCGGTCTTATATATCTTTCGACCGTTTGAAAAAAATGGCGAGAGCGCGGTCGTCTTGATTCGATTTGCAACGAAACGACGCGTCGTACGCGATTCGCTCCCCTATACTTTTTTGTCGGCGACGATATTTGCCTTTCTACTTGGGGGGCCGCGACCCTTCTCGTCTCTACGCGGTGTACGTCGTATCCCTCCACGTCCCCCGTGGTGGGGAGGCGGATTTTATTTTTTCATCTCGTATCGCCCTATTATTGACCTATGGGGTGAACGCGGTGCTGGGAAAGTCGCTGCACGATATTCGTGTTGCTCATTGGCGGTTAGGGGGGAGAAATATTTTCTGCGGTCATTTTCTCGGCAACGGAAAGATATATCGAAGCCGTCTCGACGGCGTAGTACTCGTCTGGTCGTCCCATACGGCGACTATTTCAAAATTCACTTCCTCGAAAACGCGCGTACAAACCATCTGCGAGTATAAGGGCAAAATGTGCGCAAAAGCACCCCTTTTACGTACAAAATTCGTCGCGCGTCCGAGAGGCTTCCGAGAACCAACTCACGTTCCCCATTAGCGGAGTGTCTTAAAATAATAATATATCCCGTTTGCTGATATTAAGGGTTGAGGTGAAAAATGATCTACAAACTTGTAACCATTTGTTTTCAATTTCAAAATAGTATTTAAACGAATTTTGTTCTGCTGCATCCTGATAGCTTTGTTTTTTCACATATCTTCGTGCAGAATTTTTTCTTTCTATATACTTCGAATAAAATGCATTTTTCTTGGTGTCGCTTAACTTCCAATAATTGTCAAATATAACTTTCCGCTCTTGTTCATTAAATTTTTCATTGCATTTTAACGTACAATTCTTCAAACAACTAATAGTAGTATCTATTTTTCTGGCTGCATACTGTTTTCCTTTTTCATCTGTATATTGAAGGCCATGTTCTCTTAAATTTGTCTTTATATTTCTGAACCAAGTTTCAGGATACTTTTTCTTTTTCGACTTTTTATGTTTCACGTTTTCATTGGTAGTTACATGTTCATCATTCTCTTTCATATTTTCAATATTTGGTGTAGTTGGACCATTTGGTGTCGATGGACCTGTTTCCTTGTCCACTACATCCATAGCAAAAAATAGTTCACTATCACTACTGCTAATTTTTCTTGTTCTCTTAGAAGATGGGTTGTAAGTAATGTTCCAAACAGAATCATCACTATCAAAAGCTGCAAGTACTTCAAAAGGTGCAGGTGACTCCTCCAATAAAAACTATAATCAAATTTAAAACTCTTTTAGTTTTATCGACTTCATGAGAACCGGATGCCTTAATGAAAAAATAATAAGATGTTAAAATGTATTTATGTTGAAAAAGAATAAATAAATAAATAAAATACATGTTTAAAACTGGTAAAGGCTTTTACTATTCACATTTAAATAAAAAACATCAATAAAATAAATAATATGAACTTTAATATCTGCAGAATGCTATGAAATATCAGAATATCATCTAAAATTAAATCAAATTACTTTGTTTTTAAACCGAAGGAAAAATAATTACACACAAACTAAACACTAATGACAACTTAAAAACTTGGAGCAATACTAAATTATGTCATGTCATAATTCTAACCTCAAATTTGCATATGAAACAAACTAGCATGAAGGATGCTGATAAAGTCTATTTTCTTATTGATCGATGCATATGGAACAAACAAGCATTAAAATATATTTATTGAAACTCTCACATGGAATAATAGAGAGTTATTGGAAATGTTAAATACTGCCGCACAGTATTAAGGTGCTACCTTATTATATTAGTGCATCACCCTTATTTCATCAACAAAATATTATTGGAACATCTTCGTTTTTGTGTTATTTCTGTGCAATTCTGACGCTTGCGCACTACATTTCCTAACCACAGCTATCACAGCGCCCCTAACCTTATAAAAGTAATGAACAATTTTTGGTGTTTGTGTATTGTTTGTCTTGTTTTGTTTAAATTCAATATGGACCAAATTCTGGAAGCTGTCATCCTAGGAGGGGCCAATGATGATGATATCGAGTATGCAATTTTGGACAATGTTTTAACAGGGATGGGGCTGAAAATAATTTGGGAGAGGAAAGGATAATTTTTTCATTAGATGATATGTCAGATGAGGACATGAAGTTCAGTTTTCTGTTTGAACGGGCTGATATTCCTAGACTAGTTAAAGTGCTTGGGATTCCAGGCGAAGTGGTCACAGAAACAGGCAATAAAGTTAATGGTAAGTAGAAAAATTTGTCATTTGATATATATATATATATATATATATATATATATATATATATATATATATATGCACTCGTTGCAGATATATCTGGGCGCCAGGTAAATTTTGGATTATTGTCAATACCCAAAAACAATAAGTAAGGTACCGTAAAGCGGGGTGAAGAGGACCAAAATTCAAGGTTTTTTCACTAAAACTGTATGAAATCTTTTGCCAATTCATTCCAAAATTTAAATGAGTATTCTATAGGGCGTTGAGAAATACTTGTCAAGTATTAAGAATTTTAGACAATCAATTTTCTTCTTAATTTTTATTTAAAAAGTGGTCCGCTCTCCCCACTAAATGGGGCGAATCGGACCACCGGTTAAAACACACTTAAAACTCACTTTAGCAGTCATATATGTAGAGCGGACCACAATAAAACTTTTTTTAAAATGTTGGTATGGTTTTGAGATAAAAAACAATTGAAAGAAATGAAAAATTAATTCATTGAATGTAAGTTTATTCACAACATAAAACATAAAAACAATACTTTTATAAAATGTATAGAAAAATCAACAGCATATATTTTTTAAAACAATAAAAGATTTATGAGTAAAATAAGTAAAATAAAAAATAAATAAGTAAAAAAATTAAGCTAGGTAAGCATGAAAACATCGAACTTAAGCCCTGAAAATTGATATCGTCCTCTCCGCAAATCTACAACATGACTAACTCTTTCTATAATATTTGGAAATGATATGGTGCATTCATCTGCAATTTGGGAATAAACAAAAAATGTATCCTTTTTACCAATTTTCTTCCGCAAAAAATTGATTTTATATTTTTGAGGTTCGATGATATCAGTAATTTGCCCGATATAATATCTCTTGAATTTATCGGTCACTGATGGATACGCCACCACCACAAAATTGTGAATATGTAGGTTTTGAAGGTTATCACTGTTCAACTCTTCATCCACGTCTAAACGATCATCAGATTCGTCGTCCCCCGCATTGTCTTCTACCTCGCTAGAAATATTTTCATCAGAAGATTTGTCATGTAGACTAAAATTACTTTCACTTTCAGAACTCAAATCATCCATTAAATCATTTCGCCCAGCAATTCCAATGCTTTCTTCAGGCTGAACGTCAATCTTTTTCTCCCCTTTGTTTTCTTTCTGGCTTATCAGGCACTCTTGATGTTTTGAGAACATTAAGCAGTTCTTCACCCCATACATTTCGTATTGTTTGGGAATCTTCATTATGCTGTTGATCAGGAACCTTCTCTATTACTCTTTGGCGGTTCAAAGGATAGATTCCGCAACTTTCAAATCCAGCTTTTAAGTTGTTAGATGCAGTTTCGAAATCCATGGCTTTGGACAAAAGTCTGGGAAATTCTGATTTTGGTAGAACTCCTCTATTTTTTTTCTTCCATTCGAGAAGAACATTTCGCCATCGCTTTTTTAGTGGACCAAAGAAAGCTACATCCAATGGCTGGTATAAATGTGTAGCATTGGGTGGGAGCAGTACAAAGCGTATATCGTTATTGGCACAAAGTTGAATAACATTGAGGGAGATGTGGCTGGAAAGGTTTTCCCCGATCAGGACTCTGGGTGAAGGTTGTTTTTTTTAAGTATGGAAGAGCGATAGAAATGAACCAATCCTTGAATATTCTGGAATCAAACCAGCCACTTTTCGATCTGTTAAATCGCATCCCATCTACGCCCTCTTCTGTCCATGTTGGATACATATTTTCTGCTCGATAAACTACATATGGGGGCAGAATATCTCCATTTGCCGATCCGGCCATCATTAATGAGACACTTGTTTTTGTTGAATCTAGAATCATTTCAGGGTGTTTGCATCCTCTCATAACAACAACCTTTTGTCTTCCAGGATCATCCACGAAGTTTGTTTCATCGTAATTAACAACACTTCACTGATGAACATTTTCCATCAACGCTTCCAGCTGATCAAAATAATTATTAAGTAAATTCACACCTACTTCGGCTCTGGTTGTTTTAATATTTTCGCCAAATCGCACAGTCAAGTTTTGAGGTCGTCCAAGAAAAGTATTAATAAAATCTTTTCCTGGCATGTTATCTTTAAAACGTTTTTCTCTTTTGCCACTGCGATGCAAGTAAGCCTTTATTAAACATCTGATGTTAAATATGAATATATATACATACAATCATGATTTGTAGAAATATCTGATGGTCCACTCTACCCGCACATTTGTTGATTTTTCCTTCTTAACCTCCCCCTACTTATATCACAAATCTCTAAATTTGTACATAGATAATATTAACAACCCTTGTGCCCAACAAATTGTACAAATATTTTGAATTGAAACTTACCATGTTCTCAATAGCACATGAGGTTTGCGCCACAACGAAGAAAACACATGAAAACTGTTACCGATAAAACGTGCTGGAACTAGTTTTTTACAGTCAGTTAAACTAATTTTATAAGTACAGATTGTTTTCTGTGTTCATTCCTAATAACTTACTGGAATATCAAAGTTCTGCTAGTAGCATCTAGATGGCAGTAGTTGACAAAAATTTAAAAATCATGTTTGGTCCACTTTACCTGCAATGGTCCTCTTCACTTCGCTCTACGGTAACTATCAAACCTACCAAACAAATTACCAAAGGAAACGACAAACGAAATATCACAAATTTATTCCACTGAGTAGTTGATTGAAATATACCTATACACATATATATATATACACAGCGGTCGGCACTGTTCACCAGTGTAGATTGCCAATATATAAAAAATAATAATAAATAAAGGAAACAAGGCACGCAGTACTAGTATTATATATCTATATACCACAAGGCAGAAAATAAATCAAATTTATACGGCGTAGCTTAAGCTTCAGCCCCCCTGTAATAAATAATAAAAAGAAATATATCGTGACCAAAATATACCAGTACCAGTGCTCAAAGTATGGTAACAAAAAAGTAACTTATAACTAAACCCTATTTTTTTATTCTTGCTTAACTTCTACTGTTTGTAAGACCCAATAATATTAGATAAAATAATAAAGAAAAAATATGTTCTCATAAAACTTGCGTAACTCCAGGGTCCTTATCATAGAGCAGCGGTGGTCAGTCCTGAAACGGTCCAATCGCTTGAAAGAATGGTCTGAAGAGATCAGGCTGGATCAGCAAAAGGAAGCTGATATATGGTCTAGATCGCACCTCCAGGTGGCGATACCCCGATGAAACAATACGGACTCCCTCGTCGACAGCAATAATCGAGAAGCGGCTCAATGCCACACCAAAGCAACAGACAAACAAAAAGCTATCAACTTCAAACAGCAGATGGAAAATGACTCCCGAAAAAAAAAACCTATAATAAATATATAGAAAATCCAAATTATTATAGTACCTATATCTAATAAACAGTTAACACGTACCTTTTCCAAAGGATTTTCCTCAAAATACAAAACGCATTCGACGAATAAAATTTATGAAAACGTGTTCACACGTTGCTGGTGCAAAGTGGCAAAATAATCCTATTAACGAGTGCGATTTTATTAAACTATGAACCAAATCCAAATACCTTGATTCCTTCCACAATATAATCACAAGTAAAATTTACACAAAGATTGCTCCCGAAACGGATGAATTAAAATATCAAAAACTTTGGGTAGATACTGCCTTTAGCACGTTGGAAAAGAGAGTGTCAAAATTCTGCCAGAACACCCTTGAAATTTAAAATCCTATATTTAAAAACCGCCCTAGCATTGATAAAAACCCAATAGCCTAAAAATCTATATAAATCAAGCTAGTGTTTCAGCTACTATCAAGAGATGGCTCCACACGTAAAATTACCCTCTCTAAATATTTACTTTACAAAATATAAAAATGTGATTTATTATTACCTATAGGATTAAATAAAGTGTTTGTATAAAAATAATTGTTCATTAATTGATTATTTACTGATTTACCTTTTACCTAAAAAGTGGAAAGTGGAAATAGTGTTGGTCAACCTGAGAAATATTTGACGTCTGTCAAATTGCATAAAAAGTATGAAGTTATATTTTGTTATAAATAATTGTAGAAACTAAAAAAGGAATGACTTATTTGTTCTCCGAGGTTGGTTTTATGGCTAAAGGTAAGTAAAATGAAAATCTATAATTTTCATCAAAATAACTTTTTGTTTATGTCGGTTTATTTTCTCATCTGAACTTATTATGGATTATTGATATTCGTTTATTGAAAATACAACATACAAAATTCATGTATACAAACAATACAATAATGATAAACTTTTACTTTTATAACAGACATACTAAACCGTATCTACACAAGTGTCTCAACCAACTTTTTCTTCTGTCACATTTTTTGTGGCGTTGCCGGCTCTCACTTCGCCAGTATTACAGAAATCTGAATTTACACAAAACAATGTTTTTCAAACCAAACATCCCGCCCCCGTTGAAGGGTTCTCCTTCAAGAAAGGAAAGTCGTACAGACAAATAATCACATTTTGCAAGCTTCTATTCAATCGGTAGCACGCACACACGCCCTGTAGCGCGTTTAACTGTACCATGTCGGGTTAGCATGCTGACGACACGCACAAGCCCATCGGCACCAGGATGTAGAGCGGTGATGCGACCCATTAGCCAACAGAGGGGTGGTGTGTTGTCTTCCTTTAAAATAACGAGGGATCCAAGTAAAGCTGGGGCATCCTTTTTAAATTTCCATCTCGATCGTTGTTGTAAATTGTGAAGATAATCTCTTGTCCATCGGGACCAAAAATGTTTAACCATTTTAAGAATGTGTTTATAACGGGAACGGTAATTTGTAGGCTCGTGTAGAACATCGACTTGAGGAACTGAATTAAGTGCTTCCCCGATGATGAAATGTCCAGGGGTGATTGTTTTGATTGATTTATCTTGCTCAGCTCATTGCTTGCACCTACAAAGTTAGTTGCATTGTCCGAATATATATGCCTGCACAGACCGCGTCTTGACACAAATCGTTTCAACGTGCTTAAAAACACTCCGTAGTGAGATCACTCGCAAGTTTCAAGTGAATTGCTTTGCTGGCCATGCAGACGAAGATGCATATATATAATCTTTTATTATTTTTCTACTTCGCGTGGTTCCGTCTTTTAGTTCAAAGGGTCCCGCGAAGTCGATACCGCAGGAAGAAAATATTCGCGAAAAAAATAGAGAAACCAATTTTCGAGGGATTCTGTCACATACGAATAATGTTAAGATCGGAAAATAAATTAATAACCCCTTCAAAGGTACCTTAAACTACACATAAATAAATTATATTTACAACTTGGGAAAAACTAGCCTAAACAACTAATTCTGTTCCAGGTCTAGGCTACAAGTAAAAATCCTGTTCCAGGAATCAAAACCAACGAAATATACACACTGTTTTAGGTCAGTTAAAAGCTGTGCCCTCCTAAATAGAATTAGTAGGAAATTTAAACGTTACAGCATGGCGGATAAAACAAATTTATATTTTTTAGATATTTATTTTGTAAGATGTCTATTTCTATGTAGTCCAACCCGTCAAAATGTTTGTACTTTATATTAAGATGTCCTCTGGAATCAATTAATTCTGATATTTGTGTTATATAGGGCCTTGGCTCTAATTTGTTAATTTTTGCAATGGAGACAGCCTTCTTCCAGTCATAGAAGTCTGTTATTTTCATTTCTGCAACTGTAGTTTTTCCGTTATTGCAACTTGAAACAGCATTCACAAAGTCATTAAAGTCGTAAGTTTTCCCCTGCCTTTTTAAAGAGAGCTCCACCTGATGGTGGAAGCTATCGGCTGACATATAGGTATGGCCTGGTTCAAGATATTTAACATGTATCTTTTGGGCAGAAATATGGTCACTGTTTATTAAATAAATGAGAAAACAAATAAATGCCCATGTTTTACTTTGGCTAGAACAGTTATCAGCCCAAATGGAAAAAGTCTTTATGTCACGATTTTGCACAAAAAACTTAATATGTGCTGATAATATCTTCCTGATTCCGGCCTGAAATTCCCTCATGCCATAATACAGCAAATGGTCTATGCCCCTTACTGGTTCCTAAAGGAACAAAACTCTCATTGTATACAATTATTTGTTTTGTGAAAATCACCTTTTTGAACATATTGATCCTGGGAAGCATAATAAGCTTTTCTAAATCAACTGATACAGCTAAATGGTCACTACTGGAATCATTGTTATTGGAGCTCTTTACTTCTTCCTTATATGCTGTTCTTGTCATATTTGCGTGATCAATATGAGTTTTCCAAAGATTACAGATGTTACAATCATCAACCAAATTATCTTTTGTATGGTCTTTATTATGGAAACTGTACTCTTCACATCTTTCACATTCCTCATTATCGAGTTTGGCGAATGATATGTTCATATTTTTTACACGTTTTCTGTAAAATTCGTAAGAACATTTTTTAGCAGGAAATTTTTCAATGTAGTCGTTGTACATTACTTGTATATTTACGTCACTAGGCAAATATAACCGATTGGGTGCGTGCTCTCTTCTATAATGGTAGGATTGAAACTGTTAATATGTGCATCCACATCATTACAACTGATTTTTGTTTTGCTTGGTGCCTTTCCTCGCCCATCAGTTAGAAGTTGACTTTCAGGAGTTACATTTTTTGTTGTAAGTACTTTGTATTATCCAGTCATTATTTTTTTTGTATCCTAATGTCGTCAAAAATTGTGATTTACATACATTTAGTCGTTCTCCGGCATCAGTTTTCAAAAAATATTTTATTGAATTCGATTTTCGTTGAGGCCTATTATCGGTTTCGTTATCTAATCGTTTTCTACTCGTGCTGTTATTAACAAAGACTTTTTGGTCGCGCCAAGACATGTCCCAAAATTCGTGGTTTATATGTCTTCTTTGAGCCTCACTTGTAATTCCTGAACACTTTTTTCTACATTTCTCATTACATCCAGGAAGGACATTGTGTCTCTCAGTACGCATTCTTTTTTTGTTTTCTTGTCTCTCAGCTAGTGGCGTCTTGTAAACTTTTCTTTTTCTTTCTTTACCCTTCTTGGTTAGCTCTGAGGTAATTTCATCATCTGTCCTTCTGTCTTCTTCAGGTTCTAAGGTTTCACTTTCTTCGTCTGCACCTACTTGCTCTTCTCCAACAATAGTCCAGTTCTCTGTAAAAACAACGTAAGTACATTAATAAAACTATTCGGCCAATCACTTCCGAAAAATATTTCAAACAGAAGGAAAAACCACCAGTGGAAATCGTTTCATTCTAGCTATTACATTTTTGGAAGTTTTTAAATCCTTTATATTACAATAACACACTGTAGTACATAGCAAATAGAAAATATATAAGTATTACCTGCAGTTTGCATTATTTCTTCGCTGCCATCGCCTTTAACATCAGCCGGACATGCCACTGTCTGCAACATTTGAGTGCCTTCAAGCGATATGTTTTGGTGTAAATTTTGATCGCAATTATTTTCGTTATATATAAATAAAATATTTGTAGAACCTGAAAGCAAATTCATTTTTATAAAAGATCCCTATACAGAAATATAATGAAAATATATTTTATTATCAGCAGCAGGAGCAAAAATATTGTGCATGATATACAAATAAAAGTTAAAATTAAAGTAGAAGAAGTCTGTTGACTTGTTTTTGCCTTTATCAAAATTATTCAGCCAATCTCTTCCAAAAAATTTGTAAAACTATTCACACGAAATTCCTGCAGTCGTTTCTTAATTTTTTATTTTTTTAGAGTGACTACTATATTTTTCACTAAAAGTACAATAGGTTTCATGCTTGGCAATTGCGTCAACTACATTATTATATTATTTTTTTTCGTCAAATAATTTTCTAGATATAGCGCCGACATATAGACAGACATTCGGACAGGCAGGCGAATAGACGGAAGTAAATAGAAGTAAAACCACTAGTGAAAACAGGTTTTTTTTCTAGTGATTATACTTTGAAAAATATTAGCTCTTTAAATTCCGTATTTTATAATGACGTCCTGTACATAGTAAACAAAAGAATTATAAAAATTACCTGCAGTTTGTCATTTCCACGCTGTCGTCGGCGCCGCCTTTAACATCAGCCGGACACGCCACTGTCTCCAGCTTTACAGTGCTTTCAAGGGATACGTTTTGGTTCATATTTTGTTCGTTATTATTGTTGTTTGATATAAATAAAATATCTGTAGACTCTGAAAAAAATCAATTTTTATTAAATAACCCTAGGTAGAAATATATATATATATATATATATATATATATATATATATATATATATATATATATATATATATATATATATATATATATATATATATATATATATATATATATTATTATATATAATATTATATATATATTTTATATATATATATATATATATATATATATAAACCAAAAATAATTCAGTATTAGTAGCAAGGCCGAAAATATATTTAATATATAAAAGCAAAAGTTAAAATTAAAGTAGCAATAATTAATAATTATTAGCGGATAATATAATTAGCAAAAATAAAAATATCTAAAGACAGATTAGAACTTACCCACATTTTCTTGACTTGGGTGAATACAAATACTTTTGTCCAACCGCACAAACCCCAATTCTTGATTATCGTCCGTAAATAACGGTAAATCATTTGTTTGTTTTGCTTTTTCTGTAGCCATAGACATTAACATTCTACCACGCCTCATTTTGGAATTTAAAGTTAGACAAAACACTTATATTTTCTATCAATTTGCGCGATCTATTTACTCTGCAAGCTAATAAAATAACACGAATGAATTTGCGCGGGAGACAGAGAAATGAAGTTGTTTACAACTGCAAAAACCCGCATTAAGTATTTCCTAAGTAACAACATGGTATCTCAAGATTCCTAAGAATAAACATGGTATATCACAGAAATATGCCATGTTTTGTCTATGTAATGAATAGATACGGTGTTCATGTGTAGTAATATGATAAATTCGCTCGAGATATGAGGTCGACAAATGTTAGAAAATAATGTTCGGGGTCTATTATACAAGGTTTTTTCGATGTAATTGATTTATTTTTGTCCGTTGAAACTAAAATCTCAAAATGCCCAAAAATTCCACATACGGGGTTCTTTCTTATGGGGCAGTATAGTCCTCTGCGTGGTTCATCATACATTAAATTACCAAGATTTATAGAAAATAAGTAGGCTGTGGTAAATGTGGAGAATCAGGACCAGTATTGCTTTGCTTGGGCTGTGACTTCTGCGCTTTATCCTGCAAATGGTCGAACAGCTGAAACATCATCATATCCACATTATTCAACAGTTTTAAATCTGACAGGTATGAATTTTCCAGTAAAGTTACGTAAAATTTTGAAATTTGTGGATATGAATAATATTTCAATTAACGTATATGGGTTAGGAGAGATATTTCAAAATAATAAAGTAAAATATGAAGTAGTTGGGCCTTTACGTTATTCCGAGAAAAAATTACATGTTCATATAAATCTATTACTAATTTCGGGTGAATGTGGTGCGAGTCATCATTGTAATAAAGATTGTGTTAGTACTCATTATTGTTGGATAAGATTTGTCTAGGTTAGCTTCATCTTAAGTATCACGTTATGGACTTAAAAAATATTTTTGTTGTTATGTTTCAATAATAAACGTCAGCTATTTCAACACAAGCGCAATGATTGTAATCACGTGTATACAACGACACTATTAACACAATTACGGATTGATAAATATGGCAAGCAAGTATCTGAAAATATATTAAAATTCGAACACTCTGAAAGGCAAATGCAAGTACCATTCGTAGTATATGCTGATTTTGAATCAATTCTAAAACCTATTGCTACATGCGAGCCAAAGCCCCAACGCTGTTACACGAATAAGACATAAACACGAGCCTTACTCTTTCGCGTATTTAATAAAATGTTCTTTTGACAATTTTCTCTCCAAGTTTAACTTTATAGAGGAGCCGATGCGGGTAAAGTTTTGTATCACGTGTAGAAGCCGATGAAGGGAGATCTAATATAGATATATGAAAGACACACTCACTGCACAAGAGAGAGAAGACTTTCAGAATGCCTCCGTTTGTGGTATTTGTGAAAAGCCGTTTAATGAAGGTGACGTAAAAGTAAAAGATCAATGTCATATTACCGGTAAACTAAGATTTGCCGCCGCACATTCTATATGTAATTTAAATTATAAAATACCAAATTTTGTACCAAACATATTTCACTGCTTAAGCAACTACGACAGCCATTTATTTATAAAAAGAGTGTGTAATACCACAAAACAAGGAGAAATATATATCCTTTACAAAACGTATATATATATATATATATATATATATATATATATATATATATATATATATATATATATATATATATATATTTTATATATATATATATATATATATATATATATATATATATACAGAGACAGCTAGGATGTCGGTCGGATAGTAGCATTCAGACCATATGAGAAGTTTCATAACCTCTCACCACTATTCACTTCACCTTAGTTAGTATATAACTAGTAGGTTGGCCACTATCATTTGTCTGTTCCATAACCTATGGCATACTGAAGAGAACAAATAAGTTCGAAATCGATCTATGTCTGGTTAGGAATTGACAGATGATATTGGCTTTCCATCTATCATGATTTGAAGGTGTAATTCCAATGCAGGTCGGGGTATTTGCCCGCTGAGTAGTTGTTTCCTTCAAATCATATTTAATAACATTAGTTTAGTCCACCTGGACTAGGGGTCGCCGCTCTCGGTACTTGCTGTGATGCAAGTCGCTATCCGCCACAGAGACAGCTGGATGTCGGTCGGATAGTAGCATTCAGACCATATGAGAAGTTTCATACCTCTCACCACTATTCATATATATATATATATATATATATATATATATATATATATATATATATATATATATATATATATATATATATATATATATATATATATATATATATATATATATATATATATATATATATATATATATATATATATATATATATATATATATATATATATATATATATATATATATATATATATATATATATATATATTTTCGATAGTTTTAAATTCTTATCTTTACAGGTTTTAGGGGGAAATTTAGCTGATCACCAATTGGTGGTTACAAGAAGTTTTTATAGTGACAATAAAAAATTTAAATTAATGAGGCAAAAGGGTGTATTTCCATATAGTTTCATGGATAATTTGGACAAATTAAATAATCGTAAATTACCTTCTAAAGGGGAATTTTATGATAATCTGAATGATCAGCATATATCAGATGAAGATTATCAATGGGCTAATGATGTATGGAACTTATTCGAATGTCATAATTTAGGGGATTATTCAGATCTTTATTTAAAATCGGATATACTTCTTTTGTGTGACATGTTTGAAAATTGTCGCAGAATTTGTTTGGACAAATATAGATTAGACCCAGCTCAGTACTACACTGCTCCCGGGTTATCGTGGGACGCAATGTATATATTGACCTAAATACGGAGCTGAGAAACAAAGTTACAGAAAAAATTTGAAAAAAGATCCGTATAAATTAATGAATAACGCAGTGTTCGGTAAAAGCATGGAGAATGTGGATAATAGAAAGAATATAAAATTGGTTACTCATTGGGAGAGTAATAGACTGGGTATGGATGTGAACGCACTAGTAGCTCGTCCAAACTTTAAAACGTGTACAATATTTACTAAAGATTTTGTAGCCATTCATATGGGTAGACTAAAGATAGTATAAAACAAACCAATTTACGTTGATTTTTCTATGTTGGAATTGTCTAACACGGTCCTATATAATTATTTCTATAATGTCGGTGGAAAAGCCAACGTACTATGCACTGATACGGACTCTCTGATAATTATAGTGTTCACAGAAAATTTTTTATGATTTCATACTAGAAAATCCCCCATTTTTTCAGAGTGAACTAGAGCAAAGATTGCACCAATTAATAACTACCATGAATAATATTGACCGTGACAATAAAATTAACTTTTACTTGAAGCAATAACCGAGTTAAGCCAATAAAACATTTTTTTTTAATATTGAACGTAAAAGTCAAATTCATACAACTGTTTATTATAGTTCACACACCATATTGAAATACAACATAGCATAGTTATACAAAAAATGTATAATCTAGAAAAAATCATACTCTGTACTTTACCTACAAAATCTTATAACTGTTTTTATACTGGAAAGTTCATACATCATTAAATCTCTATATTACAATGTAACATATTAACATTTTAGAAATTATAAATAAATAATAGAATAATTTACTATATAACTTAACTTTATGTGGTATAGAATAGAAGACAACATTACTTGTATTAATTTGTACTAGACAAATAAAATTTGAATTTTTTTTAAGGCATGTAAAATATTTATTAGATCGTAAATTTGCTATTCTGTTTTTCTTACTTATATGCACAATTACTTAAAGTTAAAAAAAGTGAGACTTTTTACTAAAGATGATAGGTAAGGTACTCCTTACCTATCATCTTTATCAGTACATTGAAAAAGTCTTACTCATTACTTAAAGTAATGCATTTGGCGGGTTAATATATTGTGCGCGCAGATAAATTTTACATGACGCGGTCGCATGGCTTAGGGTGGCGCTTCTGTAAGACTAATGGACTGAGCGCGTGGGTAAAATTTACATGACGTGGCCGTTTGGCTTGGGGTGGCACTTTTGTTGGAGTAATGGACTGCGTGCGCAGGTAAAGTTTACACGACGCGGCCGTGTGGCTTGGAGTGGCGCTTCTATTGGAATAATGACCTGCTCGCGCAGGTATAGGTGACATGACGCGGCCGCTAGGCTTGGAGTGACGCTTCTGTTGGAGTAATGGACTGCGTGCGCAGGTAGAGTTTACAGACGCGGCCGTGTGGCTTGAGATGGCGCTTTAATTGGAATAATGGGCTGCTCGCGCAGGTATAGGTTACATGACGCGGCCGCTAGATTTGGGGTGGTGCTTGTGTTGGAGTAAAAGGCTGCGCGCGTTGACTGTTTAACCAATGAGAGTGCTCATCCCACTCTCAATGGAGTGGTGAGAGTAGCTTACAGAGTAGCTTATAGATGCTAAAAACGTTCTTTTCTCCTTTGACTATGTAGTTGTGCAGTAGTGTCGTTTAAGTTAAAAGTTGAAAAGTTCATCTGAATCAATTATCATCAATATGAAACACAGAAATAATAATAGTGAATCTGCAACAAGGTGTGTAGAAACACTGACAACATTACGGTTGTTGGCTTCGATCGTGCCGGATGATATTATTCTGTCGGTCGACATTATGACGACGGGCTTTGATGACGATGTGTAGCCTGTTGTGACACTAGATGACGATATCAACAATCAACAACCATCTACTTCAGGGCAGAAGCCACCATCGCCATCGTCTTCCTCGTCTAACACGTCCTCGTCGGGCTCGTAATCGTCAAATTCATCGTCGTCAATGTGATCCGCTGCAGATGTTAAGTATGTATAGGGTAAGGGTGGAAAAAAATTCACATCTTACAGGACATTCCATTACATCATCCGCATGACGGCACTGACTTTAGCAACGTCCCTGCACCAACACAAGCACCGGCACCAGTAGCAGTACCCTCTACATCAGGATGCGGACGTGGTGGTAAGTGGTTAGGATTTAGTGGTCGCAAGCGAGCGTCTCCTCTTGTCACTATTGAGTTTGGCACAACTGAAGACGATGACTGTGATTTTGAGCCAAAGAAGTGGTTTATTATAAAGAAAGTGGTTGATAATAAAAAATCGGCAATAAAAAGTAAGAATGCAAAGCGCCCTCTTTCAAAAACACTGTCAGCATCATCAGCACAATCGTCGAGCGAGTGTCTGGACATAAAATTGCCTGCGGTTTAGTCATTGAAAAAGTACTGCAGAACAATTCGGTTTCAAATAAGGACAACACCGTGGTGCCACGACCGCCTCAGGTTGTGGTAGCGACAATACATCCCTTGGTAACACCTCCTCAAGTATTGCCTCTACCACCTGAGACGGTTTTGACACCAGTAACTGATAATGTGGAAAATGTGGACTATATCAATATATTTTCGCAGTCTGAAGTGAATATGTTAGTAAACAATGTCTCGGACATGTATTCTGTGCTGCGAAGAGAAGTGCAAGAGGAGGCGGACAAAGTAGAAGAAGCTCGCGCGGCATACGACGCCGCTTATCAACGGTATAGTGTAAAGGCCGACCAGTTGAGGGGTGTGGAAGACAAATGTAACATTCCTCATACACACTACAATTCTGAGGTAAATTGTATATATATTTTAATATTTTTCCTTAATTGCATGTCTTTTTTAGTGTATGTTTTTTTTAATTTGTATATTGTGTGTAAATTGTATATTTCTGTTTGTGTAAATCTTTGAATTGTATATTGTCGATTATTGTAAATTATCTGTGTATATTTTAGGTTAGATATTTGTATATTTCTATTTGTGTGATGCAGAACCTCTTATTCTCCCCCTTATCCCCTCCTCCCCTCCCCTTCCTCCTCTTCCCCAAAACTCGTGCATGCGTCAACTGTTTAACTAGGTTAGGTTAATATTTATCACAATACAAAGCAAATATTAAAAAAATATAAATAAAAAACAATTTTTTTGACCCTTACTAAAATATAGCTCCTCACAAAAATTAAAACCTAAAAAAAAACGGAGGAAGCGGGTGAAGCGAATTTAGAATTAAAAATCTCTGGGTATGGTGGGGTTTGAACCCTTCGATCTTCAGTACGACGTCTTACAAACTAAGCCATCGGATCATCCAACAACTGATATTTTAAAACTTCTACATACTCTAAATACAAAATTCGAAACTAGTTAACGATTGAATGTTATATATTCTCGTATATAACGTGAAAAAAAAGTGAGTAACAAATAAAAAGTGGTATTTAAACAGGAAATTTGGATATCTCAGATCGATTTATACCAATATTATTATTTCTTTTTGTCTAAAAATTCTACATACTCCAAATAATAATAAAAAAAAATCATAATTAATTAACGGCTGAATGTGAAAAAATTTTAAAAAGTAAATAAGTGATGTTTTACATAGGAAATCTGGATGTCATCTCAGATACCGATTTATAACCTAATACTATATTATTACTATTTACTATATATAATTTTTATCTACTTTATTTACCTTATTATTTATTTAGCACAAGGAAAATATTTTTTTTTAAAACACAAAAAAAAATCTGGGTGTGGTGAGTTTTGAACCCTGGACCCTTTGATCTCCAGTACGATGCCTTACAAACTGTGCCATCGGATCAACCGGTTACTCATATTTAAAATATAAGTAACCGTAACTTCTATATACTTTAAGTAAAAAATTCGAAACTAGTTAAAAGTTACATTTTATATAACGTGAAAAAAAGTGAAAATAAGTAAAAAGTGGTATTTAAACATAGGAAACTTGGATATCTTAAATCGATTTATACCATATTATTATTTATGTCTAAAATTCTACATACTCCCGATAATAAAAGAATCGTAATTAGTTAACGGTTGAATGCTATATAACGTGAAAAATTTGACAAAAGGTAATAAAAAGTGATAAACACACATAGGGAAATCTGAATGTCATCTCAGATATCAATTTATACCTAATACCTGATTATTATTATTTACTGTATATAATTTTTTTTATATACTTTATTACTTATTTTGTACAAAGGAAATAACTATTGACATAGGAAATCTGGATGTCGTCTGAGATATCAATTTATACCTAATACCTGATTATTATTATCTACTGTATATAATTTTTTATGTACTTTATTTACTTTTTTTTCAAAAACACAAAAAGCGCAGAATATATGTAGAGCCATAATGAAAATGTATTATATATATATATATATATATATATATATATATATATATATATATATATATATATATATATATATATATATATATATATATATATATATATATATATATATATATATATATATATATATATATATATATATATATATATATATATATATATATATATATATATATATACAGTGAAGGAATTTGACGCGGGTTTAATTACATTACAGTAACAAACAATATGAGTTAACGGGTACGCCCGCATAAAGAAAAAATTGCACGGTGGAAAATGCAAAAATTGCAAATGGCAGAAAGATGCAAACCGTGGACACGTGTTTCTGACTAATTGGTCTTCATCAGCACGGTGTAGCTGAGTTAAAAGATGGACAAAACTCAAAAAAGACACTAAAGGAATACTACTGACAGGGAGCCAGTCGCACCTTTGTGGCTTCCACTTGGATGGCTCCGGTATGGGAGCATCGTCCAAGCATCGCACAGCGGGCAACTATAGCAACCTGCGTGGGATTCAGGACCAGGAAAAGAATTATGAACAGTGAAGAGGAATTTGACGCGGGTTTAATTACATTACAGTAACAAACAATATGAGTTAACAGGTACGCCCGCATAAAGAAAAAAAAAAAAAATTGCACGGTGGAAAATGCAAAAATTGCAAATGGCAGAAAAAGATGCAAACCGTGGACACATGTTTTATCGACTAATTGGTCTTCATCAGCACGGTGTAGCTGAGTTAAAAAGATGGACAAAACTCCAAAAAAGACACTAAAGGAATACCACGACGGGGAGCCAGTCGCACCTTTGTGGCTTCCACTTGGATGACTCCGGTATGGGAGCATCGTCCAAGCCTCGCGGCTTGGACGATGCCGCATACCGGAGCCATCCAAGTGGAACCTGTCGTGGGATTCCTTAGGTCCTTTTTTGAGTTTTGTCTTTTTTTAAATCAGCCAATTATGAACAGTCAGAAAGACGTCCATGGTTTGCATCTTTCTGCCATTTGCAATTTTTGCATTTTCCACCGTGCAATTTTTTTTACGGGCGTACCGTTAACTCATATTGTTTGCTACGGTGGAATGTAATTAAACCCGCGTCAAATGCCTTACAGTTCAAACCTTTGCCTGGGTCCTGAATCCCACGCAGGTTGCTATCAGCCCGCGTGTGCGAGCTTGAAGATGGCCCAAACTCGGAGCCATCCAAGTGGAAGCCACTGACAGGGAGCCACTCGCTCCCTGTCAGTGGTATTCCCTTAGTGTCTCCGGTTTGGGAGTTTTGCTCCAGTTGCCCCCTTGTGCGATCTTAAGCTCCCTACACCGTGCTGATGAAGACCAATTAGTCAGGAAACACGTGTCCACGGTTTGCATCTTTCTGCCATTTGCAATTTTTGCATTTTCCACCGTGCAATTTTTTTCTTTAGGCGGGCGCACCCGTTAACTCATATTGTTTGTTACTGTAATGTAATTAAACCCGCGTCAAATTCCTTCACTGTTATATATATATATATATATATATATATATATATATATATATATATATTACATATATATATATATATATATATATATATATATATATATATATATATATATATATATACATATATATATATATATATATATATATATATATATATATATATATATACATATATATATATATATATATATATATATATATATATATATATATATATATATATATATATACATATATATATATACATATATATATATATATATATATATATATATATATATATATATATATATATATATATATATATATATATATATATATATATATATATATATATATATATATATATATATATATATATATATATATATATATATATATATATATATATATATATATATATATATATATATATATATATATATATATATATATATATATATATATATATATATATATATATATATATATATATATATATATATATATATATATGTATATATTATATTATATTATATTATATTATATTATATTATATCGCTTCCCCGGTGGAACATCGACCTAAGTGCAAATTATTAAGTTTTGAGAAAATTATGTTTCAATATATTTTTTATGCAACGATGTTAATTAAAACATTACAAAATACCACATTTGTTTTAAATTAAACTATATATCGAAAATGGTACTTACCAGTAATACTGTAAAGCCAAATCTGCCACATTTTGGAAAATCTGCAGCCCCCTCTCAGTTACGTCGTTGTTTCCTTAAAATCTATTTTTAAGTAATACGTATGTAAACTTTTTTTCCCCAATTTTGAGTTAAAATAATCTTGCTTTATAGTATTTTAGATTAAACAATGTCGTTTATGTACATAAATTTAAAAAACATGATTACAAAGATGTTTTATTAGTAAAAAAACACAACAACTAAAAACTATAATATTCTATGAATGAACTAAATAAAAATATGAAAGTGTTTTTATAATAAAATAAATAAAAATCTAATATTTAGAATATAGGAACAAAAACAACTTATACTTCTACTAGGAAATGAACAAAGTTGTATATTCTTAGATTATGATATTGGAACAAGAGAACCTAAACTACTAAGCTATTGAAAAACGATTCATAATAATTTGGAATGATATTAGATGCCAAAAGATTTTAAAAATCTATTCTTTTATTGTCAGCAAATGGAATTTTTGCCTTATAAGCAGGTTTTTTAAGGATATTATTTATATTCTTTGCTTGAGAGGACCGTCTTGTTCCGAAATTTCTGCTTTTCGCTTGGTTCCATTCAGCTTCCTTGTAACTGGTTTTGTAGAAATATACGTCACTTTATTTTACAAAGCGTATTATTTTCATTTCCGAAACCTTGATTTGTTCACCATTATCGTTTTTTTTTTTTTTTGGCAATTAAAGCCTATATCATTAAACTGCTTTAGATCAACAATATCTCGAAAACCTAGTTCTTTGACTTGTAAAGGATTGCCTTTCTTTTTTGAATTCCGTATCAGTGTCACCAGTTGGTCTGGAACATAAATGGGTCTCGCTTTCTTGGCTCTCTTTACTGATTTTTCAATGATGCTATGAATAGTATCTCCTTCGTTCTGTGTGTGGCCTCTTATAAGGTACTTGTGAGTGATGGAATTTATGGGATGGGTTTCAACGGCGTACAAGTACATAGCAAAGACAAACCTACAATAAATATGGCACGTCAAAACATTTATTTAATAGCGAAAAAATTCTGAAAAATAATGTAATATTATTATTATTACCGGTTCTTTTATTTGGCTACAGCAGTTCTCTGAGTAGAACACTATATCGGCATCAGGTCTATTAATTGCAATTTCTTCGATGAACATTAGGACACACGAGCCTATTCCAACAGCACCTCCCTATTCCCCAAGCCCTCGTACAGAAAAAGCATACCGTATTGTCGTTACTTATGTCGGTTACCTATAAAAAGAACAGTTTAATATAAATGAGATTATGTTAACATAATAACTCTTACCGTAAAATTGAAGCAGTTTAGCCTAGATTTATAAAAGAAGGCAGAAGATTGTCTCAACTGGTAAGACTGCCTGTAAAGTCATAGACCACAAAATGCAGATTTGATCCTCCTTCTTTAGACTTTTTTGTCTGCATCTTTTCAGCCCTACTTAATTTCTTATCTTCTTGGTGATCAATATAATCATTTTCTAGACTTTCCTTGTCCTCTCCAGTGGCATTCTGATATCCCTCGCATAAATCACACTGATCGTTTTTTAGAATAAAGAATCTCAGCAGTGCAAGTGCTACCCTCTGCTTTCACCTTCCATTTTATCGGACTAGACAGCTATAT
>JANEYF010001433.1:0-15382 GCA_029963845.1 Rhamnusium bicolor | reverse complement strand
TTTTTTGTAAAAAATCTCGAAGGGGTATAGCGATTTTAACTTCGGCAAATATTTTCAGTCTAATTTCAGTTTCTTGTGTCATTTATTTTTTATGTTATGACGTCATCGACTTTGTTTTAAATAGCAACCTATATTTTTTATTATTTATTTTGGTAGTAGATTTTATTCTGGTTCCGACCGTATAAAATTTTCAATATGTTATTATTTGAAAAAAATCGAGAAAAACAGTCTTAAATTTCAAATAATAAAAATTCATTAAATTGGGTAAATTTATCTAGTTGCCGGTGTATCACATTAGTTACGGCTGTCAGATGTAAATAACAAATTTGTAAATGGCACAATAGAATAAGTGTTATTATTTTGCTTTTTCTAATTTAGAAAAACTATTTTATTAATAAGAATGGTACAGTAGAGCGACAAACAGAGAATTGAAGTGTTAATAATGATTGGTTATGGCGACAGAGCTAGAACACATCAAGACATGTGTCATCTTTTTAGAGAAAAATACCCGGATCAGCCTATAAATCAATCAACAATTAGTAGGATTGAAAAAAAATTTCGGGAACATGGCGTTGTAAAGAATATTCCAAAAACTGGACGTCCGGCGACATTATATGAAGTTGCACAACTTGATGTGCTACTAGAAATTGAAAACAATCCACATTCAACTAGTAGAAGCATTGCTTTGAACCACAATATAAGCCACACTACAGTTCTAAAACTTTTGAAAGTTCAAAAATTCCACCCATATAAAGTGCACTTGGTTCATGAGTTGACAGAAGATGACTGATCGTAGGCAAGAGTTTTGCGAACAAATGATGGAAATTTGCAACCGCGATCCAATGTTTTTCCAGCGTGTTTTATTTTCGGATGAAGCAACATTTTGTTTAAATGGCCATGTCAATAGACAGAATTGTAGATATTGGGCTAGGGACAATCCCCATTGGATGCAGAAAAGTCATATCCAATATCCTCAGAAAGTTAATGTTTGGGCAGGAATTATTGGTGACAGAATTATAGGTCCATTCTTTTTTGCAAACAATTTGACTGGAGACAGATACCTGCAATTTTTACAGTTGGAATTGATGCCTGCATTAGCTGCATTATTCCCCAATGCAAATAACCCTGACCTACCAAATAATACCATTTGGTTACAACAAGATGGCGCTCCGCCTCATTACGCAATTATTGTGCGACGCTACTTGGACCAAGTTCTCCCATCAAGATGGATAGGGAGAAGAGGTCAGATAGAATGGCCGCCTAGGTCTCCTGATCTAACGCCATTAGACTTCTTTTTTATGGGGGTACTTAAAAAGTAAAGTGTACAACAATCGACCCAATAATTTAGACGATCTCAGGCAAAGAATTCAACATGAGATTAGGTTAATATCGCCTCAAACTATTCAGAATGTGAGAAATGAATTTTATAATCGTCTTGGGTATTGTCAAATGCTACAGGGTCGTCAATTTGAACATTTAGTGTAAATGTAATTTAACAACTGTTATTTCTGTGCTTATTTTTGTGTTTGATGATATTGTTAGATTTTTTTCTGGTTAAGGAATTTAGTTTCTTTTTATACTAATGTTTGCCTCACGAAGTTATCGTTATTACTAACTTTGAATTGAGCAGATAATAAATTTCTAGTTCGATTTTTCAACTATTTGTATAATTTCAAAATAAAAACGAATGTGCCGTCGATAACTTTCCGTCAAACTTAGGCAACTAGATAAATTTACCCAATTTAATGAATTTTTATTATTTGAACTTTGACTGTTTTTCTCGATTTTTTTCAAATAATAACATATTGAAAATTTTATACGGTCGGAACCAGAATAAAATCTACTACCAGAATCAATAACAAAAAATATAGGTTGTCATTTAAAAAAAATGTCGATGAAGTCATAACTTAAAAAATAAATGACATAAGAAACTAAAATTAGACTGAGAATATTTGCCGAAGTTAAAATCGCTATACCCCTTCGAGATTTTTTCCAAAAAATTAATATCAACGGAATTACTGAATTTATGCGTTACTTAATTTATACACTGTATGTTATCTTGTAGATTTTTGGTATAAAGTTGATAAATCAATTTATTATAAACAGTCTCTCGAAGGGGACTGGAGGTATTGGGGGATGTAACACTAAACTAACACGCACATAAGTATATTTCACTACAAGTTACCTACATACAGTGTTCCTCAACAGGTGGTCTACGGACCGGTGCCGGTCCGCAGAAATTTCCTGCCGGTCCGCGACATGATTTGGGCGCCTCTTTGTTGTCCTAATGTCACTCTGGTGTCCAGGCATAAAATGCAATCATGGTTTCAAGTTTAGATATCACTCGAAAAAGAATATCCATCTCTTAGTTACAAAGCTATCAAATTGTTAGTCGTTTTCTCGACTTCCTATTTGTGTGAAAAGACATTTTAGAGACATAGAGAAATCGAAACAGCGCTTCGTCGCTGCTGCTGCAGCCACATATATCAAATTTTCTAACAAAGAAGCAGCAGCTGATATCGTCCTAACTAAAAATTATAGTTTTACAACATTAGATTTAATAAATAAAATACTATCTACATTAGTTTTTATGTCTGTCTTAGTCATCAGTGGGTTCGCGCAATTTTTCTCCTATTATCGCCGGTCTGCAGGTGTAAAAAGGTAGAAGAACACTGACCTACAAGAATAAAATACACGGAAAGAAAACGCGTTAATTATTTTACGACAACATTGTTTGATGAGAATTGTAGTTTTTTTAATCAAAGTTTTGTAATTCATTGTCACATAATACATATAAAAGGACTATAAATATTTGCGGTAAAATTATGGTAGTTATAAACAATAAATATTTTTTGACTGGTTGTTCTCTTAGGATAGTAAAAGTAATCATTTATGTCAAAGTAAGAAATCACGTATAATGTACAGAAAATTACCACGCGGTCTTTGTTGAACTCAAACATTAATAATAATAATAATCTTTATTGGTGTGTTATACACAGAGTATTTACACAAGTCAGAAGCGGTACGAGAATAAAAGCAGACATATAGATTACATTGACACTAATATAACATTGTACAAAGTACCTATATATTGTAAGGATTTTAATAAAAATATGACCGAAAAATTCTGTTACAAGTTGTGTAGCATGGCGAAATAATAGATAGCAAAATCTGCTCGAATTTGTAGTAATAGTCTTAATTTAGGGATGTACGTACGCAAGCAATAAGTCATCATCAGATTTGTTTACCATCAGATCGGCCAGATGTTAATTGGCTACCATCAAATGTGAACGCCCTGAATCACCTATGTGTACCAACCCCTGTGAGTCCTGTACTAGGGCCCCCGCCTACGGCCCCCACACTAGATATCCTGGCCCTAGCACAAGGGCTCTAGTATAAGCAAAGCATTAATAAAATGTATAATTCTCTTAAATATAAGTTTTCTGAGTCATTTTATTTGTAAACAAAAATTTAGGAACCAGAAGGGTATTAGGTACGTGGTTGAAATTCCTACCGCTGAGTAGCCCATAACAAGGAACCTGTTAAATATCTTTTACAGGATTTAGCCGTTTACGAGTTATAAGGAAACATTTAGTGTGACCTTTAGAAATTATTTTAAAAAATTTAAATTTTCCATTTCAATAGCAGTGTTATTTAGCAAAGTTAAAATTTTGACCAGTTACAAACAGAAGTGAAATTATACTGAGGAAAGGCAATTGATAAGGAGAATGGCTATCTGAAAAACAGGTTGATTCATAAATTACAAAACAAATTGTGGGATAGAAAATGGGATTAAATAAAATATTGAGTCCACTCCATGCAATAGTAAATTGCAGAATTATCTAACGCAGGAGTTAAATTCTACAGAGTAAAAGTTCCATATAGAAATTTGGCAATACCTTTAGTAAAAGATAATAATTGAGAAGCTCGTTCTTATTTAAAAATTTCTTCCCTTCACTCTAAATTCTGTAGATATGTGTGGTAATTCTGCTGAACATAACGAACATCGCTTGATCTGCAAAAATCGAAATAAAAGAAAAATATGGTTATGTTTATAACTTCTTGCGATAAATATTCTTTCTTCTATTGAGTAATGACATTTTATAAATCTCCAATGTACAAGGTTGGCAAATTTCGATGTTTGTATAGGATAACTCGATAACTGTAAGAGATACAAAAAGTGGAAGCCACATTCTCGATCTCTTTTTTTGGGACAAATTCACTGGTGAAAACAAAAATTTACTAGCGTCTTTTATATTTATAAACAAAAGTTCGATTTTTCAACTTTTAGACACATATCAATATCTTGGTTGTTTGTAAAGTTATGAAAAAACAACTTTTATATTCTTCAGGCACTTTTTTCCGTATTAAGTGGCATCGAGAAAATTAAAAAAGGGTGCAATTTCGAGTTATGGCATAAAGTTGTATTTTTTTAAACGGGAATCATAATTGGCTATATGGTTTATTTAAAAAGGAATTTATTTTTCTCTCTCAAACTATATATTATATGTAGGGTAGCTTTTGATGTGTAAGTATTTAATAGCGAAAATAATCTTTTTAGTAGATTACTCTTTGCATTTTTTTAATATTTATTCCAAGTAAGCGTGTGTCATGACAGTGTTTATCCATTTGTCAGTAAATTGCATATTAATGTAAAGCTGGCCGAGGCCACCTGGCCGACAGAGCCGTCATATGACTCATTGTTTACATCATATCATAATACTTGAATAAGTACAAAAAATGGAAATACATTTTATAAAAATTTGTATAAAACTCACCCTTTTAAGCAGATTTATGAAGTAGTTTGGTTGTCGTCATCACAAAGTGGGGAAGATCTATAGTATAATAGCATCAGGTATGTTTCTACAGCTGTCTCCGTCAGCGATGTTCGCTTTTGTGAAAAAAATATGTTTGTATTTTGAAAATGATCGTTCGACATCTACGGATATAATACAGGCACAAGTAAAACAATATGTGAACTCACTTAACGAAGTTGTAGATGCACCATCACAAAATTGTCTTAATTTGCTAAAGTCAGGATCTTTCTGTAATACACTCTCGAATTTTTCACTAACGCGATTATTTTTTGCGTCATTTATAGCCTGTAGCTGTGTATTTACGTCGTCCACTATTTGCAGCGATTCCACTAACGACAACGAACTATTTTGCAATTTTTCTATTGCGTCGTGTAGTCCTCTATAATTGTTATTAATAGTTTTTAAATCTGTTTCAAGGGAAACGTCTTGAAAGTTTGTCTGGCTTTCCCTAATAGCTGCAGCCTCGGTAGGGTTGAACTGTAGTATCACAGCTTTTATTTGTTGAAAATATTCAGCATAATAAAAAGCCGCTTTCAACCACGTTCCCAACGAGTAAGAATCGGCTCTGGTGGTTCAGGGATACCAGGACACTGTCTGTGAAATGCTCGAAGCCGTTTAGGAGATTTGAGAAATACTTTTTTTGTATCTGCTATTAATGCATCTACCTCTGGAAAACATTTTCGTTTCTGCCACAAGATGTAACGCATGCACTTTACACGTAACATGTAAAAACCTACAATTGTCTCTTTGAAGAGAACGGCCTACCACGCGCATTGTCGCGGCACCATCAGTCACAAACATCAATACTTGACTTGTTGAAATTCAAATTTTTCGAATGTCTCCAACACCACACGCGTAATTATTTCGCCAGTACACGCAGTTAGTCTTTTACTAGCTAGTAAAAGTGGAAATGTTGGTTTAAGAGGGTCCAGTACACGTACTATAATATTTAAAATAGAATTTTTTTACAATCTGTCGTCTCGTCAATACATAACCAGAGCCGTGTATTTTTTAATCCACATTTAATACTGTTTACAATGTCTTCACGAACAGCTGGAATATATCTACGTAACGATGTACGACTTGGTAAGTTCACCTGGGGATTGTATTTATTCCAAAACTCCCGAAATGGTTGTTTATCCAGTATGTGTAGCGGAATATTACAGGCTATTAACATTAACAATAAATCAAACATAAACTGAGTTGTCAAAGGCATGCCATTTTTTTATTTTGATGTTGCACGGTATTTATATGACGACGACAATCTGTTTTGTGCCAGCACATTAAGTCGTGATTGCAAACTTTACAAATTATTTTGCATCCGTCATAGAATAAATCCGGAAATTCACCGATAAATTTATTCACTGTGTCCGTGTACTGTCGTTTTTTATCCTTTGGTGCGTTTGACATTATGTATAATTTATAGGTACAACCTCACGCATTAACCTTTCAAATAAGACTGCAGCGTAAATCACTTCTAAATCGGCACGTGTGACGCCAGCGCAAGACCGTGGCTGTACTCCAGCCACCTCGGCCAGCTTTATTAATAAGTTTGTTTCCGTCATAATTACACCCCATTTAATCGTAAAAGTGAAGATGTCTTACGAAAATTGCGAGAAACATGATATGCTAGAATGCTTTATTCAAAGTAATAACAATTGCAATATTGCATCCGAGATGTATTTCAGTCGCTATCCAGAAAGAAGACAACCTAATAATGATATTTTTAAGTGGTTAAAAGAAAAGTTCATTAATTGTGGGTCCTTCACCAAGCCAAGACCAAAAAATTACAACATTGAAGATGCTGAAGAAACTTCTATAACTGTAAATGGAATGGCGGTTGCAAATCCTTCAATTTCAAGTCGTCAAATTGAAACTAATTTCGGAATTTCAAGACGTCGAGCTTTGGGTATTTTGGAGACACACAAATTCAGGCCTTATACAATAAGGAAACAACATCACCTACAACCAACAGATCTTCAGCGACAATTGGAGTTTTGCATAATGGTATCGTCAAAAAACTCAACAAGATCCATTCTTTTTTAGAAATGTAATTTGAACAGATGAAGCCAACATTAGCAGTGCAGGAATTTTCAACAGGCATAACGAGCACTACTGGTCTGATATAAACCTCACCGTACTGTTGCCGTGCAATCTCAGGGACGCTTTGGTTTTAGTGTTTGGTGTGCTCTACGTGGCAATCTTGTTTTAAGATATCACATATATAAAGAAAATCTTAATGGCCAATGGTACTACGAAATCTTATATCAGTAAATTATTGATGAATTTATGGACAATCTACCCTTAATTGAGGCAAAAAATCAGTTCTTCAAACAAGATGGTGTACCACCTCATAATATCAGGACCGTTTCAAAATTATTAAATACCAATTTTGGAAATAACTGGATGGGAAGTAACGGACCAGTGAGGTGGCCACCACGATCACCTGACTTAACGTCACTGGATTTTCCTTTAGGGGCCACATTAAAGACAAATTGTACAAGAAAACCAGTACCGACATAAAGGAACTCAGACAAAATCTTATAGACTGTGTGAATTGCCTTTCAAATCTTCATATTTATAATGCAGTTCAAATTGTTGTGAAGAGGTGTAATTTATGTATCAAACGTAAAGGACATCAGTTTGAACATTTACTTTAATTTGAATTTTTATTTTGTAATTGTAATGTATTATAAAATTAAATATTAATATCTGATTTTTTGGTCTTGGCTTGTTGAAAGACCCACAATTAATGAGAATGTAAAAGTTGTTTTTTCATAACTTTACAAACAATCAAGATATTGACATGTATCTAAAAGTCGAAAAATCGAACTTCTGTTTATAACTCGAAAACAAAAGACAATAGCAATTTTTTATTTTTGCCAGTGAATTTGTCTCAAAAAAGAGGTAGAGAATATGTCCTCCATTTTTTTGTATCTCTTACAGTTACCGAGTTACCCTATCAAACATCGAAATTTGCCCAACCTGTATGTCTTCATTCAGTGAGATCATTTCTTTTGTCCTATATGAATAAAACTAACAAACTGATATTTTAACTAACTAGTTATAATTCGATTGTGTGATGAAACAACTTATTTATCACGATACGCTATATTGCTGTTTCAGTAAAAAAACTTTTATTGCAACCTATTTATTCAATATAACACTTTTGAATTAATTAATCATGCGTATTCTGCATTTTAATTTTTAATGATTGCATTTTCATCACTGTAATATGCAGGAATACTTACTGAGACTTTTTAATCCATTAAATTGCAAGAAAATAAAGTTTGTAAATTTTAATAGCTTACTTCTGTCGCAAGACATATAACTGATATTTTTATATTGGCCATATATATTACATGTACACAGCAATTACCAGAACAATAATATTTTTTATTGGAAATCGTAAGATCAGTTGTTAACATACGTTTTTATTACAGGTCATGTACTCCAGTCTACACAAAATGGTGATAAGAAGAATAATGTTATTTGTATAGTCAGCTGCACCGAAGTACTATCTGTAGCAGAAAATGACATAGATCCAGGATTTAAATCTAAGGGAAAGTTTTTCCCTGTATCACATAAGCAAAAGTTGTTAAAATGGCCAGTTTTTCCGTAGTTTTCGCGTTTCTAGTGATCGGTATAGTGAATATAAACTGTGATGTGTACGTTCAACGAACCAGACAACGAAAACCACAGGTTTTTTCGCCGATAACTTCATCGAGGAGCAATCACAAACCAAATATAATTCTTATTCTAACAGATGATCAAGACGTGGAGTTGGGATCGTTGATTTTCATGCCTAAAACTCTGAAGAGCATTCGAGATCAAGGAGCGGAATTTAGACACGCATATGTAACTTCTCCAATGTGCTGTCCCTCGAGGTCATCTCTTCTTACAGGAATGTACGTACATAACCACCATGTGTATACAAATAATGATAATTGCTCCAGCACTCAATGGCAGGCCACCCATGAGACCAGGTCCTTTGCTACATATCTTTCCAATGCAGGATATAGAACCGGTAAGTGAATTTTTTATTATGTAAAATCGTAGTGCCGTTTCAATTATCGAGACGTTCATTTATGAAATAATAAATGTTTCTCGATTAGTGAGATAATAATTAATTAAAGATATAAATCGAAAATGTGAAATTAATTTTTGTAATTCACCTTATATGAAATATGTTTGTAATTTGTGATAATTCAATAATTTATGATAAGCTTAATGCAGTATTAGCCTTATTACCGGTTAACTTAAGTTTACTGAATGGGTGGGTTATTTCTGATGAAATTTGTCAGAAAATTCAAAACCGCTTCTCGATAGCTATTATTTTTGAAGATATCCTTAAAAATTTCACAAGAGAATTGCATTATTAATTTCATTTGACCAGCAGTTTAGTTAAAGAAAAATAATATTTGACATTTCAGGAAAATCGTGTTACAAATATTTAATTTATATACCGAAATATTTATATGTATATTGCAGCATCTCATTCCGATAATAAAAATCCTCTCGATCCATTAGTCTATAAATAACTAACGAATGCCCTATTTTAAATGGAAATAAATTCAACCGGAGCGAAGTCGGGTTTAGGAGAACCCATTTTAAAAGGTTTCAATAATTTATCTTTCATAAATTGAGCGTATTTATTTATGAAACGGCTTCATGTAGATTTGTGCAAGATGCGTTAACCGTTGTATTTCCCATTTCCTGATGCGGCTCTCTATTTATGCATTTAATAATTTTCCCGAGTTATTTATTTATTTATTTATTTATTTATTATTATTAATCCAACAGACATAGGTCCATATAAAGGATATACATTACAGTTATAACTAAATAGTACATTTTTGCTATATAAAAAGAGAAAGGAAAAGATAAAGATAAAGTCGGGAATACCAATAAAATAAGTAAAATTATTATGCTAGACGTGCGATCCACAGTAAAGAAAATTTTTTATATCATATTTTTATATAATAAAACAAATTTGGAAAGTGATATTAAACATTACCATTGGTGAAAGATATAAACAAGTGTAGGAAGTAATAGCACAGATAGATTACGGGATATTTCTTAAAGTATAAGTAAGTTGACTAATTGAACAATTAAATATATCAATGTTATGTTGAATGTGGTTATATGCACGACACATAGAAATAAGTGGAGAAAACAGATGCTGATTGGTACCAGGCACTTTATAAGTAAACGTAAGACAATTTCTAGCAGAAACTCTTGGCACATGAAACTTTATCTGAGAAAGGAAGTTTATGTCATCTATCTGACCATGTAATACTTTGTAGAGATAAGTGATCTGACAATTTCTCCATCTCATTTCCATGCTAATGAGGCCAAATAAACTAAGCATTTCACAGTATGGGATGTCTCTGCCAGGGTACGACCCAAGTTCAGTATAATATAAATATCGACAAAATTTACGTTGTATACGTTCGAGAGACTGGATGTGGGCATTGTAATATGGAGCCCATACAACACAAGCATACTCTAGTTTACTACGCACGTAAGCATAATATAATGTTTTTAAAGTTTTAACGCTACGAAAATCCTTGGCGCTCCTGATTACAAAGCCTAACATTTTCATCGCCTGGCTAGAAGCCTGTTCTATGTGAGGAATAAAAGATAACTTTTGGTCAAATATAACACCCAGATCCTTAACTACGGTTACTCTGGTTACGATTTGGTCATTAATTTGATAGTCAAATTCTGTAAGAGTTAGCTTGCGAGTAAAAGTCATTACTGCACACTTTCCTGTGTTGATTTTGAGCTTATTGTCAGCACACCACTTAACTACTTCATTAAGATCGTTCTGCAGGGACAAACAGCTCCGGTTTCGCGCTTAATTTCGTATGTTTGGTCATAAACACTACTTGTATGTGTAATTCAATGTTTGCAGTGCATTAAGGCTGCTTTTAGTATTTTTCGTGCAATTTATTGCGAAAAGTATAAAAAATCACAACGCACATAAATGCTCTAAAACTGTTTGTAAAATCAAGTCCGTACTATTAGATAAACGAGAATCTGGTTAAACATAGCAATTTTATTAACTATTACTAGTTGTTTATATTTGGGTTCTCCAATTTTAAAACAACTCCACACTTTTTATAAATCAAATTAAGTGAAAATAATTTTTCGGCAACACTGACCAACAAATTTTAACCAACATTCTGTTTCTGTACATTTGAATGGTTTCTCTTGTAGCTCTTGTTGTGCAATTTAAGAAAATATTTAAAAAAAATTGTCATAACTCCATTTTTCAAAAACACGGATTTGAAATTTTAAGGTTTTAGTCAAAATCTGTAAAACGTAGCGATTTTCTCTACACTAAAATAATTTTATAAAATTGTTTCAATTAATATAATACTCTGAAGCATTTGAGTAAATTTTATTTCAATCTGCAAAAATTTCACATCTCTTAAAGTATAAACAAATGTAACTACTCCAATCATGAAGAAATTGTGTTCACATGCACAGTTTAATGATTCTGGGATAGAATGCATGGATTTTGGTTATAGTACAAACAGGATAGTACAAACATTGCAGAATATGCATGGGTGATGGGGGAGTGACTTTTTATATGTTTTAAATATTGAAAAAGTTATAGATTTAATAAAAACAAAATTTAATTTTATAAAAACTGTGGGTGATATAACTTTTATATAAAAATTTTGATTTCAGCATACAAAACTAGAGAAGAAATATAATTCACGACCATAATATGAGAAACAAAAAATTTGTTAACCAGTGTTGTAATTGTACCAAAATAAAGTTCATAATATGTAGTAGATATCCTGCTGTTTTTCAAAAAAAAAATGTAACATAATTATGATAAAAACAGATATTTCGCATAGTAAGTAGGTATCTATATTTCTGAAATCATTTTTAGTTTAATTTTTTTTGTGGAATGTAAGAAATTTTAGAAGTAAGCCAAGACATATTAGAGGATAGTCAAAATATCATCTCAAAATTTCACCCTCATATTTGCAAAGTTTTTTTACTTTAAATCGTCGAAGATTTTCAAATTGCAACTGAAAACATGGTGTTTATTATTAAAATTAATAGTAGTGCCATAGTACAAATACAAATATATTTGAAAAATTTTACTTAAAAAATAAGTAGCTAGACCGTTATTAAGATTATTGCACAACTTTCATGTGAAGTCAGATAAAATGTCTTAGTAAAACTTATATTGTATATTAAACAGTGTATTAAACGAGTGTATTAAACAAAAATCATTTAGTTTCTCTCTATCCTGGGTCTTGAAATATCAACTTATATCGTGTTAAAAAGCAATAAAGCCACATATTTGCTACCAATACACAAATTATACCATTATATCTCGTTTTATTACCGTTAGCCTACTATTCTGGGAGTGTTAAGTTTCTTAACCTTTTGCAAATTTGTTTAAACGATAAAACTGCAGTGTTATGAAAAGGTTAAATTATATTTAGATGCACAAAAGTAAACACAACTATCACGCATCTAAAATATCTTGTGTAGTTGCACAAAGACGTTGCCTAATGCTTTGTATTCCTTCTATCTCCATTTTCATAATATGTTTGCATCCAGAGCAATTTCTCCCGTTTTATTCAGCAACCTTTCATTAATTGATCTTATCAATAATCCAAATATGAAAAGTCATCAAATCATCACGTATAATCCATGAGTTTTCCAGTCTTTGCTAGTAAATATTGTCTGGTCTTCTTCAGATATACATATAGTGTGGAAATTAAGTAACGCATAAATTCAGTAATTCCGTTGATATTAATTTTTTGGAAAAAATCTCGAAGGGGTATAGCGATTTTAACTTCAGCAAATATTTTCAGTCTACTTTCAGTTTCTTATGTCATTTATTTTTTAAATTATGACGTCATCGACTATTTTTTTAAATGACAACCTATATTTTTTATTATTGATTTTGGTTGTAGTTTTATTCCGGTTCCGACCGTATAAAATTTTCAATATGTTATATTTGAAAAAAATCGAGAAAGACAGTCTTAAACTTCAAATAACAAAAATTCATTAAATTGGGAAAATTTATCTAAAGTTTGACGTAAAGTTATCGACGGCACATTCGTTTTTATTTTGAAATTATACAAATAGTTGAAAAATCGAGCTAATGTGATACACCGGCAACTAGATAAATTTTCCCAATTTAATGAATTTTTGTTATTTGAACTTTAAAACTGTTTTTTTTCGATTTATTTCAAATAATAACATATTGAAAATTTTATACGGTCGGAACCGGAATAAAACTACTACCAAAATCAATAATAGTAAATATAGGTTATCATTTAAAAAAAATCGATGACGTCATAATTTAAAAAATAAATGATATAAGAAACTGAAAATAGACTGAAAATATTTGCTGAAGTTAAAATCGCTATACCCCTTCTCGAGATTTTTTCCAAAAAATTAATATCAACGGAATTACTGAATTTATGCGTTACAAGTTCAAATAACAAAAATTCATTAAACTGGGAAAATTTATCTAGTTGCCGGTGTATCACATTAGTTCGATTTTTCAACTGTTTGTATAATTTCAAAATAAAAGCGAATGTGCCGTCGATAACTTTCCGTCAAACTTAGGCAACTAGATAAATTTTCCCAATTTAATGAATTTTTGTTATTTGAACTTTAAGACTGTTTTTTTTTTCGATTTTTTTCAAATATAACATATTGAAAATTTTATACGGTCAGAACCGGAATAAAAACTACTACCAAAATCAATAATAAAAAATATAGGTTGTCATTTAAAAAAAAAGTCGATGACGTCATAACTTAAAAAATAAATGACATAAGAAACTGAAAATAGACTGAAAATATTTGCTGAAGTTAAAATCGCTATACCCCTTCGAGATTTTTCCAAAAAAATTAATATCAACGGAATTACTGAATTTATGCGTTACTTAATTTCCACACTGTATGTACTTCGAGATATTTCGATACTGATTAACTAAATATAAATTTCACAGGTATAAAAAATCGGTTTTAAAAATAAAGTTAAAGATGGAGAAATAAAATTGTAATTTGAAAACTGTAATCTCCAGAAAACGTGTGATCACTGATCAGAAGAACATACATGTTCGAAGATTTTTTTGGTGTGAGAATCTTTTATGTTCCCCTAAAATTTTGTTGGACACTAACAATCGCCCTTTCCTTGTCAATTCAAATTTCATCAACCTACTTACTGCCTCTTTTTCATACAGTAACTAAAGTATTCAAATTGTAATTGAATATTTAAATTGTAATTGAATATTTAATATTAAAAATAACATTATTGAGTCAAATGTATTGAACATAATGTGCATATTATCTTTTTTTGTAATCCAAGTTTCAGCGTTTTGGCAAATAGCCGGGAAAATAATTGTTTAAAAGGATATATGTTATACTTATCTGTGATAAGATTTGTAAAAGTTAGTAAATAATAATTAACAAAAAATTTTTTTCAGTTAATATTATTTTTTTCATTCCACTCTAATATTTTTCTATACCAATAAAATAATCAGTTAAATTTTACTTTAGTTTAGACATTTATTTCTATTTATAATATAACATACTAATGTTTTTATATGAGCATAGTAATTTTCTATTAAAACAGAAAATTGGGCTACAGCGAACAAATTTTAAATGATTTGCTTCCAAGTTTCTCGAATTATGAGTGTAAAAGCAGCAATGAGAATAAACAAATTAGATCAAAGAAAGAGTGGGTAGTAAAATTAAGCTATTGATTAGCTTTTATTAGATTATAAAAGAGGAACGATGTAAGAATGTGGGCCCTACTTGAAATCTTGAGTGTGGTCTGACTGAAGCTGTTTAACTTCCTCCGTATGCATTTTATTATTATTGACGGGTGACCTTACGTCTACTAAATAAAAAATGATACGATATGACAGTGTGAAAAATGGTTAGTTATTAACTATATAATAATTCAGATTTACCTATTTAAAATCTTCTTGGCCTTAACTTTCTCCTGTACTGTCGTTTTCGCGAAAACTAAGTTAAATTTCAATAGACATCGTTTACAATGACGTTAAGTATATGATGAAAAAAAAAAATTGACATAATACAGACAATATAGTGCGCGGCTAGTGTATGGACCAGCCGTTGTAATATTCAAATGAAGCAATAAAAAAAAATTGAAGGGTATAATTAAGGTACATTTACAATTATTAATTTACAATTTTTAATGGCTCAGGTTTGAGAACTTCTAGAATAATGGCATAATGACCGAGTTCATTTTCAGAAAATAAACCAGTATTATAACCGGAAATCGAATCTGGACTCCTGGTCCCGAGACAAGTGCGCTTGTTTTTGACCAAGTAGATATAGTTTTTTCAATAATTTTAATACATTAATTTCTTGGAGATGTGAATCATCCTTGTTTCACATCTCTGTTTCTTTGCTTGTATTGATTATCCAAACCATATGAATCTTGGAGTGGATTATCTTGGCCGACTTTAATGTAAATTATTAGTTGATATTAAAAAGGTTTAACTTTACCTTCTTAAAATTATATTTCTAATGAGGTAAAATACCAAAAA
>JANEYF010001432.1:0-285272 GCA_029963845.1 Rhamnusium bicolor | reverse complement strand
GAAATACTGATAAAACGATAAATTCATAATGTACATTAAATCACATAATATTTTATTCAAAACACATAATCACTATATTCACTCAACACTTCACAACTACTTTCTAAATCGGTATCTGAATCAAGATATATTATTAAACGGTCTTGATTAGGCTAATGCTTTTTCCTAACTTAATGTATTCATCTTCAATTTTAATGACATGCTGAATACAATTTTGCCAATATCTTGGTGTTATTTGTCTCAATTCAGCTTTAATAAGGTCGATTTAGCATAAAATTTGGCAAAGGTGTTATTTTTCGAATGCTTCTTTTCAACTGACTCCATATTAGTTCAATCGGGTTGAAAATACAAAAATATGGGGGCAAACGTAAAACTGTATGTCCTTGAGCTTCAGCCATTTTATCAATTACATATTGTTTTGAGAAATTTTGCTTTAACAATATCCAAAAAGATCTTTCTTTTTAAAATTTTTTTGAAATTCCAAATTATGTTTTCCTAGAAATTTTTGAATATCTTTTTTCTTGTGTTCTAGTATTTGGTATTTTTTCGATTTGTCGCGAATGATATGGCTATTGTCTAAAACAATTACGCTGCTTTTTTTCCATATTTGGTAGCAATGATGTCTGAAACCATTCTTCAAAAATATCCACAGTCATGTTTCGGTGATCAACATTTGAATCTTCCAGTTTTTTTCCACTTAATTTGGAGACCATTATGTGCCCATCCATTTTCTGATCCACAATGTACAATTATTAATCTGGTTCCTTTATTTGCAGGCATATCAACTGTACATTTCTTTGAACCATCTATTCAGCCTTTTTTCATTGTATCATGGGTATCATACCAAGTTTCGTGTAAATAATATATTGGTCGTTATTCATTTCGAAATTTTGTAATATTTTCGAAATATTCATTACGCCACTGTACAATTCTGGAGCTTTCCATAATCTTGCCCTTTTATTAATAATTCTGAACCTAAATCCTATCTTTAATATCCATCGCCGAAGTGTTTCTTCACTAACTGACACTGCACCCTTTGTTCTCAGTTCCATATGTATTGATTGTACCATTGGTATATCATTTTCTTTATACTTGCTATAAATTAAATCTCTTAACAACTTCACCATAGATGAATCTAATGCTCTTGATGTTCCTTTGTCCGATCTAACTTTTCGTTTATGTACCCCATTCTTAATTAATCTATAGATAGTTTGTTCTGAAATTTCTGTTAAGTAGGCCGTTTTTTCCACGGCTCCTTTTTCACCTTCGCTTTCTTTTATATTTCTATAAATAGTTAAAACCATTTTTGAGTATGTTCGCATAAATATTCTCTGGAAATTTTCTCTGTAATTTGTGAGCCATTCCCGTATCTTCGTGAAATTCTCTGCTAGTGCTAGGTTGAGGATCTTCCCAGGGCCTGAACATTATCACAATATTATTTTACCACAGCTACTTATAAATGGAAAACACTCGAATAATTCACCAATCGCCGGAATATTTATAAAAATACAACTACATAAAATACGCTTAAACACAAAGGAAAATTTCACTTATCTGTTAAAGTATTATACATTCTAGTCTCTCACAATCCAAATAAAATGTAAATACTGAAGAACACACTGTATTTATAAAGCACATAACCTATATAAATTCTAAAAGGCACGAATTGCTCGATGTTTCGCTGAATGACCGTCCGTCCCTGCATGCTTTCTCGTTATTAGGCTTTTACAGCTGGGTCGATAATGACCGTTAAATCGTAAAATATTTTAGGAGGTAGTTGCGTAATTATATCAAAATAATTTGAAATTATAATTGATACAGGCGTGTTTCCGTTAATTTCTTATTTTGATCATGCCAGAACATACTTTACATGAGAATAATGATGTTTTATGTATTAAGTAATACATTATATTTATTATTTAATATGCTGTAGAAAAATAAAGCATACCCCGCACTATCCTTAGGAGCATGGCGGCAAAGCTTTGAGATTTTTTGTGTCTCTTAAAGTTGTGGTCTACTTTACAAAAGAAGATAAATATTTTAAAGAAAAAACGATAGAGATAGAAGTCAGTATGAAAAAGGCGAAGTAAAAGATTATGAACTAAAGAAAAGAATTTTATACAAACGAGACCAGGGACATCTGTTATATGTAATATCTAAACCTATGAGAAAAAGTCTAGTAGTCAGATATCATGATTTCCAAGGATATTTTGATCTGGACAGAACTTATCACAAGATAAATGCATATTATTATTTTCCCGGAATGATACGATATATACGCCAGCATGTTACAGCATGTTTACGATGTATAATGACAAAAACTAGAACCGGTAAGCAACCTGCAGAATTACATCCCATTAAACCAGGCAAAAGACCTTTTGATGTTATCCATATTGACCACTTAGGAACATTTGTAACCAGTACGAAAAGAAATAAGTACATTCTTGTTATGATAGACAATTTAACCAAATTTGTGAGGTTAGAAGCAACCAGAGATACCAAAGCAGAAGCAGTAATACGAAAAATGGAAGATTTTGTCTTAGATTTTAGCGCTCCCGCAAAGATAATAAGTGACAGAGGGGCTTGTTTTACCTCCCAAAAGTTTAAAATATTTTGCAAGAAACATGGAATTAAACATGTTTTGAATTCCCCGAGACATGCGCAAGCGAATAGCCAGGTAGAGATTGTAAATAAGACTATTATTTCAGTAATCCAAGCATCTATAAAGGATCCAGAACAACGCGATTGGGATAGAAACTTTAAGAAAATTGCTCGAGATCTTAATAAGTCAATAAACAAGACAATTCAAAAAAAGCCCTTTCAAGTTGTTATATGGTTATTATCCAAGGCATGAAGAAGGAGAAATAAGCAATTGGGTATTGAAGAAAATCCTTACCAGAACCCGAAAGAACCATGCAAAGGAGAAAATTGAGCAAGAACAGTATAAGGATAAAACTAGATACGACAGATAGATATAGAAATGTTTATTATGAAGTTGGAGATATAGTATTATCAAAAACCATAGCTACGAATTCAGGCGACTCCGCAAAATTGCAAAAATAAGTACAGAGGACCATTAGTTATTAACAAGATTTTATCAAATGATACTTATGGGATAGTAAGTCTTAGAGAAGACAAGACTGGAAGAAGATATGTGAGTACAGCACATGTATCGCAGTTAAAATTTTGGAGATCGTTCGAAGGAGATGGTGAATCTGCAGAAAGAAATTGATGATTCGGAAAAAGAGGTTTCTATTCTGCAACGAGGATGAAGATGTACCAGAGAAAAGTAAGTTGGAATAGGAAAATAAAAATCAAACGAAGGAAAAAAGTAGAACATAAGGAATTGTACTACCCACATGGCTAACAGATTATATCACGGGTGAAGAACGCAAGGACGATTTCAAAAGGATGGCTGAATGTTAGCAATTTCGAAAATAGTCATTTTAAGTTGGCAAGATTGGCATGGTAGAAGGGGAGAAAATGAAACTAGCAATGTTAATGTATGCGTTATGTAATGTCATGTCTGTGAACTAAAAGTGTGAAAAATTAAGTAATACAACTTGTTTTGTTTTATAACTGTGTTTATTTCAAGTCCTATATCCTGACAAGAGAGATTAGCCAACAGTTTAGAAGTAGCTTTACCCGAAAAGCTTAAAAACTTAGATATTTGTTTGTGTGTGATGTGAAAATTTTGATCCGGTTAACCAAGGCTAACTTTTGCAAGAGACCTGTTTATTCGGTCGTGATTGATATCCAAAAAACTTTGTGTGACAATTTGAGAACCGTTGAATATTTTAAAAGTACTTTTGTGTGTTAACAGCAACTTTTTTACGATGAGTTATACTGAGAAACAATTTTAAATGTTTTGTCAAGCACAGGTGAAAACGATAATGATAATCGAACAAATGATAACAATAAATATTCTTCTGCAGCAAAATGCGACAATGTTGAACTTGTTGCGACTAAACCAAACTCTGATTCAGAATATGCAGCAAGACAATACTGTGAAACATTTTAAGCAGTGCCAGATTTTTCGAAAACTATCGATACATTTTCAGAAAACACGCCATAAATTATAATTTCATTGTAAATAAATTACAATTATAAAACGTATACTTTGTGTGTATTTTCTGATTATGAAAGAGTATTAAATCTTTATCCCACAATGTTTCATCAATAAATAACCATCATTAGAGTTCATCTTTGAGGGGCTATAAGTTCACTTAGGACTAATTTTTAAACATGTTTGAACTTTTTCATCAAATATCTGGTGAAGTTTTCCTGACACAATGTATCATAATACAGACAATATTCGTGAAACTATAGTATTCTATGGTTTGTTTCTTTGCCCAAGTAAAACTAAACTTATGTTTATATGTTTTGATATAACAGTATACATATTGCCGATTTGCTATATACCTATTACAAATGACAATTGTCCTATGTTTAGTTATGCTTATATAACTATTTAAACCAGTTTATTTACAAAAAAACATCTATAAATGCATATAAATAAAAATATACCTACCATGTAATGTAATAAAAGCAATATCAGCATATAAGTTTAAATAAATATAAAAGACGAGTAAGCTTCAGTGCATTAACTAAATTTAACAGCTAATTGGTTAAGCAGAGTAGGTAATCAGTACAATTTTAGTATAGATGAACAGGTTGTATGACAAGACGCATATAATAGGCATACTATTTCAAACTGATTTAAGTGAACAAAGTGATTACAATGGCCTTTATTACACTTTGTAATAAGAATATAGGTTGAAGATTACCTTCTTCATCCTCAGAAAATTTATTAAAATACAAAATACATAATATCTGTAAAAATAGGATAATTAAAGAAAAATTTTTATTTTTTATTACAAAACTTGCCCAAAAAGTTTTTATATAATTATAATAGTTCCAGCTTTATTTTTAAAATGACAATGCATGGTTATCTAGTAGATTATTACTTTTATTTCGTTTTTTCTGATATTGGTACATTTTCTTCCAGTAAAATTAACAATTTCGAAATCTTTACAAAGTTTGAATGCGTTTATAGTAATGGCAGTATTTCATTTTTGCAGTTTGTGGATGGAAAAGTGATTGTCATCAATAGATAAGTTCAACATTGTCATCTTAAAATTTACAATGGATTTGTTATATTTGTTTTGATTTTTAGGATTGCAAAGATTAAAAAGTTTTAAAAAATTATTGTTAAGGAATTCAGGAAAAATGTTTGATTGACGACATCTTAAAAGAAAACTTCTTCTGTTTTTCTGATTGATAAGTTTTTCTTTACATTTAGAGATTACCTTGAGTTGTGTCAGAGTTTGTAGACCATAGGTTTCACATATAAATTGGTAGAAAGGCATTTTTTGTACAATTTCTTTTCACTCGAATTGTAATACCTATAATAATTATATGTTTTCTTAACCATGAATTTGAATATAGGTTGAGGATTACTCTTCTGTTTTCTTGAGTTTTATGATTGTTATAGGTTATTAGAGAAAAAAATATTATTTTACGTTTCGGAGAAGAAACAGATATTATGTATTTTGTATTTTAATAAATTTTCTGAGGATGGAGAAGATCTTCTCCGAAACGTAAAATAACATTTTTTTCTCTAATAACCTATAACAACCATAAAACTCAAGAAAACAGAAGATTAATCTTCAACCTATATTCAAATTCATGGTTAAGAAACATAAATTATTATATTACAATTCGAGTGAAAAGAAATTGTACAAAAAATGCCTTTCTACCAATTTATACGTGAAACCTATGGACACAACTGACACAACTCAAGGTAATCTCTAAATGTAAAGAAAAACTTATCAATCAGAAAAACAGAAGAATTTTCCTTTTAAGATGTCGCCAATCAAACATTTTTCCTGAATTCCTTAACAATAATTTTTTTTAAATTTTTTTAATTTTTGCAACCATAAAAATCAAAATAAATATAACAAATCTATTGTAAATTTTAAGATGACAATGTTGAACTTATCTATTGATGACAATCACTTTTCCATCCACAAACTGCAAAATGAAATACTGACATTACTATAAACCCATTCAAACATTGTAAAGATTTCGAAATTGTTAATTTTACTGGAAGAAAATGTACCAATATCAGAAAAAACGAAATAAAAGCAATAATCTACTGGATAACCATGCATTGTCATTTTAAAATAAAGCTGGAACTATTATAATTATATAAAAACTTTTTGGGTAAGTTTTGTAATAAAAAATAAAAAATTTTCCTTTAGTTATCCTATTTTTACAGATAATATGTATTTTGTATTTTAATAAATTTTCTGAGGATGAAGAAGATCTTCTCTAAACGTAAAATAATATTTTTTCTCTAATAACCTATAACAACCATAAAACTCAAGAAAACAGAAGAGTAATCTTCAACCTATATTCAAATTCATGGTTAAGAAACATATAATTATTGTAATAAGACACATTGCTTTTAGTTCAAAATCATATAATGTGGAAATCTGTTAGGTTATATTATGGTTTTTTGCTTCATTAACTAATTTTACCAGCTATTAACAAATATTTATAACAATTAATTTGCTATTGTAAACAGTGAAGTTACCTACATGTTATTTGTAGTTTTAAATTTTTCTTATTCAAGTCTGCACATAGGTTTTAAATTGTAGTTATAAGATGTTTTCGTTCATGCTAATCGTTCATGAACAAAGTAATTATGAGATGCTCTCGTACTTCTGATGGATCCGCATACCTCAACCCGCCGAAAGAGATGAGTGGGATCGGAATAAAACCGACCTACTGAGGGCAGACAGTTGCTGGTGTACAGACGAGTCCAAAACTCCTGAGGGAACAGAAGTCGGAGTACATAGCTACAGGCCAAGGGTGAAGATATCCTCAGACCTAAGTACTAATGCAACTATTTTTCAGGCCGAGATTTATTCCATTGAACTGTGTGTATGAAGGCTGGAATATATGCATCTTACACGCAGATCAATTAAAAAGCTATAAAAGCTCTTGGTTCCTACCACTGTAACTCCAAAACGGTATGGAACTGTTAGAAGGCTCTAAATCATTTGAGCAAAAATAACAAAGTGACTCTGGTCTGAATACCCGGCCCGTCTGGTATGGAAGGTAATGAAATAGCCGACTCCTTGGCTAGAGAAAGAGCAGGATCACGAATCATCAGACCAGAACCGGTACTTGGTATATCTTCAAGTACTGCTAAGATGGCTATCTCAACCTGGGCTGAAAGGAAAACTCTCCAGTATTGGCAAGAGTTACCAGGATTAGTTCATTCAAAGGCGTTTATAAAATACCCCTTGAAATCAAAAACTAAGAAACTTTTAGAGTTAAACAGGATAAACTTGAAAACTCTAACAGGCCTATATACCAGGCACTACCGACTAAACTATCTGCATAAACTCGGCCTAGCGGAAAACGCAGTGCCGTCTATGCTTGGAGGATGATGAGAAGGCAGACAACGTCTTATGCACCTGTCTCGCTGTGGAGAGGATCCGATTCTCAATATTTGACAAAGGGCAACTCCTACCAGAGGATCTGGAACCATTCTCACCCAATAAAGTTATCAGTTTCATTAAGAGACTGAACTTATTGGGTGAAATATAATTAGGAGTGTCACAATAGGCCTGCTAGTGGCCGCAGTGGAGGGTCCACAAGGAACCACTCACAATAACCTAACCTAACCCCGCCATCTATCTGCACACCCACTTTGCAGTTCTGCTCCAGGGCACAATCCTCCCTCCAACGTAGGTTGCGTGACTATTCGCTTCCAACCACACGCTGACCCATCGGATATTTCATTTGCCAATACTTCCAGCAGTCATGACCACTGCCGCATTGTCCGCAAATCCTACAATCCTTGACTCCACCAGTAGTTCAAGATTGAGCAATCTATCGTACATCATGTTTTTACAGGAATGGCCCAAGAACAGATCTCTGTAGAGCTCCAGCTATGACCTCATAGTAATCGTAATGGTAATGGTGGGGGAGGCTGATGCCTGGCAAGTAGGCCGCAGACGGGCCCTTTTTACCAACCTCCAGCTGTCCCCTCAGCCATGTGCTTCTCTTGCTCCCTCGTTGAATATTTCCGATCTTCTGTTGAAGGTCATGATGTCATTCATTGCGAGAGAGCTCATCTCCTCCCTTAGAAGCGCTTCAGAACCAAGATACTATGTCTCAGGCTCTCAAACGCTTCACACTGTCCTAGGAAGTGGTAAGATGTTTCTTCACCACTCCCGCATCCTGAACATGTAGGGTCTTCCGCAATACCTATTAATGATAGAGGCCTCCTAAGTCTGTAGTGGCCTGTCAGAACTCCGATTAAAAGATTCCGGGCAAGCTTTTCTAGGGCATCCTGACACTCCTGAACGAGAACTGATCTCGTCCTGGGGGAACATACCGGTTTTAGAGCAGCCTGGCTATCGGAGCAGATGTATATCATCTGTTCCGCCCCATTCTTAACCTCAGCCTTACCCGCCACCACTAGGACAGCGTAAACCTTTGTCTGGAAGACCGTTATGTATGAACCTGGAGCAAAGCTTTCCTATACTTCTTTGCCTTCCAGGTATATTCCCACCCCGGAGGACGGTATCGTGGCCACCCGAGATCTATCTGTGTAGCACACCAGAGAGTTCGGGGGGAAGTCGATTCATCCTTCGCTCCAATCCTCCCTACTGGGAAAAATGTGAGTATAATTCCTTTCCAACTTTAGCTGATCTTTTGCTTCTCTCACCTTTAGGACAGAGATGGGAATTTCCCCTCTCGGCCAGTCCAGCAATTGCTGCGTGACCTTCAGCTCTGCCAGAATACTGCCAGCTCCCAGAATCCCGCATTCTCAGATAGGCCGCCATAGCCTCCTCTTTATCCATGAGGGAAGCGTTGGCAGGCCTAGCAGAACCTCCAGAGCAGCTGTCCTCCTCATTGCGTCAGTGATCCCTAGACAGGATAGTCTCTGGACTTTTGCCAGCTTTCGGGACGTAATCGCTCTGTCCACGTACGGCCACCAGACCACAGATCAATACTGGAGCCTCAGCCTGATGACCGCCGTGTACAGCCAATGTAGGATCCATGGGTTGATACCCCCCATTCCTACCTACCTACCGCTCGACGCAATTGCCAGAAGGTTGCAGTCGACTTTTTGATGACGTCGATCTGCGGCCCCCATGACAGTTTACTATCTAGGGTCACTCCCAGGTATCTAACCTCCTGCGCAAGCCCGAGGAAGTTTACCATACATGGTTTGTGCCCTAAAATCCTCTATTTTTCTTCTCTTGGTGAAAAGGATCATCTCAGTCTTGGATGGATTGACTGAGCGACCTGTTTCGCAGCACCATCTTTCTATTATTCTACAAGGTACCTGCGTTCTGTTGCAAACGAAGTTTAGGAAGCGGCTGGTCACTAGGATCAGCCCGTCGTCCACATATGCCTTCGCATAGAATCCTTCCGAAGTTAGGCGCTCCAAGAGACCATCCATTATTAGACACCATAGATAGGGTGATAGGCAGCGGCCTTGTGGACAGTTGTCCCTCACCCCGACGTCCACCTGAGAGTCTGCCAACTCGTCTCTCTTCCAGCGCAGATTTCACCTATCTGACCAGTACTGGAGCTGTACATCTAGTCCGAAGAGTATCGGATATAGTAATCCTTGCTTTATCAAAGGCTCCCTCGATATCAAAAATACTGCTAGGGTGACCTCCTTATGCAGGAGGGCACTTTATACCTATATGCGTGCTGATTCTTGTGGAATGGCTTTTAGCAGGAAGGACGTGAGATTGATCGCCCTAAAATATTTGGCAGCTGTGTAGTCCTTTTTCCCCACTTTGGGGATGAAGACCACTTTAGCTGACCTCCAAGCCAGGAGAACATATCCCAATGCCAGACTGGCCACAAATATTCCTCTTAAATGCGGTAGAAGAATATCTAGATCCCTCTGAAGCAGAGCTGGGAAGACCCCATCTGGCCCCGTTGGTTTAAAGGGCTCGAACTCCTTCACTGCCCAGGCAACCACTCCGTCCTTTACAATCTCCTCGGCAAGCCGCCAGTAAACTGGTGGCATCGGCTCTTCCGAGGATACTGCCACGGCAGCGCTTTTGTCCGGGAAGTGAACCTCTAAGGGGTGTCTTAATGACCTCCCCAAAAGTAGTCCAAGTCCCATATTGCCTTCGTAGTGATCCTATTGTCTCCGTTGTCTCGCAGCTGAGTATTTTCATCAGTCTGGCGGTTTTCGGTAGGGAGTTTATTTCCCCACAATACTTCCCCCAGTTTTCTCTCTTGCTGCGCCTTGGTTCCTTTTTAAAATTTCTCCTAGCCTCCTTGAAGTCGATTCTTAGCACGTCTGGCCGTCCGGTGCAAGTCATCAAGCGACCTACTCCACCATCGGGCCCTACGTACTCCCACCGCCTTAAGTGGGCAGGCTTCCTCATATGCTGAGACTATATAACTTTCTAGCTGGCTACCTTTGTATCTTATTCCTCGAGGGATATAATCCTCCCACCCGGTTGGTCTTGGAGACTTGCCAGGGTGAAGAGATACGTCTCCCAGTCGGTTTTCTTTGGATTTCTTCGGAGGGTGTCCTCTGTCCTGTCGGACTCAATTTCGAATCTAATCATTCTGTTATCAGACACCGAGATATCCTAAGTTATCCTCTAATCAGAAATTTTTTCCATCAGACTTTAAGAGACCAGCATAATATCAATCATCTTCTGGCGGATACGATTGATAAACGTTGGCTCTTTTCCTCTGTTCATAACTTGTAGGTTCGTCGACGCCAAGTACTCTAGTATAGCCTCGCCTCGGGTGTTGACGTCGGAGCTGCCCCACATTATATAATGAGCATTGGCGTCGCATCCAATTAATGGAATACCTTCATTCCTTGCGAATGCAACTATATTTTCTAATTCCTGAGTAGGCGGTAGTAGCACGTTATTATATGGAAGATAACTACTGCTAACTACTACCTTATATTTAATATTTCTTACCTTATTCCAGGACGCCTGCTGTAGCATCTTTGGTTCCCAGTTGGGGCAGTGGCATCAACTGCAGATCCTTGTAGGCTACTATACACGTTCTTTGTCGGTCGTCCTCTCCTTCCGTTCCGACTATCACCGGGTAGCCGGGCATTCCTAATCCCCTCATTCGATTCCTCAAAACGTTGGGTTCCTGGATTAGTGCAATTTCTTCAGTTTTGCCTGTCAAGATGTTCACCAGTTCCCCAGTGACATCCTGACTGTGCTGGAGATTTATTTGACTCACTCGCAATAGGTCCATGGGGGAGTCTGCATGGTGCGGGTTTGGGTTACCTATTTCCCTTTCTCCTCGGTCGGCCTCAACATATGGACCCCGCAAGGACCCTGGCGAGTAGCTCCACCCCAAGCCGATAACCTGCGCACTGTCAAGGTTACCAGCTCATATTAGAGCACTCACCCGGCGCCCTCCAAGTGTCTGATCGTGTCTTGGCCAACCATGAGGATTAGGTGCCACCCACCAGGACCTCCTGTTGTCTGCAGATGCCGCCATGCCCCAATATTGAGGGAGCTGGTCTGGAGAGCCAACACTCTAAGAACTCGGCTAAGGTCGACCTCTTGGCTTCTCAGCCAGAAGCCAACCCTCTCCGGCCATGGGGCATCAGCCGCTCGCAAAGCGCGGAAGCTGACGTCTCCCTCAACCAGAGTTTCCCAGTCCTCTAGGAGCCATCGCCTGGAGGTTTCATCCTTGGCGGATATCAGGAACCAGCCCGGTTCTACTCGACCCGAGTTCCTGAAGTGAAGTTCCGGACCCTGAGGACCATCCTCGGGGCCCGCCATAGTCCGCAACATCTCCACGAGATGACCTCTCAGGCGCTCTGCTTCTTCAGGTGTAATAGCTATGACCTCATACTCTTTGGGCCAATTGTCGGTGTCATAAATCAACATTCTGTCTGCTAAGTAACTGTTAATTATTCACAACAGGTACTCAGATGTCTGTCAGCACTTCCATCGTTCGGTACAGCTGTGTTAAATGCGTTTTGGATAGGCGATTTGTTCCTGTTTTCAACGCCTTGACTGTGGCGTCGACCGTCGAGAGCTCCTTCCAGAGGCCGCACTGCCTCGTTCTCGTTAATGTGCACTTCGCACCTCTGCATACAAGTTGAGAAGACTAAGCAGTCGATACGACAATAGCTCATCCAGAGATTCGTCTCCTTTCCGGAACAATACCGACTGCTGCCCCTTCCATCTCCTAGGAAAAAATTCGTCTATGGAGGCAAGCATTGTAGGTTTCGAGCAGCAGTTCTGATGCCACACTTCAACCACCTGCATGATGATCTCTTTCGGAATAATATCCAGGCCGGTGCCTTTCCTTTCTGCAACCGTTTTGCCACTTTCTTTAGTTCCTCGATACTGAAACAGTCCTCAGACACGTCTCTGATTGGTGTCATCTACCCAGATCTTCTTTCATGTTTCAGAAACAGTTCTTCGACAATCCTGCTAGTCATCTTCTTGAAGACTATCTTGAAGGACAGTCTCGGAAACTGTCAGTGGCGTAACACGAACCCGCAAAATATTAAATTGAGCCCCTTGTCTAACCAAACCTAACCTAAAGACCCGTTTTTATTATATTAATTAGATATTTTATTATTTTTGATAATAAAATTCAAATTTTTGTATTGTTTTAATGTATTTATTTACTTGGCAATAAATTATAATGTAGTATCGCTTAAAATATTGGAAAAGGACAATAAGGCAAAGTAATTAATGTCCAAATTTCTGAGGAATGATTAAAACGGCTAATGAAATCGATTTACTCGAGACGCATTTTTGATAGCGAAAGCTTCTACCACCTTATCAATATCGATAGTTCTTGTGAATAGAGTTTAGTAAAAGCGGAGCCCACTTATATAGCGGGCCTCCCCGCACGTTACGCCAGGTATCCTCATTTATTTTATGACAGTTTCAGCACCTTCTCTTGCTGCTCTTGATTGCATCCCGCAATTTTTTTCTGACCTTAAATGCATCGTATAGAGCAATATCCTCATCGTTTCTTTTCGCTTGCTGCATTTTTCTGCGGGTACTAAGATATTTCTTTCATAGTTCGGCTAATCTCTGGCTTCCACTAATACACCTGACCTGGATGGATGGTTGGATGGACGGACGGCCTATACATATAAATGATTCCGCAGAAAAGTTCACATTTGATTCGTTTTGTGCTCGACATTGATCCGGTAACACTGAAAATAACAGCAAATTATTTTGTTTAAGACTGGGGCAATTTATCCATAATTAAAAGTTTTAAAATTTTCTCAAAAATAACAGCATTAAGAAACAAGTTGATTCTATAGTGTCATAACTCCCAAAATGTTAGTGAAATTTCATGTGAATTAATGTAGAGGTGATATATATCTGACATTTCGTATTTATTAGCAAATAACTGTTTTATTTGTCTTCTTTAATGGCTGCAGCTGCTTCATCAACTTTAGGACAAATGTTTATAAACAAAACTTAATTTCATTTATGAAAATCATGTTTTATATAACACATGTTACTGATTGGCAGAGTGTTATTACTTAAAGCTATTTAATGCCATACTGATTCTTCAGTGCAACAAACTTTACTATAAAAGCATGTTGTTTGTTTATATGTGGATAAATAAATACTAATATTAAATGAGAGTTCAGGAGTATAATACGTGTAATAATTTTTACTCAAATATTTATGTTGAACTTGATCATTATTTCCTTTTAGTGCTCTAGAAATGTAGAAGATGAATATCCCCAACCAAGGGGAGAAAAGAAAAAACCATTAGTAAAATATGCTATGGGTAGCATAATCCTGGCAATTATAATAGGAATTATTTGGTTCCCTCTTGTATTTTTCTCATTGGGTAATGCTGTAGGGGAACCTAATATACCCTATGATGTCAGTTTGGAAATACGAATTGGACCATATGAGCCGGTTTACAAAATCTCTGCTCAAAGTAATTCAATTTTTGCGTAAGTATTAATTTTGTTAATATTTAACATACATACCTATAAAAGTAATATTCAGAGCTTGTCATGTACCGTAAAATAGGGCTACTTTGAACGTGGGGGTATCTTTGAAAAAAAACATAAAATTCATTTTAATACTAACTTCTTTGCGAAAAAAACAATGTTATGCGTATTTATTGGTAGATTACTATCACTTTTACTACTTTTAGAGTGCAAACGGGTTAAAATAAATCTGAATCGTGGAAGCAGTTAAAGGGTAACCTCAAAAACAAAGTGTTTTTTGTGGTTGCGAACTTTTGAAAATTTTAAAATATGATCATATGTTTTTTTTTAGTTGTGATTGCTTCTTTGAAAAGACCTTTTAATATATAATTAAATTATATAGGGTGCATAAATATAGTCTTGTTTTTTTTTAATATATCATGTATGTTCTTGCACTTAAGATTTGAATGTGTATTTTATTATCAAAATGTAAATGTTTTCGTAAATTAATACATGTATAAAAAATATAAACATAACAATAAGAAGCGAAAAAAAAAACAATAATAATGACAGTATACAAATTCAAGTATAAAAATCAAACCTACCTTTACCTATAAAATGTAACAGCCTTAAGAATGCAAATATTAAGAGCTGCACAAGTGCCATAGAATGTATTTTCTATATTTTATCATTCAAAAAATTGTTTTAAATAAATCATAATTATTAAGTATAATAGATCTACACTTTTTGTTATATGTTTTTAATTTGTTTATGAGTTTAATTCTATTAGATAACAGATTGTAAAATTTGGGTGCTAAGTAATGAAAAGAATAATATTCTTATTTATGATTGGTATTTGTAAATTTCGTTGTAATTTATCTCTAGTGTCATATTGATGAGATATGATATTTTTTAATTTATTATTTTTGTATATATAGGAACATGTCGAAAGTATGAAGAGAGATCGGACATTAAAAATATATTCCAAGTATAGTAACTGAGTAGGGTGGAGCCTATTTTTTTTTTGTAAATTATTTTTAGAATATAATTTTGGATTACATTAAGCTGTTTTAATGAATTATTATATAAACACCCCAAATACCATATCGAATTAAAGATTCAACTAAAGCCCTGTAGACTATATCTAATAATTTTTTTCCTAGAAATTAATGCTAGAATAATTAGGTCAATTGGCCGATGTCAAAGAAAATGCCAAGTAATTAGTTTTTTTGATGTTTGATGAAAGTTTGAAAGTGTTCAGCCAATTTAAAACCTGATTTACACCATTAATAACCTTAGCTTTTGTTAAATCCACGATTTATCCTAGAATAATAAAACAGTGTCATCAGCATAGGAGATTACAGTACCGTTAATGTCCAGATTAGTTAATGAGTTTATGTAGATGATTAACAAAATTGGCCCAAGGACCGTGCCCTGTGGTCCATCCATTTGAATTTCCCTAATGAACTAACCGTTTCTCTTTTCCGGACTATTTGGCACCTGTCAGAATGATAGCTTTTAAACAAATTCAACACAGTACCCCTCACTTCATATTGATGTAATATATCAACGAGCTTTTTATGTGATACTGTGTCGAATGCTTTTGCCAAATCTAATAAAACTGCAATGCATTTGTCATTATTATTAAGATTTTCAGTTATTTCATTTGTAAGATGATATAAGCATCATCCGTATATGACCCAGTTAAAAATCCAATATTGATGTTTTGATAAAACTTGATTATTATTTAAGTAACTAAGTAATCTATCTTTTAAGCATTTTTCAAAAACTTTGGCAAAATTATTGATCCAACTAATTGGTCTATAATTTTCTATGTTTGTTTTATTGCCTGCTTTATAGATAAGGGTAACAATTGTATTTTTAAAATAATCAGGAATAATTCCAGTTTTGAATACTAAATTAATAATATGAACTTAAGACTATACAAGTGAGACAGTTTTATAATTTTTACCGATATTCCATCAATTCTAGAAGTGCTATTGTTTTTCAGAGAGTGTATATGTTTAATTACTTCATTTTCTGTAATAGGTTTTAAGAACATGGAAGAAATATTATTGTAAGAAATAGTAGATTTCATCAAAGGCGAGGAATATTGTTAGCCATTTCTGGACCCACATCAATAAAATAATCATTACAATGATTGGCCATTTCTTTGTTATTTGGAAATGGTTCACTGTTTCTGTTCATGATTTGTATATCATTTTTTTATCACTTGTTTCATTTGTGGCTTCAGATATAATTTTATAGATTTTTTTTGTTAGTTACATTGCCATCAATTTTATTTTTGTAATAAATATTTTTAGGGTGGGCTATTATTTTGTTGAAATGATTTCTATAAGTTGGATATTCATTTTTTAAAATTGTATTATAGTTTAAGAGATTTTTTTTCATCTTGTCACGTTTCTTAATTGAATTGATAATGCCATTCGTTATCCATGGTTTGTGTTTGTTCAAATTATTAGACAGTGTAATGAATCATACACGTGTTCATTACTATAGTTTCGGAAATTTCCGTTAGTCTTGTGCTACCGCGCACTTCCTGCTGCCATGTGATGAATTATGCAGATGTTTATTTCTAGAAGTTTCTGAAATTACCGTTTGGCATGTGCTGCCCCACGTACTTCCTGCCTACATGAAATATGAAACGTTACCAAGGTCATCATTTTGGTATAAATAGAATCGCTGTAGCCAAGAAAGTCAATTCAATTTTCTAGTAGGTAGGGTAGTTGAGGAGTCTTAAACACGTTAAGCTTGACTCCATTTAGTTAGAATTCAGAATTCGACGACGACACCGCCCGGCTGAATGTCTGGTAGCATCTTGAGGTTTTTAGCGCGCTGAACTAGACCTGCTGGTGTTGGTAGCCATTTTACCCTCTTGCACGGCCGTCACCCGTCTACTGATTATTTATTGCCGTGGGCCTTCAGCGCGTTGAGTTGGACCCGCCGTTAGTAAATCATTGCTAAACCTGCCGTCTGCAGTCCCCTGATTATTTATCGCCGTAAGTCTTCAGCGCGTTGAGCTGGATCCGCCGCCGTTAAATATTTATCGAACTTACCGTCGCATCGATTTCTTGATGTTTCCATCAGCATGTGGAGCTGACGCCTACCGTGCGTCGTACCGTTAATCACCGAAATTACACTCCTCCCCGTAAACTAATTTCACGGATGTATATATGTAAAAAGGATTTATTAACTTCATACTTGCTTTAATTGTTAGAGAATCTGATTTTATGTTTATTTGACTTCATGTTTTTGGATAAATGTTGCTTTAATGAAATAAACTCTGTTATATATACTTTGGGCTTTCTTATCTACAACTAACAGGAATACTGGATTAATTCTCCAAACCAGCTATTGGAAAACAAACACCGTTATATATTCCAATGCCCAAACATACTTTCTTACATATTTTGGGCGTCTGAACAGACACCGTTACAACAGTATTCTCTTAGTAATTTTTGATCAATTAGATTAAAAAACCTGGTAGTGAAAGTAATAGTCGTTACATTTGGATCATTTAACATTATAGGTTAATGATTAGAGTCAAGGATAAATGACTTATAACTTAAATTATTTTTATTTCTCATTTTGATAAACATATGATCTATACAAGAGGCTGAGTCTATTGTTACATGTGTAGGAGAGTTTATACATGGTTTTTTTTTTCCTTACGGGTTGCGGTTTAAACTACCCGCTGTACTGAAGCTTAAGCTTATTGTACCCCATAGTCTCATTACTCCATAAGACCCGTTCTATTCCAGAAGGCGAGTATACAGTTTATGGGAGCTCTGGCTATCTCTTCCGGGGTTAAAAGTGGTACCTCGAAGTGTGTTAGTCTCATTGCCGTTAGGGCTGGGCATTCACATAAGATGTGGTGGGGAGTTTCTTCCTCTTCACCACACATCCTGCAATCTGGATTGTCTTTCACCCTTATATTGGTTAGGTGTTTGTTTAGTGTGCAGTGTCCTGTTAATATTCCCACTGCACACCTCAGCTGTTTTCTGCTTAGCTTTAGCATTTCGTTGGTCCTTGCTCTAGATATTTCTCCGATGAACAAGCGTGACTGTCTCATTCCCGGTATCTCTATCCAGTGCGAGTAGTGTTTCTGTCTTAATAGTTCCTTTACCGATCCTTTTGCGGTGCTATAAGGTACCCCGCAGGTCGGTTCGGGACCTGTTAGAATTGATTTAGCGCCTTTTCTGGCTAGCATGTCTGCTTTTTCGTTTCCCGTATTTCCCTGGTGTCCTCGTGTCCACTCCAGTTGTACACTGTTGTGTTCTGTAAGTTTCTCCAGGGACTCCAGGCAGTCTTTTACTGTTTTAGATCGTATTTCTACTGCTTCCAGAGCTCTGAGGGCTGCTTGGCTGTCAGTGATGATGCGGATTCTCTTATTTTTGTATGCCCTCCGTATCATTTCTTGTGCACAGACGTCTATTGCTGTGATTTCGGCTTGGAACACTGTTGCGATACTTCCGAGGTTCAGGCTGATGTCTGTCCCTGGTTGTTCTCCCGCAACTCCTGCTCCGGTACTGCTTGACGTTTTTGATCCGTCAGTATACCAGATGGTGTCATTTTGTTGTCTCTGCATCCTACCTCCTTCTCCATCCCTTTCAGGTATTTTTACCCTGAAAGTTTTTGTGAAGTTGTAGGTTGTGCTGATTCTGTCTGACTGCATATCGAGTAGCCAATTTTTTCCTACATATTGGAATACTTCAGTATGGTATCCTCTCCTTGAGATGGTCCCATACCCAGTTGTTTTCAGCCTGTATGCTGCCATTAGTACCTCATTCTCCACCACTAGGTGTAGTGGAGGTAGGCCTAGCAGTATTTCCAAGGCTGCGGTCGGCGTTGTTGACATTGCTCCCGTGATCCCTAGACATGCAAGTCTTTGCAACTTGCCTAGTTTTCTCATCGCCTCTCCTTTTCCGGCCTTGTGCCACCAGATCAGGGAGGCGTAGGTTATTATTGGTACGACGACCCTTTGGTACAACCAGTGCACCATTTTTGGTTGAAGTCCCCAGCTCTTGCCCACCATGCTTCTGCAGGTCCATAAGGCCCGCGTGGCTTTGATTGTCACTTTGTCTATGTGAGCTTTGAAGTTAAGCTTGGTATCTAAGGTTAGTCCCAAATATTTGACTTCATTGCTCACCTGTAGTTCTTTTCCCCGAAGATATAGTTTCCTCAGGTTTTGGAGTTTTCTTTTCCTTGTGAAAGTCACCACCGTGGTCTTTCCTGGATTAACAGAAAGCCCTTCCTGTGTGCACCATCGATCTACCGTATTGAGAGCTCTTTGCATCATTTCTGATGCAACGCTCTCAAATTTTCCCACTGCTTCCTAGCGATTGTGACGTCGTCTGCATATCCTTGCGCATATATTCCTCGCTGTTCCAGTTGTGCTAGGAGCTCATCCATAACCAGGCACCACAGGAGGGGTGATAGAACCCCTCCTTGCGGGCATCCTCTGGTTACAGACACCTCCTCCGACATGTTTCCCAGCGTGGATTGGATTTTTCTTGTTCTGAGTGCTGAGTCGATCCATCTTGTTATTGAAAGACCGACTCCGCGCCTCTTCACTGCCTCACTTATTGAGTTGAATGAGGTATTGTCAAATGCTCCCTCTATATCTAAGAAGGCTCCTATGGCAGTTTCTTTGCTGTCTAGTGCCTTTTCTATTCTGTGAGTAAGCTTGTGTATAGCTAGCTCACACGATTTCCCTGCTTGGTAGGCATATTGGTTTCGATGTAAGGGTTTTTGGCCCATCACATCGTCCCTTATATGTCTATCAACCAGTTTCTCCAAGGTTTTGAGGAGAAATGATGTAAGGCTGATTGGCCGGAAGGATTTCGCCTGGGCATAGGTATCACGCCCTGGTTTTGGTATGAATACCACGTTCACCTTCCGCCAACCAGTTGGCACATATCCGAGTGCTAGGCTAGCCCTGAATAGTGTGCACAAGGGTGTTGCTAATTTTTTCATTCCTTGTTTAAGTAGTGCTGGAAATATTCCATCCACTCCTGGTGACTTGTATGGTTCGAAAGTGTTAATCGCCCATTCAAGCCTTGTTATATTTATAACTTCTTTGGCTAGTTTCCAGTCCTCCTTTGACGCCCTTCTCATTGGTATGTCTTCTGTTGGACCGTTGTTGTGTTGTGGAATGGCCACAATGCCCGGGAAGTGTGTCTCTAGAAGTAAATCTAGAGTCTCCTTCTCAGTATTTGTGTAGCCTCCCTGTTGTTTCTGCAGTGATCCAATCTTACCTTGATTGTCTCTCTGCAGGATCTTCTGGAGTCTAGCTGCTTCTGGAGTACTTTCGATCTCCTCGCATTGCTTCCTCCATGTTTTTGTTTTAGCATCTCTTATGGCATATACGTATTTCAGATTGGCGGCTTTGTATACCTCCCATCTTCCAGTTCTTTTCGCCTGGTTAAATAGCCTTCGAACTTCTGCCCTCCTGGATGAGAGTTCGTGATTCCACCAAGGGGTCTCACGTTTTGTTCTTCTCTCTTTCAGGGGGCAGCTTTCTTCAAAGGCTGATTTTATTGCTGATGTTATGAAGTCGTTCAGCAATTCTACTTCCGCCGGTGTATTAGGTTTCGATGGGCAGTCCTTCAACCCCTGCTCTAGGATTTCGTTGTAGAGCTCCCAGTCGCAGGTTCTTGGGTTTCTGCTCATCTTAACTCCTTCAGGCGGTGTTTCTAACTTAAATCTTACGTACCTGTGGTCCGAAAGTGATGGTTCCTGGGACACGTTCCACTCGTTAATCATACATCCCGCACATTGTGTTACGATAGTAATATCGATTACCTCCCGCCTTGTTTCTGTTACAAAGGTCGGTTCATTTCCGCGATTTGCTACCTCTAGTTTATTACTAATTATAAATTCTAGGAGTGACTCACCTCTTATGTTGTTTCCTGTGCTCCCCCACATAATGTGGTGTGCGTTGGCGTCGCAGCATAGAATGAGTTGTACATTACTGGCCTCGCATTGTTGTACCAGTTCCTTGACTTCCTGCGTTGGAGGCAGGCCTGCTTGGTCGTAAGGAAGGTATGCAGATCCTATTACCAGCTCTTTCATTAACCCTTCCATTTCGACATTAGTTCGTGCCACCATTAGGTCTCTCGTACGGAGTCCCCACATTGGTAGCAGATTACTATTTTTCTTTGCTATAATGCAAGTTCTTGGGTGGTCCCCTCCTGGGCTGATTAGTTCCCAGTCTTGTCCCACCTTCAATCCTCTGATCTTCCCCCTGTAAACCCAAGGTTCTTGTATCAGTACTATGTCTATATTGTATTTTAATATGTATCGCTGCAATGCTGCCGAAGCTGCTTTACAGTGATGTATATTTACCTGCATTATCGAGTTGAATGTTCCTGCGCTGTTGGGAGTTGCAGCTGGTCCTCCTCTTTCGCCGTTTCCGCCCCGAGTTCTTCTTGCGGCCTCGGGTCGTCAACCTCCATTTGCTCCCCTTCCTTCTTTTTGCCCAAGGCCTTAAAAAGGATCCTGGTTAAGTTGAAGTAGGGTTTGCAATGGAGTGCCTCTACCTTCTTCCAAGATGTTTCATCCATCAGAAGAATTAGTTGCTGTCCCTTTGGATCGGGCTTCCTATCGACGACTGTCCAGGTCTCCGTATGGAGCCCTGGATTTTGTACCCTCTGGCGCTTGAATGTTTTTTCCGGTTCCTGTGCCGGCCCCGGAATCCACACCATTGCCCTGATGGGTTTGGGTACATCCTTGGCGTCACAGACGCTAAGTTTCGCACCCTCCCAAGGTATGCACTTCTCCACCACCTGCGCCAGCCAGTCCTTGGTCGCCTGGTCAGCACAGGAGGCAAGAAGAAAGCCCCCTCGTAGGTTTACCCCCGAAAATCTCGGGGGTTGTTGCCCCTCGACGACGTCATCTAGTGCTTCAATCAAGGCGTTCTTCATGAGATCCGCCTGATCTCCTACATCAAGGACGTCTCGGGGTAGCCATGTGGTATTATGGCTACTTTGATGTCAGTAAGGGCTGCCGCGTAGGAGGTTCCCTGGTCTTTGTTGACCTTGCCCCTCTTCCTTGGCTTCCCTTTTAGTCCCTCAGGGGTGCTTCCTTCGGATCGGCCGCGTTTAACGCCCGACTTTGGGTCACCCCCCTGAGGTTGTTTACTCGTCCCCGGTTGATCTGTGCTGGGAGTACTAACACCCCCTGGCTGTTTAGGCCTAGGTCCTGTTTTCCCCCAGTTTCTCTTTGTTTATTCTTCCGCAGCTTCCTTCTGGCTGCCCCGGAGAGTCTCCTTTGCAGGACCTCCTTCCGAAGGTATGTTTTTAATATTTTCTTGGTTCATAAATGATCCCACGAGTAATGGGGAAGTATTTGGTCACCGTGCCCAGCGCCCCGGTGGACACGGAAGGCTATATAAAACGGGGTTCGCCTGTGCCCCGAATGTTGTCGCTAGTGACTAAGCTTCCCCTCAGCCATGCATCCCTTCGGCGCGCACAATACCTTAGGATTCGGAAGGTTTTTATAGTAGTACCTCATCTACGCAGTCCGGGCGACCAAGCCAAGACCCCCGTGCACCTTGTCGGTACTATCCGGCTCGGGTTTGGGAGCCCACTGCCGGAGTCGTTGCACCCCACAAACTGTTTACGGTGTGAATCACGAGTTGGTCCGCGGCGATGGTTTTCGTTCGGTGCCATACGGGTATTAAGCCGCAGACCTCCCTATGGCCATCACTAACCAGAGCCAGCCTAGGGCCAGTAACTGGCCGCTCTCCTATCCGCCACCCGGAGACGCGCCTGATGGGTAACTCAACCACACAGGTACATGGTACAAACCCATACTGTCTAAGAGTAGCAAGATATGAATTTACAAAGTTATTTTCTTTATCAGTGATATTTATGTTGATATCTCCAACAAATATTTCAATATGACTATGTATATCGTCAACGTAATATTTATCAAAGTTGTCTATAAATAATGGTATTGATGTAGGAGGTGGTCTATATACTGCAGTAATGCCAAAAGTGGTTTGATTAATTTTAACTTTATATTCTTTATATTTACAACAATTTCAGACCTGACAAATATTAGCACTCCATCATTTTTATTATAATCACCCTTGTTATAAAATGTAAAAAGTTATAAAAACCAGGTATATTATATTGATTACAGCTTGGTATTTGCTAATACTCGCTTAAGACTATTACTTGACAATCCATTAAATTATAAACCGGCAAAAGCAAAAACAATTCATCAAAATTTTTATGGTTACTTCTTATGTTTAAATGTACAATATTTAAAAGTTTATTTTGAATATTGAAACATTTGTTTAAACCCCTCACTGTCCACATTTTTCTCAGATTGATTTTCTTCCAAAAGTTCTAAATTTTCTAGGACTTCAATTTACCCTTGATTATCCATAGCTGTTACCATAATCAATTTTATTCTTGAGCATTTGTATTAAATACTTAAATGAGGGACAGTTTGGATCAGAAATTTCATGGTTAACATCATGTTTCAGTTTATATTTGAAATTTGCTATCGTACAATTATACACTTTTTATTATTACGAGAGCACATATGGCTTTCATGTTCCTCGGAGCATATTACACATACAATTTTGTTGTTACAATTATTATATTTGTGGTAAAATTGGTGACATTTAGAGCATCTCGGTATATCAAGGTCTTCGTAAACTGGCAGGCGTTCCCAATCAATAAATATTTTTTTCCATATATTAATTTGTGGAATAGTCCTAACGAGCATTCTCCAAAAATTGTTGATCCATTATTTTTTATTTTTTTCACATAAATTATGTTAAGTCCCTCACTGTTATCTAGTTGATTTTGATATTTAATACGTTGTGCTAGTTTATCACTCTTTAGCTCACTTCCATAGCCAATAACTTTTATTCTAGGCTTTCTCATTTTTGTCACCTTTATTCCATAACTGCTATCTAACTTTTCTTCAGTGGCAGTTTTTAGGATATCTATGTCAGCTTTGTTTGAACATTTGATAACAATGCTGCCTTTTTTTTGTGGAATTCATATTTTTCACACTAACTTTTAATTTGGTCAGATTTATGTTCTCTTTTATTACTGCTTTAATTTTCTCGGCATCTTGTGGATTTCTTGGTGTTATTATTAAATCAGGAATATTTGTTGGTATGGGTTCAGTCGATTTCCTCAAAACATTTGCGTATGTGTCAACACTTGTATTTTGAATCTTTTCTTCTATTTTATTTTTTAGAGTCTCTATTTCCATTTGTAATAGAGCTATTATTTTTTATTTTCCCTTCAATCAGATTTGTTTTATCTACAAAGGTTCAAGAGGGTATAGGTTTGAAAATTTAAACATGATTGGCAGTGAAATTTCATAACTTTAAGTTGTAATACTTTTACTTCGGACGAGTATAGCTTAGCACAGTTTTTACATGTTTTTCTGTCACAATTATCACAACAGAAAAGTAATTCTTTTCCTACTTTGCCGTCACAATTTCAACATGCCATTTTTTTATAAATAAAGTGTTATAAAATAATAAATTAAAACCGGTCCTGGCTTAATTTAATTCTTTTTATGCTTCAGAGCTTTTTTATCACTAAAGTTGGCAAAAATACGCCGCAGGACATAGGCGTACGCGCCATGATAAGTGTAAGAAAGGAAATTAACTAGTAATAAAAGCAATAAACTGTTACAATTTATAACAATGTATGCACAACTTACCCTCTTAACTAGCTTGGTTATCACAAACTGGAAAAGATGTGTAAAAACTTTGCAGCATCATGTATGTTTCTATGGTTGTCTCCGAGAGTAATGTTCGACGTGATGAAAAAATGCTTATATTTTGAGAACGACCATTCGACATCTATTGATATAATACAAGCATACTTAAAATAGTCTTTGAACTCACTTAACGGATCTGCAGATGCACCATCAGTACCATCACAAATTTGTCTTAATCTGGTAAAACCGGCGTCTTGCTTTAACACACGTGTGAACTTTTCTCCAACGAGCTCATTTTTTGCGTCACCTATAGAGTATAGCAGTCGATTTACTTTGTCTACTATTTGCAGTGACTTCGCTAATGACAGCGCACTGTTTTGTAAGTTTTGTATGGCGTCATGTAATCCTTTATAGTTCTTGTGAATAGTTTATAAAGCTGTTTCAACAGAAACATCTTTGAATTTTGTCTGGCTTTCCTTAATAGCTGCAGCCTCGTCTGGATTGAACTGTAGTATCACAGCTTTTATTTGTTGTAAATATTCAGCATAATAAAATGCTGCCTCCAACCATGTTCCCCAACGTATAAGAATCAGCTGTGGTGGTTCAGGAAATACCGTGACACTTGCTATGAAATGCGCGAAGACGTTTAGGAGATTTAAGAAACACTTTTTTAGTACTTGCTATTAATGCATCTACCTCTGGAAAACCTTGTCGAATAGTTTCTGCCACAAGATGTAAAGCATTCACTTTATATGTAACATGTACTAACCTACAACCATGTTCTTGAAGAGAACGGCCTACTAAACGCATTGTTGCGGCACCATCGGTCACAAACATCAACACTTAACTTTTTGACAGGTCAAATTTTTCTAACGTCTCCAGCACCACCCACGTAATTGTTTGACCAGTACACTCAGTTAGTCTTTTGCTAGCTAGTAACAGTGGAAATGTTGGTTTAAGAGGGCCAGTACATGTACTATAACATTTACAATAGAATTTCTTTTACAATCTGTCGTCTCGTCAACACATAACCACAATCGTGTATTTCTTAGTGCACATTTGAACTTATTTACAATGTCTTCGTGTACAATTGGTTATGCAACGTTGCGCGACTTGGTAACGTCACCTGTGGATTGTATTTATTCCAGAACTCCTGAAATGGTTGTTTATCGAGTATGTGCAGCGGAACATCACAGACAATCAGCATTAAGAGTAAATCGAACATAAACTGTGTTGTCGAAGTCACACTTTTTTTTTAGTTTTATGTTGCACAGAATTTATGTGACGTTTACAATTACGTTTGTCCCTGCACATCAGGTCAGTCTCGCACACCTTACAAATTATTATAGCACCATTGTAGAATAAATCCGGGTATTCACTGATAAATTTATTCACTTTGTCAGCGTATGGCCGGTTTTTACCCTGAAATACTTTATTATTAAATTAATATCAAGAATTCAATCTAAAACTAAATGTCTCTGTGCTAGAAAGATTAGATAACTGTAAGTTTTTAGGTCATCAATTAACCTAGGACGCACATGTTGGTTTTGTGACCAAAAAGTTAAATTCTGCATATTTCACAATAGTCAATCTAAAAAAATATCTTAAATACTAAAAATCTTCTGAATGTCTATTACACCTTGGCATATTATCAGTTAAACTATATGGTAATTTACTAGGGCCAAACAACTGAAATGAATCGTATTTTTGTTATCCAAAAAAGAATAATATGCAAACTTTTTTCTGTTAGTCCACTAGAATCATGTAGACCTATTTTTAAAATGCATCGTACTCTACCACTTCCCTGTATAATTATTTACCAAGCACTTATTTTTGTTAAATTGAATCAAGGAAAATTTCCACAAAATAACTCAGTGCACGCCCATAACACTAGATCCAATACTAATATTTATATTTCAAATTTTAATAGTCATTATATAGGAAAAGTCCCTATTATTTTTGTAGTGGTATTTACAGTCACTTACCTACCTCCTTTAAGGATATTAATTCTATAGACAAATTTTAAAAATACATAAAGTGGTAGCTTCTAGACAACTGTTTTTACTCTCTTCAAGAATATTACAACAAGTAATCTTCACGTATTTTAATAGTAAATAATTACATGTTATTTTTTATTACGATATAAAACTCTCTGCTTTAAATAATTGTTTTAAATAATTATTTTAATTGTATTCTAAGGACTACAAAGCTCTTTGGGCACATCTAAAAAAGTGGGCCCCAGTCAACTCAAATGGTGTTTCAGAAATACCGCCTGACCTTTGTAATGCCGATAACTTTAACAGCTATTTTGCGGAGGCAGTCTCTGTACCTAGCGTTAACTTAGAAACTTTTCATTACTTTAGTAAAAACTGTTTCAATGACTCTTTAAATTTTAATTACCGACCGATAGGTAGCTCTAATATCAGGAATTTAATATCCAAACAAAAGCCTCATTGTATGGGAGCTGATCAGGTATCGGCCAAAATGTTACAACTTTCACTTAACTTTTGTGTTGATTCTTTAACCCATATTATAAACTATTCCTTTGAAACTGGTCCTTTTCCTGATCAATGGAAAATTTGTCTGAGTAAACCAATTCCAAAGAAACCTGTTCCCTCCACTTATTCGGATTACAGAAATATAAGCTTGTTGTGTGTATCATCTAAAATAGCTGAAGCAGCACTCCATATTCAATTAAATGAATATCTTAATGAAAACAATATTCTCCTGGTTAATCAATCAGGTTTTCGTAAGCAACATAGTTCCATGACAGCTCTCTTAACTGTTACTTATGATGTTCGTAAAGCCCAAGACGATGGCAATGTTACTTTACTTACATTACTTGATATGTCGAAGGCATTCGATTGTGTCGACTTCAATTGCCTTATTGCTAAATTAAGATTTTATGTTTTTTCAGATAACTTAATTCATTGGTTTGAGATGCACTTAGTACATAGAAAACAAATAGTCATTTTAGACCAAAATAATATTTCTCTTCCTAAAGTTGTGAAATTGGGTGTACCACAAGGATCTGTCCTTGGGCCTATACTCTTTAGTCTTCATATTGCAGATCTTCAAAGTTTAACATTGCAATCAAAGGTGCATGTATATGCGGATGATATTCAGATGTACACTTTTTTGAACTCTGATGGTGCAGCAGAAAATGTGGACCTTCTGAACCATGATCTGGAACTTATATCTATTTGGTCAAAAAATATTTCATTAGAATTGAATCCGGAAAAATGTTCTTACATGTATATAGGAACCCCTCATCATATAGAAACTATCAAAGACCAGAATCTTCAAGTTAAACTTGGAAATTCTGTAATCGAAATGTTAATCATGTAAAAATCTGGGGTCGTATTTGATGAAAATCTCTCTTTTCACCAACATGTGGGCTTACTTTGTAAATCGACCTATTTCAGGCTAAAACAGCTATATCAATACCGCGATTACCTTAATGAATCTGCCAAAATCTTATTAACCGAGGCACTGGTGCTGTCTATTTTAAATTATTGTGACTGTGTATGGTCCCAGCCTCAACCAAAGAGATAAACATAAATTACAGGTCATTCAAAACTCTTGTATTAGATTTATTCGTTATGTACCGAGACGTGATCATGTCAATCCATACCTAAGAAGGCTAAAAATGCTAAATCTTGCCGAGAGGCATTTCCTATACACAGCTCCACCGCATTTGAGTCGTCGATATCTTATCTGGTTCCGTATGTGCTAAATAACTTTTCTTCTGACAATTGGCTAAGTTACACCAAGACTATGAAAAACAAACTAAAAAATGGCTATTATTGATGGAAACTTAACTCTGGATGTTAACAAATTTTAATGTTTTACCGTTTGCAGCATTTTCAATGTTTTGCTTTTTACATATTTTATTTTATATTTACTAGTGTATTTGTAATATTTTGTATTATAGTCATACTTACCAGGACAGGGTTATAAATATCATTTCTAAATGTATCTTGTCCTTTTGTGATCGACAATAAATATTTTTATTATTATTATTATTTTTTTCGGTTTCCCGATGCCGGTCAAGTCCTTCCGTGGCCTCCGACGCCTCACGGGAGTCGCGCCGGCGCATCAACTACAGCCACTCCCCACATCCCGCAGGATTAGTGACTGTAGATACCAGAATCATGTGCCCTAAGCAGACGGAGAGAACCCAGAATGACCGCCTTCTGCATTTGGCCTGCCAGCCACTCGGCTGATTTTTGGCAGGCCGGTATGATCTTCAGTTCTGAGAGCAGCGCAGGCTTTATCCCTCCGAGTACACCGATAATAAGGACGACCATTTTCACCGAGTAGCCTGGGTACAGCACTTGGAGCTCGTACCGGAGATCGCGATATTTGGTCCGTTTCTCCTCCTCCTTCAAGGTGATGTTTTTCTCTGCAGGTGTCGAGAACTCGATGACATACATCACCTTGAGTTGATAGTCGAGGAGGACTATGTCAGGCTTGTTGGCTTGGATTAGTCTGACAGTCGGGAACGAGTAGTTCCAGCAAATCCGGCATTTCACGTTCTCGACAACGGACTCAATATATCCGGAGACGTAAGGCAGCACTGGTGTCTGGTCTACCCCGTACGAGTGTCTTAGATGGCAGTATAGCACTCGTAACGCCGCGTTATGTCGGTGGATGTAGGCCGAAGTCGCGTATATGGCGCATGCAGATAGTAAGTGCATGAGCGATTCCGGCGCCTGATGGCAGGTCCTGCAGTTAATATCAGGAACCTCTACACGCCACACGCGGCTACTGTAGATCAAGGTGTTGATAACACCATCTTGGCAGGCCATGATGAATCCCTCGGTCTCCGACTTAAGCCCTGCTGACCTTAGAAAGGCGAAGGTCAGCCAGTTCTTGATACCAACAAGTGCTTGTTGGACTTCCTCCGTACTGATTGCCGGGCACACTTCTTCTGGCTCTTCAAGATGTCTGTGGCATAGAGCCTCAAAGTGTGCAATTGCTGGAGTGTCGCTATTGAATGGACGCGTCGTTTCGTAGATTCCCTTCCAGAAAGTTTCGACATCTTCTACAGTCGGCGGATTCTCGACAACATCGTTGTGGCTCTTGAAAGAGGCGAGAAGGATTCGTACAGAACAAATGGTTTTGTTCCATACTCCTCACCCGCCTCTTCAATGTTTTCTTTATCGCCATGAGCGCTCGGATCCTATCTAGACAGTGCTGCTTGATGGTAAGCATCACTGTCAGATTGAGAGTGTGGTGTTGACGTCTTAATCCGGCTGTATGCGCCGGATTCTGGGAGTAAAACTCTACCAGTCGTCTTATATTCCACCACACTCTGGATCCGAGAAGCATGTTGTCTGGCCGACTGTATCTTGCCTTCGATTTTCTGTACACGCCGCTTGGCTTTCTCGACCCCATGATTGGTTGACCTCTCACGGGGGGACGAGTTGCTTCGCGGCGTTGTACACGGCACAGTTGATTTGCCAGATGGCTGCATCTTCCGAAATTTCCTCATCGATGACCACGTCCATTCTAGCCAGGTCTTGTGGCTTTAGGTTAGCCCTGGTGTTAAGGCTAACCCTCGTCCTTAAGTCTACGTCGGTGAACTCTAAAGGATGTTCCCCCATCAGCTGGTAATTGCCGCGGTGGAACTGCGGCTGGCAGTTCTTTCGGCTGACGTGGTGCCCTTACATAACCTGTCCTGAGTAGAAAGGATACTTGATCTCGCAGATGTTGTTGAGAGAAGGCGCGATGCTCTGGATGCATTTCGCACCAAAGTGCATGCAATCGAGCCATGTATCCCCTTCGCTCAGGTTCGCTACTCTCGCGGCAGGTCAGCAAGTCATCCCGAAGTTCCCTCGTCCACCTTAAAGCGTCCATGTACAGTTGCAGTTTCGTCATCGTTAGGGCCGTCCGGTAAGGCCCTCCATCTGTCCTTGACCTCTATCCGACTGAGGTCGACTGGGGGCCCTTCTTAGGTTATATGGAACCCATAGCAGTAAGAGTACCAGGGTGGTTAGCCCTGGTACTCCGCGCATTTGTCAGGCAGAGTTGCCTCTGCCTGTCCAGGGTGCACCAACGTGGAGGTTGCCGGTCCTTGCACCTCCTATATATATATATATATATATATATATATATATATATATATATATATATATAACATATATATATATAACAGAGAAAAGAGCTAGACGCGGGTTTATTTACATTACAGAAAAAAAACAATCAATCGGGTACGCCCGGCGTGGAAGAAAAAATGCGGGGGGGGGGGGGGTTACGGGTGAAAAATGCAAAATTTGCAAATGGCAGAAAAGATGCAAACGTGGACACGGTTTCCAGGACGGGCGGGGGTTCATCAGCACGGTGTAGCTGAATTAAAAAGATGGATAGTGTCTTTTGTTCGAGTTTTGTCCATCTTTTTAACTCAGCTACACCGTGCTGATGAAGACCAATTAGTCAGAAACACGTCCACGGTTTGCATCTTTCTGCCATTTGCAATTTTGCATTTTTCACCAAAAAGTTATATTTTTTTCTTTATGCGGGCGTACCCGATGATTGATTGTTTTTTTTTTTATTTTACATATATATATATATATATATATATATATATATATATATATATATATATATATATACATATATACATATACATACATATATACATACTATACATATATATATATATATATATATATATATATATATATATATATATATATATATATATATATATATATATATATATATATATAAAAAAAAATGAGATTTACACGCGGGACATTACATTACAGTAAAAGAAAAGTTAAATATATTGGGTATGCCCGCATAGAAAGTAGCTAACCGCGTGTAAATCTCATTTTTTTTCTTTTTTTTATATTCCTGGTAGGAAACTCCGCAGGCAGCATACAGCTGGTCTCGTGCGATGTTAGTCGATCCCGAATACTGGAACGTCCAATTGAAGCCAAAATGTGCCCTGGCTACCTGTCAGTGGTGTTTCCATTTGTGTCTTCTAACAAGTTGAGCCCATCCTTTCAACTTTTTTCTCATACGTGCTGATGAGTACCGTAAGGTCGAAACACGTCCACGGTTAGCTACTTTCTATGCGGGCATACCCAATATATTTAACTTTTCTTTTACTATATATATATATATATATATATATATATATATATATATATATATATATATATATATATATATATATATATATATATATATATATATATATATATATATATATATATATATATATATATATATATATATATATATATATATATATATATATATATATAATATATAAAAAATATATATATATATATATATATATATATATATATATATATATATATATATATATATATATATATATATATATATATATATATATATATATATATATATATATATTATATATATATATATATATATATATATATACATATATATATATATATATATATATATATATACATATATATATATATATATATATATATATATATATATATATATATATATATATATATATATATATATATATATATATATATATATATATATATATATATATATATGTATGATATGCATATACAAAGTACAAACATAACTTTAGTGCAGTGGCTGTTCGTGGGTCAATAGATGTGGAGGTCAATTAGAAAATTTACTTTATTACCTACCTTTTATAGTGATTTAAATTCCAAGTCGATCCTCCGGTCTTTTGAGATGCAAAGTGGTCAATTACTTTTTCATTAAAGTCTTTTAACTTCTTTATTAATGCCCTTTCTATGGTATAGCTAAAGAAGATAACCTTTCCTGACCCATGGTATTTCTTAAAAATGTTTTTATTCTTTTTAAGGTGGAAAAACAACGTTCACTTTCAAAGGTAGTCATAGGGAGAGTACACAAGATTTTTAACAGTTTGACACATTCAGAAAATGTATTGCACAAATTATTTTTAACAAAGCAACTGCACCTTCACTATTGGAAAAATCTTCTCGGCTATATAATACTTCTAATTCAGTTTTAAGTTTCAAATGATTTATGACTGGATACTCTATTTTAACTAATTTAAACATCTCTTGAGGAAAGCTTTTTTTATAATCTTAAATCGATCTGCGTGAAATAACTGAGACTGCTAAATGATTGCTGAAGCCAAACCTGTTTTTGATCTCAGATGTAATTATATCACAAACTTCTAATAAAATTCCCCTTTTTGATTCTTCCGTTTTACATCTCTGGGCAGACTGTATGGATATCTCCTCCCTTATTCAAAATTTTATTTCTGATGTCTTCAATTTTACTATTAAAACCGCCAATACACTTATTTACTGTTATGACATCGATATTACATTTTTGTAATTGATTGAACAATATATCACAATGAGGCATAACTAAATGAACAAAATTTTACCAGTAAAGAAAATGTTCATTTTGTAAGTAGTTTTTTAAACCAATAGCTTGGTTTAGAGTGTTGTTTTCTGATTCATTATCAATGATTTTTTTCTAAACAATCTAATAATTCTGTTCGATAGGTATAAACAGTCTCTATGCACTTTGTGTTAAAATTCCATCGTGTTGGAACCGCTTTAGGTAATCTCACCTTAACAACATTATCTAACACGGCTGTTCTTTTTGGCGATTTTCCAAAGAATGAAGAAAAGCTATGTAAATTAGCAAAAAAAAATTTATGCTTTTATCCAGACTTGATGCTTTTTGTAAAATTAAATTTAGTTGATGAGCGTAACAATGAATAAAATTTGCTGAAGGATAACTTTTTTTAATTTTGGCTTGTACACCTCCAAAAGTACCACTCATTACTGATGCTCCATCGTAACTTTGTGCTATCAATTTTTCAGGACTTTCATTAATTTTCAGACATTCTAACTCTCTTTAAAATTACATCTGTCAAATGCTGCGATGTCTTTAAATAAATTTCTAAAATCTCTCACATACAACACCGTCTAAAACGTATCTAAACACAAAAACTACTTGTACTTTATTGGAACTATCTATTATTTTATTTAAAATATATCTATTTTTAGAAACGTTTTCGTTGTATGCTTTTAAACTTCTCTATAGGCACTGTCTAACTGCATTCTAATATCAACTGTACCAAGTGTTGCTAGACTACAACAGTTATTCATATGACTTGATGCGAGCGAATGTTTCTGTACTTTTATTTTTAATTATTTCAAGTCAGTTAGACCTATTTTGGACCATATAGGATCAGGATCATCACCAAATAACAGGCATGGGAAACAAAAAAATGCATTTTTTACCTCGCATCCGCAAATCCTCTCGGATAAATCGTACACTGAATTTCGAAAATGCCTATTAACTTCTTTTTTCTTATCAAGAGATGTTTGCTTTATCGTCATATTAGGTTTTGGACGGCCACCACATTTAAATTTCACTCGGTCTTCATAACCCAACTTATGTCCATCTTTCAGTTTTAATATATTTTGTACAACACTCATATTTAATAGTAAACACCAAAAACATTGTTTTACTTAATTTCACGACAAGTAGAGATTTACTAATAAAATGTTCACAAATAAAAGCATTAAAAACAACACGACAGAATTTACCGACCAACGCGTACCTAGTCAGCATTAAGACTGCTCTACTAGCGAACTTCGTGTGTTACCGTTTCCGTAAAATGTGTCAGGGACATTGTCCCCGCCAGTGTTTTCTGTCTCTTTTGCTTTCTGACGATTCGCGCATAAGTCTGTTTCACTTTAATTCGTTGTAAATTCGGTCCGTAGGACAAGTTTTGGATTGACCCAAGATTTTTAAATTCTGTAAATGAATAATGTAATGAATATGAATGTAGAGGCTCGATATTTGAATAGTATTGTGAATAGAATGAACTAGAAACTTTAATATATTTTTTAAGAATATTAAAAATATATATATTATATATTTTTAAACTTCAGAAAATGAATAGCTCTATTTTTTTATTTGTATGTGGGAGGTCATTGATCAAATGACCCTATAGAAGAACCGCCAGTTTGATGTCTATTGGTAATGACACGTGATGTTCTTTCTTAACACTAAAGTATACAAAACACATGAGAAGAGATAAAAGCCATCATAGATAAAAAATAAAAGAAAAAAACTGATTATTTCAATATTGGCAAGGATTGATTATTTGTTTAATATTTTGTAAATAATACATTTTAAATTATTAAAAATAAATTAAAAGGTAAGAAATAACTATAATTTAAAATGTATTATTTACAAAATATTAAACAAATAATCAATCCTTGCCAGTATTGCAAATCGTTTTTTTTTTATTTTTCATCTATGATACGAGTAGTTTTACTAACCCCCAGTATTATCAACATCTTAAAGGAACCTTTAACTTAAAGGGAGTTTTAGTGACCAAAAAACAAACAAGATATAAATATTTGATAGCAATCCTATGATTTAAATGAAAAATTAGGTTTAATGGCATTCATAATGTATATTTTGCTGGAATTGCTGATAATACATTTTCTTGTTACTAAAACTGTATTTAAGCTAAAAGTTCCTTTTAAATGTTGATAATATCAGGGGTAAGTGTGATATTATGTTGTTAAAATTAGATTTTGAGATGCCCCATAAAAGTATATTTAAATATTTTTAATTATTGTTTATATGTATGTGCATATGTATTATGGATATATGTAAATGCATATATCCGTTTATCATTTTTTTTATTGTTTGTTCCACATGTTATATACATATTTTTTAATTTACATTTTTATATTTCTATACATACATCATAATTTTATATCTTGTAGTGCCCTGAGGATGGTAATAAAATTTACCGAAACGTCGGCAAGTTGATGAAGCAGTTTTTTTCAAAATTAGAACCCTTACCTAACAAAACATTTTCCAACTATTATAAATAAAACTTTCATACGTGTCTGATTCTGAGGAATGGCAAATTTATGTTTAAATCAGCTATTTCTATTAACAATGCTTGATTGAAATTTATTTATTAATATAAAGGATGTGTTGGTACCTGAACCTGGTGGAATTTTTTGAACAAAGTTATACAAATGAAGTTCTCTGCAATCATTTATTGAGCCAATTACATCTTTAATTTTAGGCGAAATATGATCAAATTTTTTAAGGATGTTCTCACATTTGGAACTTTTCTTTTCAACAGTAATTAAATTAATAATAATAGAGAAAACAAAAATATTATTTTTAATTATTTTAATTATCATTATTAAATAGGTAATGTTTTTTTTTCAGATTTACAGAAGGCGAATTGAATGATTTTAAAGCAATTTATAATGCCCACAAAGTATCAGAAACATTCATATCCAATTATGAAGCTGCTGATATTGCTGCAGTAAAGCTAAGTATGGATTCAGCTAATATTTGGAGTATATCCCCACCTGATCGACAAAGAATGGTAGCAGAAATAAACTCCAGTAAGGCCTTTTTATATTGTCTTACTATGAATTGTGCGTGTGCGTGTGTGCGAATGTGCGTATTCGTGTGTGCGAGTGTGCGTGTGTGAGTGAGAGACAGTGAGAGCGAGCGAGAGAGAGAGAGAGAGAGAGAGGCGGAAGAGAGTGTGAGAGAGTGAGTTAGTGGGAGAATGCGAGAGAGAGTGAGTGAGAGTGAGAGAGTGACTGAGCGAGCGAGCGAGCAAGCGAGTGCGTGTGTGCGTGCGTGTGTGTGTAGAAAAAAAGTTATTTAAATCGAATTTTTGTACAAATTTTGACCATCATTGTTTATTAATTTTTATTAATAATCTGTGGCAGTATTTACTGCACATATGTGCAGATTAATCTTTCAGTATTATTATAACGTGTGTAGCGACCTTTAAGATTGCGTGTCATAGGGCGTCCAATATAAACCTGTAAAATCTCTTACATTTTTTGTATCAATTAAATCCAAAAAATTAAAACAATGGTGTCATTTAAAATAAAATGTAGATTTAGTAAGGCAAATTACAGGCAAATTTGATGGTTATATTATTTTATTAATAAGAATATTTTTGTAAAATGACACTAAATAAAAACACAAAATTTGTATTTCATACTAACAAAAATATATAGACATGAAATTTTCTTATAATTTGATCCACTAAATCAGCATTTTATTTAAAATGATACCATTGTTTTCATTTATCATCGATAGAAAAAGTTTAAGAGCATTTTACAAGTTTATGTTGGATACCTGGTGAAAACGCCCTTTTAATATTATTCAGCCGTGATATATTACTAAGAAATCAATATTGCCGTTTGCAATGATATTACTATTATTGCATTGTTCCCATAGCACTAGCAAAAATAAAAAAATGAAATTTTGGATTTTACATAAAAATTAAATGATAATCAAATTCTTGAATACAATCTTTTAAATAACTTTTCAGTGAAGTGATGTAAATTTACTAGCTAATTTTATTTTTAGCATTTTGACCAAATTTTATCCAGCTTAATAAATGCAATCAAGCATTACTTTTATACAAACATGTTTAATACCAAGTTAGAAGTCAGACCAAGATCAGTATAGTGGTATATATTGATTTCAATTTCTTTTTGCCTTTTTTGTTCGGATTTTTTTTTCGGCTAAAAATCGGTTAAAATGCTAAGAATGAAAATTAGCTGGTAAATTTACATCACTTTACCTTATCTCAAATGTGAAGAACAATATGGAAATTTTGTATTTTCTAATGATCACAGTAGGCTGGTGTATAAACTTGATGGGTGTGTTAGGTTTTTGTGAGTAGGTCCTTGTGGACATTCCACTGTGGCTATCTGCCTGCCTATTGTGGCTCACCCCTAATTATATTTCACTCAATTAGTTCAGTTTCTTAATGAAACTGATAACTTTATTGGGTGAGAGTGTGTCCATATTGAGAATCGGATCCTCTCCATAGCAGGACAGGTGCATAAGATGTGGTCTGCCTTCTCATCATCCTCCAGGCATAGATGGCACTCAGCGTTTTCCGCTAGGCCGAGTTTATGCAGATCATAGTTTAGTCGGTATATGACTGTTAGGGTTTTCAGGTTTACCCTGTTTAACTCTAAAAGTTTATTAGCTCTAGATTTCAAAGGGCATTTTATAAATGCCTTCAAATGAATTAATCCTGGTAACTTTTGTCAATACTGGAGAGTTTTCATTTCAGCTCAGATTGAGATAGCCATCTTAGCAGTATTTGAAGATATGCCAAGTATCGGTTCTGGTCCGATGAGTCATGTTCCCGCTTCTTCTCTGGCCAAGGGGCGGCTATTTCGTTACCTTCCATATCAGAGTGGCCGGGTATTCAGACCAGAGTCACTTTGTTGTTTTTACCCAAATGATTAAGAGCTTACTGACAGTTCCATACTATTTTGGAATTACACCGTGAGGAGCCAAGAGCTTTTATAGCTGCTTGGCTATCTGAGAAAATTTTAATTGATCTGTGTGTAAGATGCATATACAGGGTGATTCAGCTAAAACTCCCCAGGCCGATTACTCGGAAACTAAGAAAGATATTGAATTTCTGTAAACGCCAATAAATAGATACTCCTAATGACTATATATTGAAGTTCAAACGATGTGCTTGCCGACTACGGTATGAGCGTCGCGACGCGAGAAAAAATTTTTAGGTGACAGGAAGTTTGAAAATGTATGAGTCTGGTAGTACATTCAATTCTAAGGCTTTTTGTCTTACGCAATTTTATTTAAATAAGTAGTTTTTTAAATTATAAAAAATTTTAATGTCAAATGCCCATAATTTTTATAATCGATTGAATAGAATTTCTTATAATTTTGTATTGTTACCATTAATAACACTAATACAACAGTAAAATGATAAAATAACTACATTTTTTAACATTTATTCTTGAAAAATGAACACAAAGCCTAATTTTATGATTTTAAAAGAAATAAAACTGAAGCAAATTTTCGAAAGTTCCCCGTTTTGATAAATGCAATGTTATAACGACATCCAAGTGCCGAATCACAGGCAGCTAATAAAGTGTTTGGCTAATTGCTGAAACTGGATAATTATTTTGAAACAGCTGTCTTGATTGGTTCCTCATAAACCTTAACCCACGAAAGAATAGGTGGGGAACAGGACCGACGGGCAATGAAGTGGTCATTTGCCTGTCATTTCGTCTAAAAACAGTGCTAAAAATTGAAACAATTCTTGCAGTGGCGGCGGTGCACCTCCTGTTGAAACAATATTAAGACATTATGGGAACATTTTCTAATAATGATGGGCTCTAAGGAAATTTAGATATCGCTGGATTTAATATACCATCATATAAATACGGTTTTATTAAATGCCCATTTAAAATGCACACCAAATTGATACCAAAAATTTTGGTTATGGGTTAGGTCCATTTTGAATTATACTGACCAATAATGGCAATTAAATCTATCTTACCATACCATATTGTGAAAACTACTTTATCGCTCATAAAATATTGAGTAATGTATTATCTTGAAAGTATTGATAGGGGAGATAAAATCTAATCTTTTTGTGAATCTTAGTGAAAAGACGATTTATTGGGATGAAATTTGTTATCAGAAAGAATTCTTTGACGAGGAAAATGAAATGCAGTGGCCTCTTAGAGTTCTTATTGAAATATGAGAATTGTTTACAAACCTAGAACTTCCGTAACTACTAATTCTTGTATACCTAGTGCTTATGAGCTTCCAATTGTAGCAAATTTTCTTTAAATTTAAAAACGTTTTATGACTGTTGTCTTGACTGGAGTAACGTCTGCCTGTAAAGCCTTGCAGCCTTTCTTGAGTTTCTGCCACATTACCATAAATAATAATCATCCGTTTTTGAATATTGTTTTGAACCATAATATACTTTTTTTACAAGTGAATATTACAAAATATAAAATTTTCCGTCACTTATATTGCAGTGACAGATTATTACACTTGTCAAATTGTAAGCAAAGTCAACTTATGTTAATTTGTTTCAATGCGAAAAAAATTATGAGCATTTGACATTAAAATTTGTTATAATTTAAAAAACTACTTATTTAAATGAAAATGTGCGTAAGACAAAAAAGCCTTAGAATTGAATGTACTACCAGACTCATACATTTTCAAACTTCCTGTACCAAAAATTTTTCGGGACGCTATAGCGTATCGGCAAGCACAGTTTGAACTTCAATATATAGTATTAGGAGTACTATTTATTGGCGTTTACAGAAATTCAATATCTTTCTTAGTTTCCAGTGGCCTGGGGAGTTTTAGCTGAATCACCCTGTATTCCAGCCTTCACACACACAGTTCAATGACATGAACCTCAGCCTGAAAAATAGTTGCATTAGTACCTAGACTTGAGGATATTCTCATCCTTGGTCTGTAGCTATGTACTCCTGCTATTGTTCCCTCGGGAGTTCTGGAGCCGTCTGTAAACTAGCAACTATTTGCCTTCAGTAGGTTAGCTTTATTCCCATCCCACTCATCTCTTTCCTAAAGGATGTTAAAGGTCGGTTCATAGTTGGTCATGGTAGGCATAGTATTAGAGGGCATTCCCAGGATGCTGTGACTCTCTATGCCATTGAGCAGCCTGGTCTGCTCCATGATACTAGTCTGTGGCAAATTAATGGTCGCTTGTCGCAGTCTTTAGGTTGCCTGACTGGCCTCTCTCTCCAAATATATATGAAGAGGGGGTACGCCCAGGAGGACTTCCATTGCAACTGACAGTGCGGTGCTAATTGCGCTTGTTATGATCAAGCATGCTAATCTCTGCATGCCAGAGAGTTCTGCTTTGGCAGTTTGTTGTGAACCTTTCGGCCACCAAACGATGGATCTGTATGTTCTCATTGATCTGATGACCATGACATTGATCTAGTAAATTTGTTGGGGACCGATGCCCCAGGATTTTCCCACAACAGCATGTCCATAAGGACAGTTTTGCTTTGTGGATTACCTTTTCCAGATGGGAGTTCCAAGTAAGTGATTTATCTAGAGTGATTTCTAGATATTTATTTCACTTTCTCCGTAAATGGAATAGTTTTACCCATTAAGGAGGGCGGTCTTAAGTCCTCCAGTTTCCATATTTTATTTTCATTAGGAGTACATTAGACTAGCACAATAATCAAAGTGAGGTAATATGTTTGTGTTATAAACAGTAACAGCAGAGTAGGGAGACAAATCACAGGATACTCTAGTAAAAAAGTATAATTTTTTCGATATTTTTTTGTATACATAATTATAATGAGCATTAAATGATAAGTAATTATCCAGCATAAAACCAAGATACTTGAATTCAGTTACAAATTCAACTGTATAAGTATTTATTCTAATTGTATTATTTTGAAAATCAATGGTATTATGTTTAAAAGAAGTTGTTAATATCATGGCCTTAGTCTTTGCTACATTTAGCTTCAGCTTAGTATTTAAATATTTTTGAATTAGATCAAGAGACTTATTCATTTTGTTTATTGCCATACTTAAATCCTTACTGGATACTGATAAGAGAGTGTCATCTGCAAAAAGATGTATAAAATCACATTCATGGTGTGTCTTTATATCATTGATGTAAATTAAAAATAATAAAGGTCCTAGCACACTGCCCTGTGGTATACCGAAGTCATTAATTTTAGCTTCAGATAATTTATCATTTATTTTAGTTATTTGCTTCCTGTCTGTTAAATAATCTTCTATTCACGACAGAACTGTATCTTGAATACCATAACTCTCTAGCTTTTTTAATAATAAAGAGCGATCTATGGTTTCAAATGCCCTCTTTAAGTCTAAAAAAACAGCAACAACATAATCACCTTTATCAACGCCTTGTTTCCATTTAGTTATAGTTAGTTGTAATGCCATTTCACATGAATGTTTCTTGCTGAAACCAGATTGATTAACCATTAATAAGTTATTATTAGTAAGATATTCTGTAAGCTGTTGGTCAAGCTCTAAAACCTTTTCAATACATTCCCATGATTTATTAGTATTTGAGACTTTTTGAATTGGTGTTAGTATGCTAGTTTTTAAATCATTTGGAAATATTCCTGTTTGCAGAGATGTATTAATGAAGTTAAATAATATGTGACCAATTACACCAAATGTTCCTTTCAAGAATTTACCGCTTAAAGTTTCGTGAACTGAGCATGTTCCATCCAAACTATTTACAATAGTACCTAATTCTTTTAAATCAATTTTTCTAAATTCAGAAAAGCTAGTTAAAACATCGTTATTATTATTCCATTCCGCGCCAGTATCAATCATATCAATTATATCTTTTTACTATCTATAAAGTATTCATTAAATTGTTCAGCTATATTAATATCAATTTTAATTGTTCTTATTTCACCATTTATGTCAAACTGAATGCCATTATTAAAATCAGATATACTATTTTTATTATTAATAAGTGTTTTCAGAGTTTTCCACATTTTAATGAGATCATTTTTATATATATCTATTTTATTATAATAGTATTGTTGTTTCTTTTGCTATGCCAATAAATCTTTATATATAGTACCTTAAACAGCCTGACTTCCCACTGTGTGTACTGAACAGTCGCTGGCTAACGGTCAGGTAAAACCCCTCTTTCACTCCGTTCCATGACCGAAATTGGGGTATACCTCTCCTGCGCCGTTATTTCCCGCTGTGCAAGTCTGTTGGTCCACGGGTGTTGTTTTATTTCACACCTACCTGTCGGCACCGAGATGCCGCTGAGGGCATTCATCTGTCCGGTAGGGGTTACAGACATCCCCCTCTAGTGATGGGTGTCATATGCGTGTATATTTCATATGCCCACAGGATGTTCCTCGCTGCCCCATACCTTTATGCCACTATTTGTATAACCTGAATACTGAGTAGAATTTATTCATACAATATTTGCACTTTCGATACAAATATTATCTTTTTGTTTTTAGCAAGCGAGTTAAAAGTTAGACTAGAATACAAAGTATCCCACAAGACAAGTAAACCAGAAGATTCAGGAGTTATACCTGATAACGTAGAAATTATTATACCACCCAGTACAAATGAAAATCCCAGTGATGTACGTAACAATTTATTAAGTATGTTACAAGGAAAAAATGTCCAGTCAGTAACATTGTTTAAATATATTTTGCCAAAATTTTTAAAAGTGACCAATAGGGGAACTGCTGCACCTGTTGATTTACTTATGCTAGATCGACCAGGTAAGAATAATTTTTTTTCTTAATTTTATGCAATTGAAACAAAACACACCTACAGAACCAAGCACTGGGTAGTTAATGGTCCACCATCACTCATAAGAGTATTATATTGTAAAGGTGAAGTCACTTGTGCAGTATGTGGTGTTGAGGTATTATTTTCCAAGAGGGTAGCATATTCAGAAGAATATTGTTCCTGAAAAATCAACATCCGTGAAAATTTACATTTTGATAAATTGACAAATATTATTATTATTAACTATAACTGGAAGTAACTATTCAGTACCTTATATATTTTCATTAATTATAATGATCACATCACAATTTTTAATATTTTCTGTTTTAGTAAAGGAAGCTAAAACTTACAGAAATATAACATTAAAATTGCTTCATTCTGAAGAACAAGAATGGTGGCAAATTCATGAGGATTGTAATGATGATAATTTTGCTTTATTCCTACATGATATACCCTATCAGGATTGCAATAATTCTATCATATTATACACTTTTAATGATAAAATATTCCCACCAACCTTAAATTTCTTCACAGGTGCAGGGTAAGTTGCTATAATTTTTACTAAATTTAAATTTTTTTATTATTTTATAATTGACATTATTGATTAGATTTTGGTGAAAAGATTTTAACTTTGAATTTAATTTTGAAATATTTCAAATCCATATTAATTAATTCCCAAGAAACTTTTAAGCGACAATTTTCGATTTTTTTATGGATACTTGTAGCTTTTAAAAGAAAAAAGAAAAAAAAAAAGGAAGAATATTGGGTTAGTAATGGTATCTTTCAGTAATGGTGAGGATTACTCTCCGATGGGTTAGCATGAGTTTTGAGCCATGCTACCTAGTCGGAGAGTAAATTAAATAATAGGAAAATTAAACATTCTTAAAAATAATATTCTATGCAATAGTATTTGCATTTGACGTTCGTATTTTATTTTATATTTCATTATACACAAAAAACTTTGATGTTCAGTATTTTTTTAATGTAAATTTACCAGTTAATTTTCATTTTTAGTATTTTTAACTGATTTTTAGCTGAGAAAATATTAAGACAAAAAAAAGGCAAAAGGAAATTGAACTCTAATATATACCACTATATTGGTCTTGATGAAACTTTTAATTTGATAGACATATTTATATAAAAGTAATGCTTATTTATTAAGCCAGATAAAATTCGGTTCAAAATGCTAAAAATAAAATTAACTGGTAAATTTACATCACTAAAATCTATTTTAAATTTCAAATAAAAATCGAGAATGAAAATGATTGAAGTGAAAATAAACATAAAATAATATATTCCAAAAGGGTGGTTTTAAGTTAAAAGCAGTGACAAGAAAATGATTGCCTAGATAATTTCTGTAGGTGTTATATTTTTAAAAATGGATTTCGCACATTACCAGTTAGTTAATTTACCTTTTGTGCTACTCAAACACCCTGAAGAAAAAAATAAAAAAAAAACACTAATGGCATTAAATTTTATATTTAATATCGAAATTGTAATGTAATAATGTCTATTTTGTTTGTAGTGTATAATTGCAAGGTTTGTCGTATTTTTGGAATTACTATGTACCCAGTGATATTCACATATGTATTGTATTTATCTACTTGATATTTAGAGTTCAGATCTGTATATTTTATGATGCAAATATCGAGGGCAGATTCAGGATATCGGTGTAAATACATGCACAGAAATGATAACCATGCCACATGTACTAGATTAAAATAGGTATATTTTAAGCGCTGTCCAGCCGCCTTCATATATAAAAGCTGCATCCGTTACAAATATCAAGACACGTCTTTTATTATTTTCATAGTTCTCGCACCATAGTGTTTTAAGACTGCTATCCACACTTTCACGTATCGTTTCTGCATTTATACGTTTTAATATCTTTATTGATATTAAGTGGGCTGGCATTGCCACTATCTCATCCAACCCCCCACCCCCAAACAAATACATTTGTGATGTTCTGACCACTAGTGTCTACAGTTTCATCTACACTCGCCCATATGTCTTTGTCTTGCAACTCAGAAATAATTTCTCCTTTAATTTCGTTGCATACTGACGATATATAATTTTTCCTTAATGTATATTCCACAGGCACATTAACTAAATCTAAATTAAATTATAGCAAAAGCAGAGGTTAGGTGTGCATGTGCCAAAGTTTGTGTGAGGAATTGACAAAATTTAGATTTTAAAAACTATAATATTAACTAAATAATCTATCTAATGCTGTAGTCAAAGTACATTAGAACATCACTACTAGAAAAAACAAAGAAGATATTCATTATAAATTTAGAAAAATTAGCTGAAAGGAAAAGTGAGGTTACGATACGAAATTTTATTAATTAAATTATGAAGTGTTCTTCTTGTGAAAAACCACCCGATAAAACAAAAGACAAACGAAGAGAAGTATTTCAATGTGATTTCTGCAGAGCTCATCTCTGCCAAGAATGCATTGGACTATCATCAACTGAAGTTCGAGTTATGCAGCTAAAGAACAACCGAATATTGAGCTTTATTTGCAAAAATTGTTATGGTCTATCTTCTCATGAACTAATTAATATTAGAATAAAAGCTGTCGAAAACACGATCCTGGATGAAATAAGAAAATTGCGTAAAATCGTTGAAAAGCAAGACGTTAAGATTTCTGATCAAAACAATTTAATAAACAATCTGGATAAGGACATCAGGGACAAAAATGAACCAATAAGGAATCAAAGCTTTGCAAGTGTAACAAAAAATAGCAAAGAAACACTTATAATAAAACCAAAAGAAAAACAAGAAAGTAATAAAACAAAAGACGACTTAAAAGGAAAAATAAATCCCAAGGACATGGCCATCGGAGTGGAAAATCTCAAAGAAGGAAAAGAAGGGACGGTCATTATAAATTGCAGTAACTCAAATGCAAAAGAAAAAATTAGAGAAAAAGTTGCTACTGAACTTGGACGCCATTACAGTGTCGTGGATGGTGTTCAAAAAAATCCTAAGATTATCATACGTGGAGTGGAACAGGACTTTATCGATGGAAATGATACTACTATTATAGATTCTCTTATTGAACAAATCGAGCTTTCCCTAAAAGAAGATTCGATTTTTAATGTGCATTCAAAATATAAACAGAAAGACAGAAACAATAAAGGTAACATTATTATCTCTCTAGATGGTATATTAAAAAATAAAATATGTCAAATGGAAAAGGTTAACATTGGATGGAGAAGATGCATGGTACAAGAATACTTTAATGTAGTGCGTTGCTTTAAATGTGCAAGATATGGACATATTGCGACAAAGTGTGAAAATAAAGTTACCTGTTATAAATGCGCAAAAGAACATAAAACAAGTGACTGTGACTCTGACATTTTAAAATGTATAAATTGTGTGGAAACGACTAATAAATTAAAAAAAATCATTGAATGTAAATCATGCTGTTACTGACTCAGAATGTTCTTGCTACAAGAGGATCTTGGAAATTGAAATGAAAAAAAAAAAAGCGGTTAGCAATCACTGAAAAGCCTTAATGTGGAGACCACAAAGAAACAAAAGGATGTTATAAGCATCTTACATCAAAATGTTCAGTGTATCTCAAACTGTATCAACAATATAAATGTCATAGTTAGCGATTTAAATGTAAATTTTGTGGCATTAACTGAACATTGGCAAACGGTCAATAGTATAGGAGCATATCAAATAGAAAACTACAAACTAATATCTTCGTACTGCAGAGAGGGTGATAACTCTCATGGGGGGTACCTTTATGTGCTGAAAAATCATTAAACTCAAGTATCCGCAACGATATAAATTCCTTAAGTGAGGACTATATCTTTGAATGTACTGCCGCTGAATTTTAAATTAAAGGGGACGTTTATGTAATATGTGTTGTCTATACGTCACCAGCAACCAACATTGATTGGTTTATAAATACATTAGACTTGCTATTAGAAAGAGCTACAATGGGAGATAGCGGGTAAGGGCAATAGTAGTAGCGGGTGAATAGTATAGACGGGTGAACAGTATGAACGGGTGAACAGTATGAGAACGTGAACAACTGATATGTGCATAAGTTGCGTGCGCTACGCGCACCCTTCCGCGTTGCAAGGCATCCTCTATTACTGGCCGCCACGCCGTTACGATGCGTCGGATCGAAATCGGTCATAAGACTTTTTGCTCCGTACGCGATTTTGCCGAAAAAGCGATTTTCCGGAATTAGCGCCCTCCCCGCCCCCCTCGATTTTTCCCCGAAAACCCCCTCCCCGAATAATGCCCGCCCACGGGGAGCGCGTTCCTTAATCTGCCGACCACGTATTTTTTTCTGAGCGATCCGTAAACTGGCGCTTCGGCGCGCGCGCCGACGCACAGTGGACCGTATTGCCACAAATCTAGGTGGACAAAATTCATAGCGCTTAATAAGATTAACATACAGACTATTATATGGTTGTATTATATTTTACACATTATAATTGATTTATTGACTACAATTATAAACCATAGGCGCACAAAAAAAAATTGAAAGGGGTTGGAATTAGTAAAATTCGATATTTTTTACTACAATAAAAATGTGTAATTTTTTTTGTGTTTATGAAGAATACGTTCCAAAATAATAAATTACATTTAGCAAACTAATGTTTTCCAAGGAGTTAAAAAAATACTGACATATGGACACATAACAATTACAATTTCTTAAAATTATTACCAGATTCACAATCTTAAAATATAAAAAACTATCCTTAAAATACTAATTATTTTAACAAGATAATTAGTGTAATGAGAATTGTCACTGTCACTATCAGATTCTGTAGAATTACTCTAATGTATCTCTCATGGCCCCTCAAAAGTTGATGGATTATTGGTCTGAGTTTGTGATGGAATACTCAGCACCATTTTAGAAGATTTAAGACATCAGATGACATCATTCCTTTAATGTATTTTTTAGGGAAGGGTTCGAGAAACTGTTTATTATTGGATCGGAAGTTACTAAAGAGCATTGTGAGTAAATCTCTGTTTGTAGTAATACGAATATCTTTCTGGTGTGCGATCCCTAAAACCTACTACAATCTTTATTTCTGGCTTCCTGTGCCCTTTTTCTGACAATTGTCCTATGGGTAAAACACTACTATTTATAATGGGACTCTATGCATAAGAAGTTTGTGCACAGTAACAGGCATATAATACCATGGATAGAGACGTAAATACATTTCCTTAGTTTTGGGATCGCAATGTTTTTATATTCGTTTGCTCTTGTAGGGAGAAGCTGAACATAGCTCCTTAATAATATTAGCAGCACTCTTTTATCCCGAAGAACAAACACACACCTCAGCTGCATAGGTCAATTTATTATACAACTCTGAGTCTAACGAATGTTGAACCTTTTCTCCTTCTTAGTTTTATCATTAGATTCTCCAAAACTCTTCCCTGGGCGACCAGAACTCTAGTACCACTGGATGTCGATGGCTGAACATCATAAGTAACTGATAAATCGGATGTCAGCGCCCAACCAGTCGTTGACTTTCTCTTAAATGAATCCAGTTTTCGTAAAGATGATTTTTCCCACAGTTCCAAATTTTTTGAAGACCACTGTATTATATTAGCTTTCATACTTGTCCTGCTATTGTCACTGAAATCAGTAATTTTGAATTTGTCAATTACTAATTTTAAAAGTTGTTCCATGTTCGAGTATATTTATCAAAACCTCGCCACATATTGAAAAACCTCTTCCCGACAATTTATGCCGTGATTCTTGAAAAAAAATTAAAAATACATGTTATCGCAAAAAATCGCAAAAAATGCAAAACATAGTTAAAAAACTAGAGACTTTAGTCTGTGACATAAGCCAAAAAACAGTAAGGAATCATTTGTTGATAAGTAATAAAGTTTTAAAGCCTGCAGAAATTTTACAACTTTGTTATTTGTTGAAAAATATCATCCTATTTTAAGGCCTATAGTTTAACTTTATATGAAAGATTCACAAAACGATAGTATCTCATTGAAATAGTAGACTCTTAAACCTATAGTTGTAACATCCGTAACAACAAATTATCACTAGAATATTATATCACAAAATAACATTTGAACACATGCACGTCTCGATACGGTAGCAAACGAACTGATAACAGGTGTGTAAAATTTAAGGACACTTTGAACTAGCCTGTAGATTCGTAAGTACCTATAGCAGGTAGATAATTCCTCGAATCTGATTTAGTGAATGTGTTCTTAATGATGCTACTTGGTTTTTTGTATGATATTTTGACTTTGAATATTTGTCCACCTAGAACGGCCATACGGTCCACTGTACGACGGCCGCCGCGCCGTTACGACGCGCCGGATCGAATCCGGTCATAAGACTTTTTCGCGTCTTTGCGACGTAGGAACGCCGGCGCCGCGCGCGAATTCGCCGAAAAAGCGTTCTCCAAAATTACCCCCCCCCGACCCCCTTCGATTTTTTTCTGAAATCCCCCCGCCGAACGACGCCCCCAACGAAATCGCGTTCCACCAATATGCATATTTACCATATTTCGCGACCGTTTGAAAAAACCCGCGAAAAACGATCGATTTGGTACCTGTACAGGCCAAACGGAGCGTCGTACGCGTATCTCACCCCTATACTTTTTTGTAGGCCCGGTCATTGTCATTTCTATTTGGGGTCGCAACCCCCCCGTCCCCCGGGGATGCAGACAGCCCCCTCCACGCACGCCAATCTGGTGGGGGTGGGTCGAGATGGATGTTTTATCATCTTGCCGCCCCCATGCCCCCCGGGGTCAAAACGGGGCTCCGAGGCTCGGTTTAGGCCACTCTTGTTGCTCATTGGGCGGCAAGGGGGGGATTTCCCGGGGCTTATATTCGGCGACGGGAAGAGCTATCGAGACGATCCCTGACGGCGTTGTACCCGCCAGTCGTCCCATGCGGTACTCGGGGCGACCACTTTTTCGGAAAAACGATTATTTCAAAATTCACCCCCCACCCCCGCGAAAACGGGTGGACAAAACCATGTACCTTTATAAGGGCAAAATGTGCGCAAAAGCCCCCCTTTTACGTAAAAAATTCGGCGCGCCTCCCAGAGCACTGTAGCCCCAACTCGCTAAAAAGATCAGTGTTTTTATAGTTGACCACTAACATATATCATTAATTGAATCCCTATCAAAAGGTGTCTTTCCAGAAAGACTGAAAGTTGCAGTCGTTAAACCCATATATAAAAAAGAGACCCACTTCAAATGGAAAATCATAGACCTATAAGCATGCTATCGAGCTTCTCAAAGTATTTGAAATAACCCTGTCTACAAGATTATTGTCCTTTCTTGATATTCACAAAATAATTATTGCTACAAATCAACATGGCTTTCAAAAGGGCAAATCAACAACGACCGCAATTTTCAGTTTTGTGGAAAAAATTCTAAAATCATTAGATGAAGGATACCTTGTGCTCGGAGTGTTTCTGGATCTGTCTAAGGCTTTTGACTGTGTGAATCATGATATACTTTTAAATAAGCTGGAAAAAATAGGTATACGAGGACTTGCACATGATTGGTTTAAGTCCTACCTTAAGGGGCGTATTCAAAAAGTAAATATTAAAGACAATGGTACAAACTATTACTCAGAATCAAAAGGCATAACCATGGGAGTTCCATAGGGCAGTGTGCTTGGTCCGATCTTATTCATATTATATATAAACGACCTATCAACGATAATCACAGATGATGCAATTATTTTAACAAAATACGCAGATGATACAAATGTTCTAATTTCTGAAAAAACATTTACCATAATAGAAGAAAAGACACTGGCAAGTATGTCACTAATCACAGATTGGTTTCATAATAATTGAATACTGTTAAATACGGGCAAAACCAACTGCATACTATTCAGGCACAGTAGAAATGATAAGACCTATCCTGCAGAAATAAAATTAATGATGTAAACATCGCGTTCACAAACTCAACTAAATTCTTGGGGGTCACTGTTGATCAGAATATAAATTGGTCGGACCATGTGCACTTGCTCTGTGGAAAACTCAGCAAAGTTTGCTACTCAATTAAGGAACTAAAAAAAGTGGTAGATGAGAGCACGCTATTAACAGCTTACTATGGTAACTTCTATTCATTAATGACCTATGGAATAATATTTTGGGGGGTTCACACAGTCAGGAGATTTTTAGGATCCAGAAAAGAGTAATTAGGATCATGACAGAACACAGAGTAAGCGATTCATGTCGTGGTCTGTTCAGAACTCTTAAAATATTAACTGTATCAGGTGTATATGTAAATGAAAGTTTGTGTTTCGTTTACAATACCAGAGATAACTTTAAAGATGCCCTTATAAAACATCAACATAACACAAGGCATAAAGATAATTTTTGTTATCCAGTTCATAAAAGTGCTTTACTTGAAAAAGGCTGTTATTATAAATTTCTGCAGTGGTATAACTGCCTACCCAGATATATAAAAGAAATTAAAACTCAACGACTCTTTAAAAAAACAATCAAGGATATATTAATACAATCAGAACCATATAATATGAATGAGATTAATGAAGCTACCTTCCTGTGAAGTACTTGCGAGTTCTGGGGTGCGAATATATTTCTTTCTCTATTGTTGCTTTTTTCTTTTCTTTTCTTTTAATCCCTTTATAAACTGTGATAAAACAATGAAAATAGTTCCTCTTCTTTTATAATTTGTTAAACCAATGAAAATAGTTCCTGTTCTTTTATAGTTTATTTATATTGCTAGTACTAAGTCTTTTTTTAAATGTGTATTGTAAGCTAACTTAGTGTCATTTTATTAGTACGAGTGGGCATCGATATTCAATGAAACAGACCAGCATTGAATTCCGAAGCCCACGTCCGCTGACTTGTACTAAACAATTTAGTATTGTCCCTAGTATGAAATAAATCTATCTATCTATCTATCTATCTATCTATCTTTCTTTCTATCTTTTCTACTCTATCTATCTCAATCGTTTTTATCTTCAGTAGCACTCATACTACCACTCACACGTGTTTTAGGATTTTCATTTGCAACATTCTGTAAAACCTGTGTTTTCAATGTCCCTGACAGTATTTACTCACAAATATTGCACCCAAGTTCTGTGCGACCAAACTCGAACTCTAGGAAATCTTTTATCCATCGTTCCACAGTAACTCTTCAAGGGTGAAGTGAATGTGACATTTTCAAAATGTTCCACAGCAATATTCTCCGATTTAAAAAGTATACATACTACACCCGCTGCATTCACAGGTTGACTATTGAAACTAGATTAGACTTATACCATACTTTAGACCGGACGTGAAAATAGGTGGGGATGAAATAGCATTAAAGGCTGTGTTTAATACCCCTCGTCGCTAGGATTACCAACATAAAGCTTTAATTCGCTGTTAACATTTTTCTATTGATAATAACAAAAAATGAAAACAAAATTTATCCTAAATACCCTATGGATTAAATATACATATAAAATACAGGCAATACTGATGCGTACATATTTTTTTTTCTTGAGTAGAAATACGTATATTTTATTTGGTGTCATTTTATGAAACTAAATAATAGCATTTCCTATTGATAAAAAAAATATGCATCAGTATTACCTGTAATTTTATATATTAAATCCATATGGTATTTAGGATCAATTATTTGTTTTAGTTTTTTAATATTACCAAAGATTATATACACTATAGATAGTTACTGCTTATGGACCCTATATTCGCTCATAATACGCCAATGATATGAAGCTTTTCATACATCAGAAGATGGCGATACAATAAACTTCTAATCCCTCATTCATAAAAACAACTTAAATTTTAGAGGCCGGTTTCGGTACGCTATGCCTAGGTGCAGTGACAATTTCATTGAGAGCACGGTGAGACTATGTTGCCAAGCCAATAAGTTACCTTAGATATGTTGCTATACCGCAATAATAAGTATATAATCGCTTGCGAATGGTTTATATGAAGTTGTTTTCATTATGCTTTTCAAATATTAGAGATTAATTGTAATAAAAGGTTTGGTTAATTGGTTATATCTATTTACAAACTTTTGATAAAAAACAAATACAAGTTTTATTTAAACATAAACTAGTCTCATAAAAAAATAAGTATATTGTCTGGAGTATTATGTTTCAGAAGAAACAAAACTTTAATGTATTGAAAATTTTTTTTTTATTATTAGAACAGCTAAAAATAAAAGTATCTATCGTTTTTAAAAGGATTTTTATACAATAATGTTTGAATTTGAATATTTTATATACAGGGAGCGAGTTCAATAATTAATTACATAAATATCTAATATTCAATTACCAACAATATCGCATTTCACTCAAATAATGATTATGATTAGACTATAAACATTTCAGTTTTAAAAAATAATTTACATTGAAAAAATACATTTATGAATACCGCAAATGCAAACTGAAATTAAACTATCGTATTCTTTTGGTACTCAAGAAGAATATATCATAAACTTCATTATTTACTGCCGATTCGATATCTGCTCGGCAAAATGGCTCGTATAATTACCAATTTCTCAAAAAGGTGAGAAAAACAAGGATTGAAACATTTGACATTGCCAGAAAAAAATACACCAAATGAGATTTTTGCGATGATACTTTTGGGTCTTTTTTTATTTTAGTCAATTTCGTTGCCACCTTCAACTTTGAGAAAAAAAAAATGTGTTTAGGAATCAAAAAATCCACAAAAATGAATTGAATAATTTAAACTACCATTAAATAGATGGTATACAGGAGCAGATGGGTCAGCTAATATTGTGGTATACAAAAGTGCAAAATTCCATAAAATCAATCAGTTTTAAAATGTGTGACTTTTGATCTTGCAGCTAATAGTACACATGATGAATTAGTTGATAAATTTTTCACGTTCTCCATTACAAATTAGTAAAAAAGATAATAATCTAACGTTAATAACTTTTTTAGCAAAAAAACAGACTTCGACAACAAACTGATCCAGTGGTGTGATGTTTTCTAGGCCGTCCCTAGCTATTCCGCCGCTGGGGTGCGAAATGTAATTTGCCGCCTATCCTTTACCAACTCAAAAACATATTTTTTCGCCCAATTTGAGAATGGAAAATAATTAAGGTAATGGGCAATAAAAAATCCAGCATTTTATTTTGCATGTGTTTAATTAAACTTAACATACAGGTACAGGAACCAGAAACGGTACAATTGGCGTTATATACTACTAATATATTAAAAGAAATCATCTAATTGTTAGTTGTTTTAATAACACGCGCAAGCGCGCTACAAGCAATAAGTACACCTTGGGTTTGGCCATGCTGAAGTAAAGCTCATCAGACTGCAATATTTTCCTCCAAAAAAGTGGGTCAAACTTTAATGGGATTCAGAAATTATTGACGTTCGCTGTACCCTGGAAGTAAAGGATGGGACAGGTTGCAGATGGTGGGGGAGTCTATGGTCCCCTTTCAATGTCCTGCATCTTGTGCTTCTTGGGATTCAAGTGTTGTCGAAATTCCTCGGACACTCATCTTGTCATCTCTATCAAATTCAAATAAGATTCTTCTTCCTCTCACATTATTATTATTATTATGGTTTATACCTGCTTATTTTTCTTAGGCCATTATCAGCAAAACATTGATGAAATTTAACAAAAATGCTTGGGTGTGGTTGTCTCCTGCTTGGAAATCGTCTTTGCAAAATCCATACATAAAATGGATATCCGCACTTTTTGGATTACTAAATTCAAATGGTTTTGTGAGGTACTTCCGGTGCTCTACTCAAGAGCGGAAGTGTCACTTGACGCCCAACACTACGGCGGTGCACACTGTACGGAGATCTCGGGCGCCAGTTTCTGTTTAGAGTGCAGAAACACCACTTTACTCTATCGGCGGGACGATAGAGGCCGGGCAACTGCAGTGAAGATACGGCTAAGCCAGGGGTCGGGAAAAAGGGAACTTACATACTACAGTTAAGGAACAGACTCTCATTCAATATATTTATTCTACACACTAATTATTATTTACACTTTATACACACCTTAGTAACTACAACTTATACTACAACGGTCTTACCTACAAACGGTCTTATTCTACAAGCGGTCTTATACTACTACGGTCTTAACTACGAACAAGCGGGGCAGTAAGCGGGCGGTCAAGCGGTGCGATACGGTACGCCGGTGAATGAAGCGGTGAAACGGTAAGCAGCGATAAATTAATCGGTCATAAGCAGACGGCGGACGGATACCAGGAGGGGAAGCAAGCGCCAATACAAGCAAACTATGCCTATCTAACGCGGTTACTTATTATCGCTTGGCTGATGGATGGTTCCGGTCTTATGATATGCCAAAGTAGTACCTCCAAAGCGCCCTGCCAAAGAAAACGGACTCAGGCGGCCTGGAGGGCACGCGGTTGAGTGCGGTTACGGTAAGGGGGGAAGGAGTAACAAGCCTTAACAGTGGCGAATTGATGATGACGACGGGATGGTCAAACTCCAAAACTACCCTGCAGAATTTTTACGTGCTCAGGTAGCCCGGGGGGACCCGCGATTACGAACGATACCTCCAAGTCACCCTGCAGAATTTTTACGTGCTCAGGTGGCCTAGAGAACACGCGATGGCAACTGACAGTACCTCCAAGTCACCCTGCAGAATTTTTACGTGCTCAGGTGGCCTGGAGGGCACGCGGTATAACGCGGTTCAAGTTAGAGGGGGAAGGAGTGGCAAGCCGAACGGTTGCAACATCAATACGACGACGGTATGGTCAAAGCTCCCAAGCTACCCTGCAGAATTTTTTACGTGCTCAGGTAGCCCGGCGGACCCCGCGATTACGGACGATACCTCCAAGTCACCCTGCAGAATTTTTACGTGCTCAGGTGGCCTGGCAGGCACGCGGTTACGGAAATCCCTCTAAATCACCCTGCCAAAAAACGGACGCAGGTGGCCTAGAGGACACGCGGTATCAAATGCTAGTATCTCCAAGTCACCCTTCAGAATTTTTACGTGCTCAGGTGGCCTGGAGAACACGCGGTGTAACGCGGTTCGCAATTCCAACCTTCGGCCGCTCTCCCTTCTAAGGAAGGACATGAGGCGGACACGTTTGAGCGCTCGCGGTTCACTAACTCTAAAAAATAAAGCCCGGAAAGTACTCACCGCCAATATAATACCGATTATTTACCAAACCTTGCTACCTACTTCCGGATCCTGTGCTGGCTTCCTCTCTGGAGCGGTGGTGCGTTGGTGTCGGGACGTCGGGGCGGCGGGCAGCAACGGACTGGTCTCGCTACCCGGGAAAAACCCAGGCGACTCAACCCTGCCAAAAAGCAATAAGTACACCTTGGGTTTGGCCATGCTGAAGCTAAAGCTCATCAGACTACAATATTTTCCTCAAAAAATCGTTGGGTCAAACTTCAATGGGATTCAGAAATTATTGACGTTCGCTGTACCCTGGAAGTAAAGGATGGGACAGGTTGCAGATGGTGGGGGAGTCTATGGTCCCCTTTCAATGTCCGGCATCTTGTGCTTCTTGGGATTCGAAGTGTTGCTCGAAATTCCTCGGACACTCATCTTGTCATCTCTATCAAATTCAAATAAGATTCTTCTTCCTCTCACATTATTATTATTATGTTTGGTTTATACCTGCTTATTTTTCTTAGGCCATTATCAGCAAAACATTGATGAAATTTAACAAAAATGCTTGGGTGTGGTTGTCTCCTGCTTGGAAATCGTCTTTGCAAAATCCATACATAAAATGGATATCCGCACTTTTGGATTACTAAATTCAAATAGTTTTTCAAACTCGATAATTTAATAAACCACGATACACACTTAATTTCACAGTGTGAACAATGGTCGTTGAATTTAAATCGAAGTAATAGCTGTTTTTGACATTTCAGATGAGATATTGTTTCATAGCAAACTCAGTATCTCAGTATCTTAATTTTAAATAAAATACAACACTTGTTAAATTTGAAGGCATTTTTTCTGGAAAACCGTACGTTGTACGGCAAGAGTGGAATACTTTTCCTTCTAATTTATACAGGCAATTAAAAAAATAATAACTAGTGAAAAATCGATTGGCGTACAAGTTCTAGACAGAAAAGGTGTTTCAGACCCCAGTTTCTACACCACTGGATATTGAGATAAATAATATGTTGTATTGACAAAAAGATGGTAGTACTGAAAAAAAAACACGTTACAACTTTCAAATCAAAACCTCTAAAATGAAGAACTTTTCGATACATGTTAATTTGAACTTTTTACCTTAATAGGAGGCACTCTATCTATTGACAAAGTCCTGCTACTATAAACTGGGACACCCTGTGTAGTGTTTCTCAGATTTTTAATTGATCTGAGGCTAACATCTTTTGTCTTCCAGTAATGTACTGAATCATTTTCATGCTTTGTACCAAAATTAAAATAACAAACGCTTTTCATTAGAAAAATACATCAAAAGAATAGCCCTTACAAATAAAAAGGTGAGGTGTATGCAATATGTTCCAAACTGTTAGCTCCAAAACACATGAAAAAATTATTTACAATCCTTTGGTTACCAAAGAAACGGAAGCATTTAAATATGTAATTGAAACTATATGGAAATTATGCATATTTTGTCTCACTAGATACTTAATTTATAATCATGATATAAAAAATCATTCTATTTAATTCTTCACTTACTTCAATTAAATTTTAATAGAGTACCTTGAAATGTTTCATTAAAATTTTTGAATAATTAATTTTCAGCGTTGTTCGATACTGTCAATAATAATGCATGTCATATATTTTAATAATTTCTTCTTATTGACATTAACATTTTTGTAACTAAATTAGACATTTCAAATGTCAAACTGCCAAATTTATCCTAATCCCATTTTTGAGGTCAAATGTGTAAAAAATTTCAGTTTACATCAGCTTTATTTAAGTACTTGGAGAATATATTTTATTGGATTGATATAGTAGACATGATTAGTAATCTTTCATCAAGAATATATTTTTTTGTAAAGACAAATACAAAGAAGTTTGGGTACAGTGGACCTCCTTTCATCTGGCCAATTTTCCTCATCACCGAATGTATCATTGTCTTTGGCCTTTAGAACAGTGTACCAAATTTGAAAGCTTTATCTCAAAAACTGTGGCTGCTATCGCTATACTACAGACATGTTGACATTTTTTTTTCCCATAAAATTATGTTTTTCATTATAATTCGTCGAGATTCGTCCAGAAGTGTAATAAAAAAATTTTAATTTTTTCCCCAAAATTGTACCTTTTTTCTTCTTTCAATCGTTGTCTCTTCTGGTGGTACCACATTCACCAGATTTAATGTGTCACCTAAAATGTTGTTGAAAATCTTATTGCCAAATTTAGGAAGTCTCCCATTATTATTTTTTGAGTTATCTTGGCCCCACACACACACACGCATTCGCGCCCGCGCACACACCTGCGCCCACACACACACACACACACACACACACACACGTATCATATATCTACAACTACTAACCAAGGAATTTGTAGCGTGGCGATACAAGACAGCTGAGTCTTATAGAGCTGCCATTTGGTAACAATTTCTTGAGGAGGAAGATCATCCCATCCGACAACTTAAGTCCACAAAATCTGAATGAGATGCTTCCCAAAAAAGGTTACAGGACACAGAAAAGCCAAGAGGATCGTATATTGGGGCAATTTCAGATAAGCTTGAACGCTTAGTACAATTTGACTCGCGAGGGTTCACAGCAAAAATTAAAGAATCTATTGACGGTTGCTACTGAAGACAAAGGACTTTAGTAAAATGATCATCTTCATGGTCAAAAGATAAGCTTTTTCTCAAACAATGACTTTCTAGAAGATTTTCTAATAAAGACGAATGGTTGCTGGACCATTTCCGAAGTTCAAAACATCCAGAACTAAACAATTCTCTAACTTGTCTCTGGAGTTTTAATGCTGTTTCTAAAAAATTAGCACCACACACCAAGTCATCCACATACAAATCATTCTCAATGGCTTGAAAGGACAGATGATATTGAGAACGTCTTCCTCAGATAACTGCAGTTGAGTTGATAAGTTTGCACAGGTTCCAAACACGAAAATCTCCACTGTAACAATTAAATGCATGTGTTCTTTTGCTATAAGAATTTGGTGATACATTTGCCTGACATCACAAGTAAAAACAAAAAAGTGTACACAAAAATGAAGTAGAATGGTGGCTATATCATGTTGAAGTTTAGGGTCGATTAGTAAAAAATCATTAACTGAAATACCTATAGCATCTTTAGCAAATGCATCAAATACCACACAAATTTTTGGTTTGTTGTGTTAACCTTGAAAACACTATAATGGGGAATAACGTATGTATTTGGACCTTCAGGAGTGTCATATGATCCGATGCTAAATATTCTCTCATGAAATCCATATATTCACTTCGAAGTAAAGGATTGCAATCAAATTTACATTCAAGAGAATCTAGGCAGCGATCAGCCAAAGTGCGTGAATCCCTGAAAGTGGGTTCACCAGATACAAAAGGTAAAGAAACACCAAAATGACCATCGGGCAATCTAAACTTAGTTGTCTTTAAATGAGTTTCCGCCATCTGTTCTTCTGAAGAAATGGAAGACCTTTTCAGGAACCTTTTCAATTTTCCAAAAACTTTTTAAAAGTATTATCTAAACAAGGTGTGTCGATTGTCGCAAAGAAAGCTTGTTCTGGTTGAGGCACTTTCGAACAAGAACTAGGTCCAAGTAACATTACTCCAAAATGGTATGAATTTCTACAAGAGCTAAAATTACATTTTTCAATGTGAGGAAGTACAATAGATAAATATATATCCGCACCCAATAAGATATCAATAGTCTAGTCATAGAACCGGGATCAGAAAGAACTCTTACAATATGGGGTTGATAATTCACATCTAAAATTTCCAATAATACAGTACCTAGTAACACGGTTTGTTCAACGAGTGCGTAGCACACTAGTACCTACAAGTACAGCACGGCTGTCAGTGGTAGTCAAATTGTAATTGAGGTTTCTGCTTGATTATTATTAGTATCATCACCAAAATGTGAAGATGTATGGTGTCTTTTTCCACAATTCGCACAAAACACTTTAGAAAAACAAGTCGCCACTCCATGGGTGTCCTTCAGGCAATTGAAACACAAGTGAACACGTTTCACAGCCACATGACGATTTTTAGCTGGCATGAACATATATTTAGAACAACGATAAATTCAATGATCATTTTCACAATAGGACATTTTACCCGAGAACTCATATTAGAATTCTGGTAGTTATTAGAAGATGAAGAATTAGTTTGAACAAGTAAAGAATTGGCTTTAAAGTTAATACTCCTTCTAGCTTGTTGCATAGAACAAGAGTTACTACTCGGGGTAGTACTATCTAAAACCTTTGAAGTAGCAATGGTTCTAAGGCAACACACCATTTTTATAAAAAAATCTTTTAAATCTGCAAAAGTAGGAATTTCCGTAGCATCGCCACATAACTCATAACGTCTGCAAATAGCAGGAGGTAATTTATTGGCTAATAAATCCATAATAATAAAATCCCACGCTAAAATATCAAAACCTAAGTTTTCTAAAATAGCTAAGTTCTTTGAAAAAGTATCTACAAGGCAACGTAGTTCCTTTACATTTTTGGAAGTCAAAGGATGGTAATTTTTCAAAGTGTGCCAATGACTATTAGCCAAAAGATGCTTGTTCTAATTGTTTCTAATATCGCTTTAGTAAAGTTTGAAACTCTAAGCCATAATTTTCCAAAATTAACAGAATAGATCTCACCAAAGAGAGAGGCTCACCCTCTAAAGAAAGCAGAAGATATTGAAATTTTTCAATTTCCGAAAATTGTTTTTGGTTATGAACCAAACTATCACAAAGACTCTTAAAAACTGCCATAAGAGAAAGTCTCCAGTAAATTTTCTTAATTCCAATTTAGGAAGATTAACATTTAAAGTAGAAGTAGTTTCCACATTGTTTTTTGACTCTATAAAGGGTGCTTCTAGCACTGGAGGAAATATCGAATCAAATATTACCCAACATTCAAAATATTGATTTTCTAAATCTCTACGGATTGCATCCTGAGTTGTAAATTCGGAGTCATCCGTCTGCAACAAAATTTTTAAATGTGTCTTTAAATTCACCATTAACGATTCCAATAAACTGTAATTCTGAATAAAGTATATATAGTAGAGATGGGGGCTCATGCATCTTTGTACATAAGAGTATGGAATTTATAGAAGTTGAAGAGCTAAAACAAAAAAGTAGGGAAATAACTTTAGAATGTTCTGTTGTAGAATTAATAAACTATAAAATAATAATTATAAATATATACAGATCACTACTGGAAGATATTAATAACTTTTTTAATATCTTAGATGACATTTTAAGACAAGCGTCAAAATACAAAACACATACCATACTAGAAAGTGGGGACTTTAACCTTAACCTTTTAAATAGAGATAACAATTAACCTGACTTAGGTTAGGTTTGTTGTGAGTGGGTCTCAGTAGACCCTCCACTGCGGCCATCAGTAGGCCTATTGTGGCTCACGCCTAATTATATTTCACCCAATAAGTTCAGTTTCTTAATGAAACTGATAACTTTATTGGATGAGAATGTGTCTAGATCCTCTGGCAGCAGTTGCTCTTTGCCAAATATTGAGAATCGGATCCTCTCCACAGCGGGACAGGTGCATAAGATGTAGTCTGCTTTTTCATCATCCTCCAGGCATAGACGGCACTCGGCGTTTTCCGCTAAGCCGAGTTTATGCAGATGATAGTTTAGTCGGCAGTGCCCGGTATATAAGCCTGTTAGAGTTTTCAGGTTTACCCTGTTTAACTCTAAAAGTTTCTTAGCTCTTGATTTCAAAGGCTATTTTATAAACGCCTTCGAATGAACTAATCCTGGTAACTCTTGCCAATACTGGAGAGTTTTCCTTTCAGCCCAGGTTGAGATAGCCATCTTGGCAGTACTTGAGGATAGAGAGAGCGAGAGAGAAATTTATTGTGTGTGACAATACAATATCGTTTACACTCGTCAAGTAAAATATGCCAGTATTGGTTCTGGTCCGATGAATCGTGATCCCGCTCCTTCTCTGGCTAAGGAGTCCCCTATTTCGTTACCTTCTATACCAGAGTGGCCGGGTATCCAGACCAGAGTCACTTTGTTGTTTTTGCTCAAATGATTTAGAGCTTTCTGACAATTCCATACCATTTTGGAGTTACACCGGTAGGAGCCAAGAGCTTTTATAGCTTCTTGGCTATCTGAGAAAATTTTTATTGATCTGCATGTAAGATGCATATATTCCAGCCTTCGTACACACAGTTCAATGGCATGAACCTCAGCCTGAAAAACAGTTGCATGAGTACCTAGGCTTGAGAATATCCTCACCCTTGGCCTGTAGCTATGCACTCCGACTCCTGTTCCCTCGGGAGTTTTGGAGCCGTCTGTAAATCAGCAACTGTCTGCCTTCAGTAGGTCGGCTTTATTCCGATCCCACTCATCTCTTTCTGGAGAAAGGATGTTGAAAGTCAGCTCGTGGTTGGTCATGGTAGGCATAGTATCCGAGGGCATTCCCAGGATGCTGTGATTCTCTATGTCATCCAGCAACCTGTTCTGCTCCATGATACTAGTCTGCGGCATATTAATGGCCGCGTGTTGCAGTCTGTAGGTTGCCCACCTGGCCTCTCTCTCCAGATATATATGAAGAGGGGGTAAATCCAGGAGGATTTTCATTGCAGCTGACGGTGTGATGCTAATTGCTCCCGTTACGGTCATGCATGCTGATCTTTGCTGTCCAGAGAGTTTGGATTTGGCCATCTGTTATGATCCTTTCGGCCACCAAACAATGGATGCGTATATTATCATTGGTCTGATGACCGTGATATAGATCCAGTAAATTTGTTGGGGACCCATGCCCCAGGAGTTGCCACAAATACGGCGGCATGTCCATAAGGACAGCCTTGCTTTGTGGATTACCTTTTCCAGATGGGAGTTCCAATTAAGTGATCTATCCAGAGTGATTCCTAGATATTTCACCTCCTCCCCAAATGGAATAGTTTCACCCATTAAGGTGGGGGTCCTCCAGCTTCCTTTTCCGGGTGAATGGTACTATTACTGTTTTTTGAGGGTTTACAGACATCTGTTCCCTGTCACACCAATTTATTCACTGCATCCAGTGTCTCTTGAAGGGTATTTGATATTACTCCTTCAGAGTTTCCTCTGACTAGTATGACTAGATCATCTGCATATGCTAGAACCTCAACCTCCCACAGTGTGAGAATAGCCAGTAGGTCGTCCACAAGAAGTGACCACAAAAGGTGGGAGAGAACCCCACCCTGCAGGCATCCTCTCGTGGCTCTAAACCTATGTTTCTCCCTGTAGAGACGTTGTTATGGTTCTGTTTGATAGCATGCACGAATCCAGTCGCCTATAGTAGGCTCAATTCCTCTGGCAATCACTGCTGCATATAAGGAGTCGGGCAGTGCACTATTAAATGCTCCCTCAATGTCGAGAAAGGCTCCCGCCGCAATTTCCTTCATTTGAAGGGATTGAGTGATCTTCTCGACTAGGTTATTGAGTGCTAGTTCTGTTGATTTTCCTGTCTGATAGGCGTACTGATGGATATTGAGGGGGTGATGATTCAGGATGTTCCCCCTGATATATCCGTCCAGCACCTTCTTCAGGCCTTTCAACAGAACAGATGTCAGGCTAATTGATCTAAACGATTTAGGGCTTGGTTTTTTCCTACCCATTTTTGGTATATATACTACCCAACTGGATGGGATATAGTTCCATACCAGACTAGCTCTGAATAGTTTATTGAGGAATGGGAGCAATATTTCCGGTCCATTTTGTAGCAGAGCTGGAAAAACTCCATCCTCTCCTGGCGATTTGAATGGTTGGAATGATCTGATGGCCCACTCAATTAAATACTTTAAGAATATGTAATGTCAACTTTCAGAGTTTGTTAAATAAGATTGATGAGATTGAGGTATTTAGTCAAGCAGAAACTATTGACATACTATGTATCACAGAACATACAAACTAAAAATATAAATAATATATTGGTGCCAGGTTATAAAATATGTTCTTCTTTCTCTAGAACTGAACACATACATGGGGGCTCTGCAATACTATGTAATGACGATATCTCTGATAATGTATTAGAGATAACAAAAATAAAAAAATTTTCAATTGAGTGTCACATTGAAATGTGTGGTATAATATACAACAATATTGCAATTATATGTGCCTACCGACCACCAAATGGTGATTTAGATGTTTTTTTTAATAATATTTCTGCAGCTATAGAAATGGTAATGAAGCAGACTGAATTGGTAATATTTTGTGGTGATCTTAACATAGACTATGGTAAAAATAATCTTGCTAAACAAACTTTATGTGAAATTCTTGACTCGTTTCAACTAAACATCACAACTCGTGATCCGACTAGAATATTTACGATGTGTAATGGCCAAACACACTCTAGCATAATCGACCATTTAACCACAAATTTGCCCTTCGATATGTATCAATGCAAAATTCTAGATCCTTGTATAGCAGATCATTTAGCACAAATAATGACTACTGAAAATACAAAAGAAAATTTAACCTTTGATGATGTCATCAAAACATATAGAAATTTTACTGAAAAAAAAATATCTTTATATGTAGATAAAGTCGCTAAAACTAACTGGTCATTCATCTATGATGTAGATGATATTAATGAATCTTTTTGCAAATTTGTAAATGAATTGACATACTGTCTCGATACTTGCTGTCCTTTAGTCGAAAGGAAAAATAGCAATATCTCAAAGAAAAATACGTGGTTTAATGACGAGTTACTTCAACAGAGAAATAATTTAAAAATGCTTTCGTGGCTAGTAAATTCAACAAATTGTGCAAACGGTAGGACATTATATTTAAATAAAAAGAAAGAGTACAAAAAGAACATTAAAATGGCTAAAAGTAGTTTTTATAAAAATAAAATTAATAATTCTGGGAATAAGAGCAAAGAAACTTGGAAAATAATAAACACAAAACTTGGTCGTACAAATAAAACACAAAATCCAATAGAGCTGGCAATTGACAACAATATGATAACCGATTCTGTTGAAATAGCTAATAATTTTGCAAATTATTTTAGCACGATATCCAAAATTAAACTATTTGAACATTTTGGAGAAAATTTGTCGTTACCATGCACTACTATGAATAACCTGCCACAAACTTTATTTGTGTGCTATATAGACGAATACAATATTAAAAGTGAGATTGCAAATCTAAAAAATAAAAATTCAACTGAATGACGAAATTACTATCAAATTATTAAAACGCACTAGTGACACTATAAGTAAACCTTTTGAATATCTAATTAATACAGCTTTAGAATCTGGTGTTTTTCCTGATATCCTAAAAATAGCATGTATTATACCATTGTACAAAAAAAGATGATCCTCATAATATAGCCAATTATCGGCAAATCTCACTTTTGAGTGTAATTTCAAAATTAACAGAGAGGCTGGTTAAATTTTTACATTTGCATAATATTATTGCACCCTGCCAACATGGTTTTATATCCACAAAATCTATTGAAACTGCTTCCTATTATCTTTTAGATCCTGTCTATAAAGACCTTGATAGAGGAATGTACGTTATATCACTAATGTTTGACCTCTCTCGCGCGTTTGATACTGTTAATGTTGAGTTTTTAGTAAGCAAATTATATAATACTGGAATACGGGGAACTTTACTGAAGTGGCTAGAGTCCTATATGTCCAACAGAAAATTGCTGGTAAAATATAATAATGCTATGTCAGATATGAGGGATGTGCACATGGGAGCTCCTCAGGGTTCTGTGTTGGGACCATTACTGTTTGCATTATATGTGAATGACTTACCAAAGCACATCACAAAAGGTAGAGTTACAATGTTCGCAGATGACACTACCATTACAGTGTCAGCACAGACCCCTGAGGAGTTAGCTGAAAATATAACTCATGTCTGCAATGAGCTTGATACCTGGTGTCAGAGTAATCAACTTATATTGAATGATAAAAAAACCGTCTCCATAAGTTTTCATAATAGAAGAGGACCTACTCCAAATTTTCTAGTGGCTAACAATATTAATGTGGTGTCAAATATAAAATTCGTAGGAACTTGGCTCGATGCTAAACTCTCTTGGGACAATCACATAGATTTCGTTTGCAACAAATTAAGTTCTGCGTTTTTTGCTGTTCTTCAAATGAAAACTGTATTTGATACTAATGGTTTGTTAAATATTTACTATGCCTTAGTCTACAGCCATTTGTCTATGAATATAGTCACATGGGGGTGCAGGCGGAAATATAAACAGGGTATTAATTTCACAAAAAAGAATAATCAGACTCATTTTTAATTTAAAACCATTAGATAGCTGCAGAGGTGTTTTTAAGAAAAATAAAATATTAACTGTAATATGTATTTTTATTCTAAAATGTGTGTGTTATACATATAAAAATGTTACAAATTTTAATAAACTGGGAGATACACACTTTTACAATACTCGAAATAATAACAAATTGACAATACCGCCTCACTCTACCACTTTGTATAAACATTCGCCTAATTACAATGCCATCAATCTGTTTAACAAACTTCCTGACCATCTAAAAACTATAACAGGCTTTAACAAATTTAAGACAGCTACAAAAAATTACTTAATAGAAATGTCTTTTTTATAGTGTTTTAGAGTTTTTGGCACAATAATTAATTAATTAATTTTCATACATGTTACTGTTTGTTGTCTACTTTTCTTTTACTCTTCGTTTTATTTTTACTGTTTGTTTTATACACTCTACATAATTTGTTTGACTTACCATATATACATGTTATGTATCACACAATGGTTAATAAAGGTATTATTATTAATTGCCGGTATTGTGATCACCTGACTTATTATTGTGCGTAAAAACATTCTGAAAACTCCCTGATGCCAAAAACCACAGACCGATTAAAATTTGCAAAATTTGAGGCACAACTTCTCTTTGTTGGTCATTCCAATGCTACAACCAACATTGGAATGACCTGTTTTAACAAATTTAAAACCATTGCCCTCGGAAGTCGATGCCTAAAAAAGATATTTTTTGTAAAAATACATCATTTAACAATTTAACATGCATTAATATGTCTTTGAAAATAGATGTAAAATATCTATAAAAGCAAAATAAAATGAAATAATACCTCATTACAAAGTGCTGCCTAAAATTGTCAATGCATTCAACTTCTTAATACTTGCAATGGTAGATGGATTTCTAATTTGTCCTGCATCCATCAATGTCCAAACTTTCTGACTGAAAAATTTCATAGGCAATTAGGAGAAACTTTTTACAAGGTACTAATATTTTCAACTAGTAAATAAAACGAAATTAACCACCACTACAAGAATCCAAAAATCACATAAAATTTACCTTTTTCTATCACAACAGTAGTAAGTTGGTATGTATGTACAGTAAATATCTATCCATTTTAAAATTTAGTCAGTTTGATTCTAACTTATTAGGGCAATCGAATTCTGGTAAAATAATAAAAAAAGTATTTGTAAATTAATAAACTAATTTGGCCAAGCCCACCACTTATGCAAATTAGAGGAATATGCACCAAAACAATGTTACTGATTACTGTGATTTAAATTAAATCACTACCTACTGTATCTCTGGTTAAGTTTACTTTACGTGTAATATAAATATGTATTTTTACACTGTACGACTAGATAATCAAATATATTTCACATTTTTGTGAGCATTTCTTCAAATGAGCATAGCATTACTATTTCTACGAATACTTATTAGATCTCGTGTTAGATAATATCGTATGAACTTTTGATCCACCCTATATAAATATTTATCCAAGGTTACACTGGTTTACTATGATGTACCTACTACTGTTTTTGATGAAATTTTCTAATGAAACGAGTCACAGAGCTGATTTACAAATCATTTTGTTTGTTCATTTAGACCACAATATTGTACAAATAAATTCCATTAATTGTCTATCACTCTGGATTCAAAGGTAGTTTAATGTCATCAAATTTAATATACCCTTGCAATAATAATTAATTACATACTAAATATAAAATAAATTAGGTACTCACCTTTGAAATGAAGGACTGTAAAGAAATCAAACAGGATTTATGCAATAACCTAAAAATAATAACAAATAATACATTGCACTAATTCACTTAACTTCAACAGTTCCAACTTTGTGAAAATATCAATTAAATAACTCAGAGAAATTGATTTTCTATTGATTTATTTATCACAACATAATCTAATCCACAAATGCACAGCTGAGTGCTCATTGACCTGTGAGTTGAGCTTTTCACTTCTCCCGTCCCATGCGATAGCTGGTTTTGTGCGCTATATTCAAATAAATATTATCTTTTTCTATTCTGATTTTCACCTATTTATTTAAAATTGAATCATTAGCTTGTTTATATTGCACCATATGATGGACAACAAATATTCATAATAACTTAACACATTAATTAATATTTATTTTTATCGCCCAGCATTGCAATATTTTAAAAGGGCGTAGTTAGATGAAGGGAACTATAGAGTTAAGACAAACGTTTTAAAAAAATTGGATGGAAGATATGCTGCTCTCGCTTTATTTAATCCTAATCCCGCTTTGTGAATGCGGCCTTAATAGACAATATTTTAATAAACGAATCAAAATTTTCAAGTAGATTTGTAGTGTCTCACTCTCTGATCATCTAGCACAAGAAATAAAGATCCAGATTGAAAAAGGTGGAAAATATTTTTTTAAAAAATAAGAAGTAATAAGAAGTAAGAGAAGTAAGAATATTGCAATGAGAAGCATCATATGGAAAGAGGTACTAGCTTATGAAGATGTAAACAGATGTTAAATAGCATTTGAAGAAATAATATTAAACGTAATTAATGAAGTAAGCATACAAAATTTAAGAAAAAGAAATGGATGACTGATGGGTTGAAAGCAAAATGTAAAATTAAAAGACAACTGTATGAAGGTATGATAAATGGAGTAGAAGAAAAGAATACATACAAAGACTTCAGTAATAAATTAAAAAAAGAGATAGATGATGAGAAGAAAAACTTTAATAGTGAATTTATTGTATCGTCGGATAACAAAATAAGAGATACATGGAAACTTGTGAAAGAGATAACCGGAAGAGAAACTGAAAACAAAATGTTTACTCTCTAAACCATTTCAGGAAAGAAAATATTAGTTCTCAAGAAACATTATAAGACGTAAATGAACAGTTAATAAATATGGTACAAGATATAAACAAAAATAGAAATATAAATAAATCACATATAACATAATATAAATACATTTGTTCTATTACCAATAGATGCAGAAGAAGTATATAAGACCATACAAATGGTCACAAAACACAACTACAGCTGGGTATGATGATATTCAAACGAAACTTATTAAACACTGTACAAACATATTAGTTGAACCATTACCTATATTAATCAATAAATGTTTTCAAAAAGGTATTTTCCCAGATAGATTAAAAATCGTAGTACTTAAACTGCTATACAGGAAAGGAGATGTCAGATATAAAAAATTACAGACCCGTTGTTCTTCTGTCCATAATAGCAAAAGTAATAGAAAAAATCATAGCAAGTAGGATGTATGATGTTCTAATTAAATATAAAATTCTAAATGACAAACAAAATGGCTACATAAAAAAGTGATCCACAACAAGAGCAATGTTCCAAATTGAGGAAAACATTATAAATGGATTAAATGAAGAAGAACAAACAGCATGTATCTTCATGGACTTATCAAAAGCATTCGATAGTGTACATCATGAAATGCTGCTTGAAAAACTAGAGAACCTTGTGTGTTGTGAATAGATAGCACAGCTATTACAGTTCTATCTGAAAAATAGACAAAAGTACATAGTGACAGAAGATGAACATACAGAAAAGCAATTAAAATCAGCCAGTTATACGGTAGAACGAGGTGTACCACAAGGTTCTATTGTAGGACCAATTTTATTCCATTTATATTTAAACGAATTACCATTCTGCATTACTTAATATTATTATTTGCGGATGACACATCGATCGTAATAAGAGCATCAAAAGAAAATATTGATGATGAAATGGGACAAGCATTAAAAACAATGATTGGTATTTTAGACGCAACCTAAAACTAAATGTTTTAAAAACGACTCTACTACAGTTCAATATAAACAACAACTTGAAAATTACCTTTGAAAATGAAATACTTATTGCACGTAATAACAATGTTTCTTGGAGCAAATATGGATACCCAATTAAATTGGAAATTTCACATAAACTATATTTGATCCAAACTAAGTGGTTTTAATTATGCATTAAAAAATGTATCGTCATCGGTAAATCATGTTTAAATGCATACTATGCTTATATCCATTCCCGTCTAAAGTATGGCATAATATTTTGGAGTAATTCAGTAGAAGCACACCTTAAATAAAAGATGTTTTAATAAGAGCGCAAGACTTGAATTGCGCGTCAGTTTGGATGTTATGATGTCATAGGATTATGACATGCCAGGTCAATAGGAGACAGAAGGGAGTTAGTAAACATGGAGCATTACACGATAGAACAACGCGTCCTGATTGTTAAACATTATTATCAAAATGGTGAAAGTTTGATTGCCACGATTCGTAAAGTGAGTCCAACTTTCGGTCGAAATACTGTTCCTCATTCATTTACTGTGAAAAGAATAATCGAAAAATTCGAAAGTACTGGTTCGGTTAGTGATGTGAAACACACGACATGAGTTCGTAGAGGTCGTCCAGAACAAAACATCACGACAGTTCGCGAGATCGTGGCCTAGAGTCCAGGGACGTCGATTCGTTATCGTTAAGCCTGACCAAGGTCATTAATCCTACAGAGACGTACTGGGTATGCATCATATCATAATTGTTGAATAAGTACAATAATAAAAACAAAAATATTTTATATATTGTGATGTATGTTTTTGTACTATTTCGTTCGCATTAAATTCTTTTTTATATATTTCCTTATATTTTGTAAGCTTAGCCTGCACATTATTATTAAACTGTTAAATGACGTTCACACATGTACATTGTATATCTAAGTGATAACTAATAATAAATAAATAAATAAATAAAATAAATGGAAATAAATTTTATTAATACTGGTACACTTTATAAAAATATGTACAAAACTCACCTTCTTAAGCAGATCTATGAAGTAGCTTGGTTGTCGTTATCACAAACTGGAGCACTTCTATAATAACTGTGTAGCATCAGACATGTTTCTACAGTTGTCTCAGTAAGCGATGTTCGCTGTGGTGAAAAAATATGTTTGTATTTTGAGAAAGACCATTCGACATCTACGGAAGTAATACAGACATAAGTAAGACATACTGTGAACTCACTTAACGCAGCTGTAGGTAGATGCACCATCACAAATTTGTCTTAATTTGGTAAAATCAGGATCTTTCTGTAATACACACTCGAATTTTTCAATAACGGGCTTATTTTTTGCGTCATTTATAGTCTATAGCTGTGTATTTACGTCGTTCACTATTTGCAGCGATTCCACTAACGACAACGAAGTATTTTGCAATTTTTCTATTGCATCGTGTAGCCCTATATAATTGTTATAAATAGTTTGTAAATCTGTTTCAAGGGAAACATCTTGAACGCTTGTCTGGCTTTCCTTAATAGCTGCAGCCTCGTTAGGGTTGAACTGTAGTATCACAGCTTTTATTTGTTGAAAATATTCAGCATAATAAAAAGCTGCCTTCAACCACGTTCCCCAACGTGTAAGAATCGGCTCTGGTGGTTCCGCAATACCAGGACACAGTGTGTAAATGCTCGAAGCCGTTTAGGAGATTTGAGAAATACTTTTTTTATTTGCTATGAATGCATCTACCTCTGGAAAACATTTTCGAATCGTTTCTGCTACAAGATGGAACGCATGCACTTTACACGTAACATGTAAAAACCTACAATCGTCTCTTTGAGGAAAACGGCCCACCAAACGCATTGTCGCAGCACCGGCGGTCACAAACATCAACACTTGACTTGTTGACAGTTCAAATAAATCCAGAAATTCACCGATAAATTTATTCACTTTATCAGCGTACGGTCGTTTTCTACTCTTTACGTTCAACATTATTTATTATTTATTAGTACTCTATGCATCGACCGACAGATAACAACTGAAGTGTGTCATGTCATCGTCATCGTAAACAAGCGCGGGATGGCATTGCGCCCGACCCTAAATCTACCATCGCTTGGCCAGGCTTAGTCATCGTGCACATGAATTGGACGTTACAACAGCCACTCTTCAGCATATTCTCAATAAAGATTTGAAGATCTCCATGCCTACAAAGTCCAATTGACCCAACAATTTCTGCCAACGGACCATGCACAGCAATGCCGATGTTGCGGACAATTTCAGTGATGAGACCCATTGTCACCTCGATGGCTTCGTTAATAGGCAAAACTGCCGCATTAGGGGCTCAGAAAATCCACGAATAATTCATGAGAAAGCAATGCATCCAAAACGTGTCACTGTTTGGTGTCCCTTGTGGTCTGGAGGAATCATTGGGCCGTTTTTCTTCGAAGACGAGGTAAGTAATGCAGTATTGGTGAATGGCGAACGTTATTGTGCTATGATAACCCAGTTTTTTTGTGCCTCAATTGGAAGATATTGCTTTCGCCGACATGTGGTTTCAGCAAGACAATACCACTTGCAATACCACCCGTGAAACATTGACGGTCTTGCACGAGTCTCCCTGATCGTGTCATCTCTCGGTTTGGTGACCAGAGTTGGCCGCCACGCTCTTGCGATTTAACACCTTTGGACTTTTGGCTGAAATCACAGGTTTATGCCAACAAGCCCGCGACCACCGAAGCATTGAAGGCCGAAATTAGACACTATATCAACGAAATACCGCCACATGTATGCAACACTGTTATTCAAAATTTCGCCAAAACAGTACGGATGTGCCAGCAAAGCAGTGGCGGCCATTTATCAGATGTGTTGTTCCATACATAACTCCCAAATGTCTACATTATAAGTCAATAAATAGTTCAATACTTTGCTACCGAAAACCATGTTTTATTGAACCTTGAAATATTGCGCTCTTATTGAAACATCCTTTACAATGAAACATGTAAAAACATATTTAAAGAAAAAATGATACTTGCTTTGCCATCTATTTACATCTATGAATGTGCATGTTTCTTAAAATCTAATGCTTAAATCCCATACAAACAACAAGAGCTAAGGTACAAAAAGGCGCTCCATATCAAACAATTCGCATCTACACTGCATTACTCAATCGTATGAAACAGCTGCCACTTAGACAATATAAAAAAAGATCTAAAGAACTTTCTGTGTGAAAATGTACTCTACAAAATTGAGGACTTCTCCAGTATAAATTTTAACAAATTTTAATATAATGACTAATTTGTAAGTAAAGTTTATTATCAAAATTTTAAATGTACAAGCATTTTGTCCGATTTCTATTAGCCATGTTTTAAATTTAGTAGTTTAGTAGTGACATTTTATTATTATTTATTATACTATAACACAATAAGTGTTTATACTCACAATTATGATATGTTCTATATTTTTTTTTGTATTATTATTGAATAAACTCATTCTATTCCATTCTATTCTAAAACTCACAAATTCTCATTAAGATTAGTCATTAGTCATTTATTTCTTGAATTTGTGAAACTAAGATTTTTCTAGCTAATACTGTTTCTTTCTTCAGAGACATGATTTAATTTAAAGGCAAAACAAATTTATATATAAAACAAAAGTAATTGTTAATGTAGAAATGTTGGCCATTTAATTATTATAAAAAAAAAATTAATTTAATATAATGCAAAAAGTGTGAATACACACAAATAAGTTCACAAAACACTTAATAAAATTAAAATATCAAAAGTTGCAAGTACATCACTGTGGATAAATGTCACAACACTGTAATGTAACAAATAAAAACCCACCCTAAATGAAAACATTAAATTCAATTTAATCAATAGAAATCGATTTTGACCAATAAGGCAAGGAGAAAAAAAAAAAAAAAAAAAAAAAAAAAAGAAAAAAAAACCCAAAAAAAAAAAAAAAGAAAAAACAAAAAAAAAAAAAAAAAAAAAAAGGGGACGTACTGTGCTAATCCCCAAAAAGGGGGATCTTTCCGACCCGAGGAATTATAGGCCGATCACTTGCCTTAACTCCTGCTACAAGATATTTATTTACACGTATCTTGTATGCTAGGACACTGAGGTGTGTTGATCCGGTCTTCCAGCAGATACACGAACAGCGTGGTGCCAAGAAGGGCATGGCAGGTTGCAAGGACAGCCTGCTGATAGACCGCTGTATTACACAGGATTCTGTGCAATACAAGCGGAATCTATCGATGGCCTGGATTGATTACCGCAAGGCATTTGATACAACATCGCATCAGCTATTGTTGTACTTGCTCGAATGTCTTGCGGTACCAGCACCACTAGTGAGATGCATAGAACAGCTGCTGCCGCTGTGGAAGACCCGCTTCACCATCACATCAGGTGCACAGCGGGTCACGACAGGGCAGGTGGCATTTAGGAGAGGAGTTTTCCAGGGTGACTCCCTGAGTCCTCTCCTCTTCTGCATCTCACTGCTGCCGTTGTCTGTTGGGCTCCGCCAAACCCGCGGATTTCAATCTGGACCACCCAGCGACCGGAGGCATAAGGTCACCCATCTATTTTATATGGATGATCTTAAACTTTATGCCTCGGAGAGCGCGAACTACAAAACGCTCTTAGGGTGGTCGAAGAATATACGCGGGCAATTGGTATGGAGTTCGGGTTGGACAAATGTGCAGTCGTCCACCTCAAGAGAGGACGATGCGGGGGAATTCCCTGAAGATGCGCAGCTCGCAGACGGAACCATCCTAAGACATCTGGATGCCGGAGAGACCTATACATACCTGGGTGTGCAACAAAGGCACATCCAGGATGTAACACAAATAAAGGAATCTCTCCGCGGCAAGTACAGACACCGCCTCCGAAAGATTTGGTCTTCCGAACTTTCGGGGAAGAACAAGGTGTCTGCAACTAATATGCTTGCCGTTCCGATTCTGCTCTACTCCTTCGGAGTAGTAAAGTGGAGGGTAGATGAGCTGCGTCAATTAGACAGAGATACCCGCAAGATGATGAATATTCACAGAAGTATTCATCCTAGATAGTCCGTTCCTCGTGTGTACCTCCCACGTCAACGGGGGGGCCGAGGACTCTTGAGCCTGGAGTGTACGCATGGCAGAGTAGTTCTGAGTATGGCATGTAACATCCTCAGGAGCTCAGATCCCCTCTTGCGGTTCGTAAAACATGACGAAACTGTAGGAGTGGGAGCAGGATTGTTCAAGGCAGCAAAAAGAGCCGCAGATGAACTCGGTCTCGCATTTGACATCAGGCGAGGAGGCCGGCGAGGTGCTGACGTTGAGTTAGTCACCGAACTTCAGCCAAACCGTCTGAAAGCCCGAATCAGAGCTGCCAAACAGGAAAATCTGTTTCGGCAGCACGTCGATAAACCCCAGCATGGTGTCTTCTATAAGAACATGGAAACACTGGGTTTATCGACCAGGCTGACCTTCGCCTTTCTAAGGTCAGCAGGGCTTAAGTCGGAGACCGAGGGATTCATTATGGCCTGTCAAGATGGTGTTATCAACACCTTGGTCTACCGCAGCCGGGTGTGGCGTGTAGAGGTTCCTGATGTCAACTGCAGGACCTGCCATCAGGCGCCGGAATCGCTCATGCACTTACTATCTGCATGCCCTATATATGCGATTTCGGCCTACATCCACCGGCATAACGCAGCGTTACGAGTGCTATACTACCATCTAAGGCACTCGTACGAGGTAGACCAGACACCAGTGCTGCCTTACGTCCCCGGAGATATTGAGTCCGTTGTCGAGAACGAGAAATGCCGAATTTACTGGAACTACTCGTTCCCGACTATCAGGCTAATCCAAGCCAACAGGCCTGACATAGTCCTCCTCGACCATCAACTCAAGGTGATGTATGTCATCGAGTTCTCGGCACCTGCGGAGAAAAACATCACCTTGAAGGAGGAGGAGAAACGGACCAAATATCGCGATCTCCGGTACGAGCTCCAAGTGCTGTACCCAGGCTACTCCGGTCAAAATGGTCGTCCTTATAATCGGTGTACTCGGAGGGATAAAGCCTACGCTGCTCTCGGAACTGAAGATCATACCGGCCTGCCAAAAATCAGCCGAGTGGCTGGCAGGCCAAATGCAGAAGGCGGTCATTCTTGGCTCTCTCCGTCTACTTAGGGCACACGATTCTGGTATCTACAGTCACTAACCCTGCGGGATGTGGGGAGTGGCTGTAGTTGATGCGCCGGCGCGACTCCCGTGAGGCGTCGGAGGCCACCGGCATCGGATATTCCGGAAAAAAAAAAATACCTTTATTAACCATTGTGTGATACATAACATGTATATATGGTAAGTCAAATAAATTATGTACAGTGTATAAAACAAACAGTAAAAATAAAACAAACAGTAAAATTTAAACAAACAATAAAAAGAAAAGTAGACAACAAAACAGTAACGTATGAAAATTAATTAATTAATTATTGTGCCAAAAACTCTAAAACGCTATAAAAATACATTTCTATTAAGTAATTTTTTTGTTGCTGTCTTAAATTTGTTAAAGCCTGTTATAGTTTTTAGATGGTGAGGAAGTTTGTTAAACAGATTGATGGCGTTGTAATTAGGCGAATGTTTATACAAAGTGGTAGAGTGAGGCGGTATTGTCAATTTGTTATTATTTCGAGTATTGTAAAAGTGTGTATCTCCCAGTTTATTAAAATTTGTGAAATTTTTATATGTATAACACACACATTTTAGAATAAAAATACATATTACAGTTAATATTTTATTTTTCTTAAAAACACCTCTGCAGCTATCTAATGGTTTTAAATTAAAAATAAGTCTGATTATTCTTTTTTGTGAAATTAGTACCCTGTTTATATTTCCGCCTGCACCCCATGTGACTATATTCATAGACAAATGGCTGTAGACTAAGGCATAGTAAATATTTAACAAACCATTAGTATCAAGTACAGTTTTCATTTGAAGAATAGCAAAAAACGCAGAACTTAATTTGTTGCATACAAAATCTATGTGATTGTCCCAAGAGAGTTTAGCATCGAGCCAAGTTCCTAAGAATTTTATATTTGACACCACATTAATATTGTTAGCCAGTAGAAAGTTTGGAGTAAGTCCTCTTCTATTATGAAAATTTATGAAGACGGTTTTTTTATCATTCAATATAAGTTGATTACGCTGACACCAGGTATCAAGCTCATTGCAGACATGAGTTATATTTTCAGCTAACTCCTCAGTGGTCTGTGCTGACACTGTAATGGTAGTGTCATCTGCGAACATTGTAACTCTACCTTTTGTGCTTTGGTAAGTCATTCACATATAATGCAAACAGTAATGGTCCCAACACAGAACCCTGAGGAACTCCCATGTGCACATCCCTCATATCTGACATAGCATTATTATATTTTACCAGCAATTTTCTGTTGGACATATAGGACTCTAGCCACTTCAGTAAAGTTCCCCGTATTCCAGTATTGTATAATTTGCTTACTAAAAACTCAACATTAACAGTATCAAATGCGCGAGAGAGGTCAAACATTAGTGATATAACGTACATTCCTCTATCAAGGTCTTTATAGACAGGATCTAAAAGATAATAGGAAGCAGTTTCAATAGATTTTGTGGATATAAAGCCATGTTGGCAGGGTGAAATAATATTATGCAAATGTAAAAATTTAACCATCATGTTGTGAACCAGCCTCTCTGTTAGTTTTGAAATTACACTCAAAAGTGAGATTTGCCGATAATTGGCTATATTATGAGGATCATCTTTTTTGTACAATGGTATGATACATGCTATTTTTAGGATGTCAGGAAAAACACCAGATTCTAAAGCTGTATTAATTAGATATTCAAAAGGTTTACTTATAGTGTCACTAGTGCGCTTTAATAATTTGATAGTAATTTCGTCAAGTCCAGTTGAATTTTTATTTTTTTAGATTTGCAATCTCACTTTTAATAGTGTATTCGTCTATATAGCACACAAATAAAGTTTGTGGCTGGTTATCCATAGTGGTGCATGGTAACGACAAATTTTCTCCAAAATGTTCAAATAGTTTAATTTTGGATATCGTGCTAAAATAATTTGCAAAATTATTAGCTATTTCAACAGAATCGGTTATCATATTGTTGTCAATTGCCAGTTCTATTGGATTTTGTGTTTTATTTGTACGACCAAGTTTTGTGTTTATTATTTTCCAAGTTTCTTTGCTCTTATTCCCAGAATTATTAATTTTATTTTTATAAAAAACTACTTTTAGCCATTTTAATGTTCTTTTTGTACTCTTTCTTTTTTATTTAAATATAATGTCCTACCGTTTGCACAATTTGTTGAATTTACTAGCCACGAAAGCATTTTTTAAGTTATTTCTCTGTTGAAGTAACTCGTCATTAAACCACGTATTTTTCTTTGAGATATTGCTGTTTTTCCTTTTGACTAAAGGACAGCAAGTATCGAGACAGTATGTCAATTCATTTACAAATTTGCAAAAAAGATTCATTAATATCATCTACATCATAGACGAATGACCAGTTAGTTTTAGCGACTTTATCTACATATAATGATATATTTTTTCAGTAAAATTCCTATATATTTTGATGACATCATCAGAGGTTAAATTTTCTTTTGTATTTTCAATAGTAATTATTTGTGCTAAATGATCTGCTATACAAAGATCTAGAATTTTGCATTGATACATATCGAAGGGCAAATTTGTGGTTAAATAGTCGATTATGCTAGAGTGTGTTTGGCCGTTACACATCGTAAATATTCTAGTCGGATCACGAGTTGTGATGTTTAGTTGAAATGAGTCAAGAATTTCACATGAAGTTTGTTTAGCAAGATTATTTTTACCATAGTCTATGTTAAGATCACCACAAAATATTACCAATTCAGTCTGCTTCATTACCATTTCTATAGCTGCAGAAATATTATTAAAAAAAACATCTATATCACCATTTGGTGATGATAGAAATCGATTTTGACCAATAAGGCATGAGAATAATGCGATGACGCCGCCAATATCCATTTGGCTTGATGACGGTCTCGGATGCTAGGGCCAGGCAGGACTATTGCCTTTTTACCCTAGTCATCGCTGTAGACCTGGACCGGCCTCGTGCAGGGCGGGTTAGCTTACTTTACGAACGGCCCCACTCACAAATGTGAGCGATGCCGAAGATTTCGGCCAACCTCCCTGGGTCCTGGCTGATGAACCCTGCTGGCTAGGGCCTCTTCTGGCGCTCTTCTGTCTTCGTCTTCTTTCTTCGCCAGCTTGTCACCCCCGGGGGTAGTCATCGGTCTGTCAGGGACTGTGCGGATATTCTGTGATTTGGGATTGACTGCCAGTACACAAAGTGTCAATTGACACATTGTCATCTGGATCATCGGACAAGGTGAGGATGAACTGTGTAGCTCTAGGAGGTGAAGGCCTAAGTGCTTTCTTAGCACTTTCGTCCTTCACGGAGCCAGGGGACAACGGGGGCTGGTCGGTTTACTGACCTGCGCCTGCAAGGTTTGTGGGAAGGTGGTTGGTTGCGTCATGTCTTTTCCGTGGGTTGGTCCATCTGTAAGGAAAGGATTAGTAATACTTACCCGTTGTCCAGTAACTGCACCTTCGGCCTCTTGTGCCTCGGTGTGTCGGCCGGGTCATAGGAGGTGGCCTCCCTGATCAGCGGGTTCCTGTACTCCTCAGCTAAGGTGTGCAGTTTCTTCGCTCTATCCCGGATGATTTCGGTGACTGGTGTGTACTCCAGGTCCCTGAAGATGTCAGCGTTTCTAACGTACCATGGTGCGCCCACCGCTGTCCTGATGGCCACGTTTTCCACTGCTTGGATCTTCTTCAGATAGGTCTTCGCTTGGTATCCCCATGCTACGGAGGCGTAGGTCAGCTGTGGTCTAATGAGTGCTTTGACTAGCAGAAGCTTGTTCCTCAGACTGAGCCTGCTCTGTCCTACCATTGGGTAGATGAGAGCTCTCGTCCGCTTGGCCTTTACCACGATGGCTTTGGTGTTCTGTCTCCATGTCAGGCCTTTGTCCATGATTACGCCAAGGTACTTGACGGAATCGTGCCATTGGATGTCTTCTCCGAACATGGAAACATGTCCTGTGGGGGTTTCCTTGCGTCCTTTCCTGAAGAGAATCGTCTGGCTTTTCTCCGCGTTGACTGCGACTTTCCACTTGATGCACCATTCTTCCAGAAGAGAAGCTGCCTCTTGGAGTCTTCTGGTGGCTGTTCTCGCTCTCCAGGATCTGGCCGTGATGGCCGTGTCGTCCGCGTAGAGTGCCATGGCGATGCCTTCGGCCCTTGGGAGATCAATGCGATGACATCATCGTTTATGTATTTTATCTTGTAATTTATGCCAATTCGCTGTGTTGGTATTATAGAGTTCTATATTACAATTATATATTTTACAGTATATAACTTTGTTGTCTCAGGCAGAATATTTCATATATTCCTAAAAGGATTTATGCTAACAAAGCCATATATTTTAATAAAGAAGCAATATAGAAATATAAGAGTTATTTTAGCTATTATGTAATGTAATGTAATGTAATGTTTATTACCAACTGGACATATTTACATGTATGGGTATTGTCAATATAAACTACTTACAGGACTAAATAAATAAGTAAATAAATAAATAAACACAACATTTAGTAGACATAATTACATCCAGTCATAGTTCACAAATTCAAACACATATAAAAACTGATTTTAATAAGTTCCTTTAGACTTTCTTTGAATTTGCTTAACTTGTTCATTGATTTTAAACATTGAGGTAAGTGATTATAAAGTTTGGGTACCTTAATGTGAGGTCCATTAGAAGTTTGAACTAATTGACAAGAATCAATGAACAAGTTTTCTGCCTGACGCGTTTTATAAAAGTTTTTATCTTTATACAGGGGAAACTGATTTGTGTTTTGTTTTACATAAGCACAGCACACAAAAATATACAATGTAACACCCCAAATTTCAGATTTTGTTACTTCGGTGCAAGCATGCAACATCTCAGGTCGCAAGAAAGACCTGTTTGGCTCTTCAAAAACGGCACTGTCTAATGGTAGATTTATTGTTAGGCACCACCCTTTTTTAAAACCAAGTCAAAAAAATCTAACCATTACGACAACGATGGAACCATCAGTATACGTAGATTCTTAAATAGCCTTTACATGAAATTTGATTAGGCACTTTAGAAATGATTCTGATAGTTCTTTTTTGTATAATCAAAAGGTCTGAAACGGCAATATCATTTCCCCAACACAAAATACAATAATTTAGTCTGGACTGTACAAACACATAATAAAAAAGATATTAACTACTGATAGACTAACGAGAACATCAGATGTCTGACAACAAAGCACAATGAGGAGAGCTTGCTACAAAGTTGGCATATATGTGTGGTCCAAGTGCAATTTGTGGTCCATAGTGACTCCTAGGAATTTAACTGTATCAGATTGAATTAGTGAGTTGCCGTTAATTTTACTAACATGCTTTTGTCAGCATTAATTATATCCCCTACTAGTAAACATTACGGTGTGAGTCTTAGAGCGATTTAACGCCATTATTACTGCACCATAAATTCATGTTATTTATGGAATTTTGGGCCTGGTTTTGTAAGGAAAGAAATGTGTCATTACTTAGAGTGACTGAGGTATCATTTGCAAATAGAGTTAGATGTTGGTGACCAACATTGGAAGCTATGCTATTTACGAAAATAATGAAAAGTAGAGGCCTTAGGACACTATCTTGAGGTATTCCCCTATTAATATTTAATTTAGACGACTTCGGCTTGTCTATAGTTCACATTTCTTGAGAGGTTTGATAAATATGTGTTTAACCAATTATATGCTGGACCTCTGACACCATATCTGTAAAGTTTGCTGAGTACGAGCTGGTGGTTTAGGGTGTCAAAAGTTTTGGTTAAGTCATAAAATTTAGTAATTGGTTTATTTTCTTCATCGGTCGTATTTAAAATATGAGTATAGAAATGATAACTCACATCTTGAGTTGATCGACCTTGTCGGAATCCAAATTGATTGTTGATTACGATATTGTTTCTATTGAAAAATGAAACTGTAGTGAATAAAAAATTTTTTCATATATTTTGGAAAAACACCGACAATAACGAAATAGGCCGATAGTAACATGTTTGCTCAGTCACCTTTTTTTATAAGTTGCTATTACTTTTGCAATTTTCAGTTCTTTGGGGAATATACCATGGATAAAAGATATATTTATGAGGTACGCTAGGGGTACTGATATTATACCTACAATATTTTTCAAAATAGAGCAAAGTATGTCATCATAACCACACGAACTTTTCCGAGTCACTTCTTATATTATATTAGCAACTTCAGACAGAGTGATAGGATATGGAAACAAGGACTTTTCCTGTAATGGTACTTTAAGAGGTGTGTTAGTATCTACTATGTTTAGTGATTTTCTTGATTGAGTCAAAAAAAACTTATTAAATACCTCTGCCTACTTTCCATTGTCTGTGACAATATTATCACAAAAATCTCTAATGGCTTTACGTTTACTAAATGCTGTTTTTAAATTCACTTCCAATTTAATGATAGGTCACGCAATTTTACATTTATTATTAGATTTATTCATCACTGTATCATTGTATAAGATTTTGCTATTTTATTAAATTAAAAATTAATTATTAAAGTTAGAAAATCAAAATTTTAATTTGGTGACATATACAAATGACTATAGCCAAATTTACATTTGAGTCGAATTTTAGATCTATACGAGCATATTCAAACTGCTTCTCGATTACTTCTACATTACAAAAATGTTTACCATTAAATTGAAAGTTATTTAGAACAAATATAGCGCCTCCCCCCCCCCGATAAACATTACGACAGTAATAATGGACTAATGGTTTCGTAAAATCTGTAGAATAAAAAAAAACTTTTTTTCGGGTATTTATCAAAGTGAAAGAGTATATTTATTTAAATACAGGGGGTATTCTTAATCAAATTATTTCATCTTTATTATTATATTATTATTTCATACGAATGCAGGCCATTGATTCCACATTTATTTACTCTACAGAATTTACGAAAATACTATAGTACATATTTTTCCAAATTCACATATTTAAGTTCATCTTCATTTATAATCCAGTCACTTAAGCCAAAAAAGAGGGTCAACCTCGGAATGAGAGATAATAAGCTGTAAACTTGTATAAACCTTTATTTTGACGTTCTAAAAGTTGTCTCAAAAGTCTCATAAAATCTCGTGTCCGCGTCTTAAGATATTCAAGGTCAAAGGTCACAAAAATCGGTTTTTTTAAAAAATATCTCGCTTCCTATGGTTTTAATGCCATTTGCATTTATTATAAAAATTGTAGAGAATAAAATTCTCTACAACTTTTGTTTCAAACATTTTTTTTTATACTCAACCGTTTTTGAGATAAAGGGCGGAGAGCGCGCCGCGCTTATCTATTTACAGCAGCACGGTCAACCGTAAGTCCCTGTAAATAACACGCCGTATAAAGTCTATAAATCATTAAAAAATATATAATTATGAATAATTTGCATTGCTTATTAATTAATACATTATATTTAATAATATTTTTTCATATATCGAATATTTGTTTACTATTACTTACCTTTCCGTGTAATCAACTGCAAGAATGGCTGTGGTTCACGCTGCGGATGCAGGAAATCCGGGTTGCAATGTTCTTTAGCTTGTGGCCAGTGTAATGAGCAAGCGTGCCTCAATTCTTCACCGTATCAAAGCGATCTCGATGAAGATAGTACATTTGACCCCGAAATTCTCGAAGATCTAGAGACAAATATCCTTGACAACGAAAATGATGATATTGAATTGGAAATTTTCGAGCGACCGGAAGACGATGATGAAGAAGAAGAAGAAAATTAAGACTCAAGTCCTAACTATAAAAGTTTTTGAAAAACTTCCCCACATTTGAACTTCAACTGTAATAAATATATGAAAAAGTATTTCTAAGTAAAGATATAATTAAAATGTATTTACTCTATTATTTTTCTACTTAAAATATAATTAACATATATATTAGAATATAATTAAAATATACTTAAAGTATTCCACTCAACAATTTTTTGATTACACGGAAAGGTAAGTAATATTAAACAAATATATATTCGATAAATGAAAAATATCATTAAATATAATGTATTAATTAATAAACAATGCAAATTATTCATAATTATATATTTTTTAATGATTTATAGACTTTATACGGCGTATTATTTACCGGGACTTACAGTTGACTTTGCATTATGCTGTGAATAGATAAGCGCGGCGCGCTCTCCGCCCTCTATCTCAAAAACGGTTGAGTATATAAAAAAAATATTTGGGACAAATGTTGTAGAGAATTTTATTCTCTACAATTTTTATAATAAATGCAAATGGCATTAAAACCATACGAAGCGAGATATTTGCAAAAAACCGATTTTTGTGACCTTTGACCTTGAATATCTTAAGACGCGGACACGAGATTTTATGAGACTTTTGAGACAACTTTTAGAATGCCAAAATAAAGGTTTATACAAGTTTACAGCTTATTTCTCTCATTCCGAGGTTAAACCTCTAATGTGATTGGACTATTAACCAAGTTTCTGCCAAACATACAATATCAGGATAATATATAGAATTTAATAGTACGTGTAATACATCGATTGTTTGTCACTGACACATCATATTTGATGTTTTCAAAATTTGTTTCTCATGGAGTCTTGGTCACACGTGAGGTCTTCTATGTTTAAGTTACTAGATTCTTCCAAATCTATCAATGTTTCACTGTTTATTTGTGTGGTATTTTTTCCTTTTTTCGATGTGATTGTGTCATTTACTTCATTTGTATTATTTACGATGCTACTTTTCTCTGATGATGTATGCGCGATTTCAATGTGTTTCATTGGCAGATTTGTATTATCTTTATTGTCACTTTTTGTGGCAGCTATTGTTGGCAATGTGTTAGTGGTCGCAGGCAAGTCATTGGAGAACATGTATTTAACTAAATAATTGAATAACTCTTTTCTTATGCTTATGTTAACTGTCACAAATTTATTGGTTTGATATTTTTTTAAAGATATAGTTAGAGCATAGATTAAATACACATAGATAATTACGTCTTATATAAATATTTACCGCTCTAAAATCTGGATGCTAAAATTTTCATGTCAACACGAGCAACGTCTATTTAGGATATTAATTTTTAAATAGTAAATGCATACACATGGTCCATATTAACGTATTTACAGTTTCGAACCCAATAGAATCCTATGTAGGCACTGCTCACAACAATTTGAAAATTTTTGTGTCCAGATTATTGAGTGGTAAATATTTACATAAGGAGTAACTATCTATGTATATTTAATCTATGACTGGAGTCAACATATATTGCTTTACTATTAGCATTTTGTTTTGCCAAAATAATTTTGAAGTTCTCTCTGAATAACAGTTTATTTAGTCCACATATCATGGCTCCTTGGGAAATTTTTTGTTTCAGTTCATTTCAAAATTGACAAAATTTGTAACAATTTACTCTTATAATACAATATTTAGATAATTTACATGTGTATGGTGTATGCTAAAAAATTAAAACCTCTCACCAATAGTATAGATTTCATTGTAATAGAGTTTAACACAGGACATGAATAAAGCAATATTTATAAAATAACAAAATAAGTAACAATTCCGAAAAAATGTAAATAATAAAAATAGACTGAAACTATATTTTTAATTTTAATTAAAGCAATTTCAATTTCTATAGGTCAATCCCACAGGAAAGTTAAAAACGTTTGGTGCTTATTCCTATTGCAAGCTATTACCTTGCTCTATATCAAAACCACAACATGCTGTTGCAAGATTATCATATTTAACGTATTTAATGTTATAATACAATATTTATATAAGTTACTAGCGGACCCGACAGAAGTTGTCCTGCCGGATCCAAAAAATTAATTAAATAAACATTATCCAGTGGACTGAATTGTGAATCTAAACCATTCTCGAATCCACTGGAACACACACAAAAAACTTCATCAAAATCTGTCCAGCCGTTTAGGAGGAGTTCAGTCACATACACACGGACAGAAGAATTATATATATAAAGATATGTGTATGGTGTATGCTAAAAAATTAAAACCTCTCACCAAAAGCATAGATTTCATTGTAATAAAGTTTAACACAGGACATAAATAAAGCAATATTTATAAAATAACAAAATAACTAACAATTCCAAAAAATATAAGTAATAAAAATAGACTTAACTCTTTCTTAAATTTAAATTAAAGCAATTTCAATTTCTTTAGGCCAGTCCCATAGGAAAGATAAAAATGTTTGGTGCTAATTCCTATTGCACTGCTATTACCTTTCTCTATATTGAAATCACAACATGCTGTGTCAAGATTATTGTATTTATTGTTGTATGTTGTATTCACTAATAATTTACTTTTTACTATCACAGAATTATATTTACCTATGTTTAACGATTGTTTATCACTTTTTTGACATAGTAACTTACATAATTTACAAATACCTCTGTAATCAATCTGATCTGGCATGCGACGTGCATACTTCATTTTGGTGGTGGTTTGTGTGATTGTGTGTGACTGTTTTGGTAGCACAGAGCGGATCATCAAACAAACATGTCATCAGTATCAAAAAAATAAATAATTAGTTCCATATACCTATTAGGTACTTTAGTACTTTACCTACTATCTTATTAAGCTGTAAAGATGACAAAAGTGTAAAAGAGGGTACTGGCTATAGCTAATTAAGTCACCGTTATTAGTTAAATTTGAATTATCAGATACATGTAGTTAAATATCTTAACACCAGTATCTGAGTATCAGTATCTGAAATCTTACCATTGACCCAGCTCTAATATATTTTTTGAATGCCTTTTTTTTTTTTTTAAAATGCAGCATTTGGGGTGGAAGATTAAAATGAAGGTGTTTTGGGTATCAACAAGTATCTAGGATCTGAGTAGAAATCTCGCCAGTCTTTGGCTAGGCAACCTCTGTATATTATTGTGTATATGCAACTTATCATGAGCTCAGTTTTTCTTTTCTTTTGCATATTTTTCATATGATTGTAGTTAGAATCCATTAGTTTCAAAAATACTACTTGCTGCCCCTCAAGAAATTATGATTTTTATATTATTTCGTAACTTCTGATAAAAACAGCATTGACTTTTTTCCAAAGATGGCAGCGGAACTCACCTGTCATTATTAATGTAACTAACGTTTTTTCAACCTCTGAACATACCATCTCTCAATTCCAAATATAAATTACCTTAGCCATAGAAGTACAAGCTAATAGATTGCAACTTGGATTCCAAACCACTCAGTTAATGCCCAAAACACCTCCAGTTTAACTTTCCATCCCAAATGTATAAATCCATTTTTGATATGTTAAACCCTGATTGTACAACCTACAATCAGAATATTGGCAAAGTCAAACTGAAAATCTAACTTAGACTCCAATAAATCTCAAACCACTCGCAACTCAGGTAGTCATTTCTAATATAGGGTGAAATACTTTTAAAAAATATTTTATGAAAATAAAAAATATAATATCTATTATTGGTAGTTTTTTTAATGAAAAAAAAAAATTATATACCTTTATTGAATATTATATAACTTTTTTTTATAAAAAATATAACTTAAATATACAGAAGTAAAAACAGGAAATAAAAACCAAAAAAAAGACTACACTTTTAGAGAATTTACACTATTTTATCCTACATAATACATCTTTATTTTTATCACAAAAGAAATCTTGTATGTTATAGTACGGTTTATTGAGAAGTTAGTTTGTTAAAGTAAGCTTAAGTTTGTTTTTTGGAGGATAAAACTGTTGTATGTTCTTATGATGCTGAATTCAGTATTTCTTTGTATATATGTATAGTTACATTTTTCAGATATAAGATCATTTTTGTATCTGGTCGTGTAATCATGTTTTCTATCACAGTTTTTAAAGCTATCTTTATTTTCAGTTACCAATATTACAGATTGATAAATATATAAGCTAGTTAATGTTAAAACTTTATTTTTGATAAAAATGTCTTTACAGCTTTCAGTTTGTCTCGTAAGCATTTGCAGTACAAATATTCTTTGCATGCCAGCAGAACTTCCCCAAAAAATAATTCCATTTCTTATCCTATACTGAAAGTGCTGCATCAGTATTATTATTTTCTGAAATTACCTTTAATGCATAACAGTAACTGGCAATGTTTTTTGCTAAGTAATCTATATGTACCTTCCAGTCTAACCGTCTATATACATACCAAGGAATTTACATTTTCAATAGAAATTACTGCAGCTGGCTTTTTGAGTAAATTATATGGGCATGGGTGCCGTAAATAAGCAACTACGTATAAGTTGTAATTTATATAATATTGTGAAATACTTTGAAAACCCAATAAGTATTAAAAATCTGGATGAGTTCAGCTAAACATCTACAGAATTGTGTATGTCTCCACAGTCGTTTTTGTGAGTGATGTCTGCTGTGATGAAAAAATGTTCTTATTCGGCATCTAACGAAGTAATATTTGCATATTTAAAGTGGTCTTTGAAATTCGGGACAATATATTAATTTATTATTAGTTTTCTTAGCAAAGCCCCCCTTATCTCCCATAGAAGCTGAGATATTTAGCATTTTGTATTGAAAATGAGTGATGAAAGTACAAAAAATTCAATATTTCAACCTCAATTGCAATTAGGGGGTTCAAATTTCTTTTATTCGATTTGCCAGCAAAAAATCCTACAGAGCGTTGGAATTCTAGGAGAAAAATGAACTCTCTGTCTCCCATACGAACCGAGATATTTAGCATTTTATGTTGAAAATTAGGATTGAAAAGTAAAAATTGAATATCTCATCCCCTATTATATATAGGGGGTTGGAACTTGTTTTAATCGATGTGGCGGAAAAATTGGGCTTCTAGGGAAAATCAACCCTCTGTCTCCCATGGTTCCATACGAATCGAAATATTTAGCATTTTATGTTGAAAATTAGAATTGAAAGAATTAAAAATTGAGTATCTCAATCCCTATTGTATATATGGGGTTGGAACATATTTTATTCGATTCACTGGGAAAAATCGTGGGAGGTAGTGTGGTTCTAGGGGGAAAATCAAACCTCTATCTATAGATTTAACATTAAACATTTTATCATTTTAACACGATTATGATATAGCATTTATGATTTAAGAATCACCCTCCGCACGCCAGTGTGCATCTACAGCAAAATGCCAGCCTAACCATGGAAAATAAATTGGCATAGATCATACACAACATTTATTGCTTCAACTAAACTGAGACATAGTACAGACCTTTTACAATCGTACAAAACCTACATTTAATGTAGTGCTTTGTTATTTAGTTTTAGGTAATTCATATGGTTTTAATAAAGGAAAAATTTATTATAGACTTTTTTTAGTAATTAAGTACTAATCTTCTACATTTAAAAGATGACAATAAAGCTTATATTTATAACATGATGGCAGATGGCACCCACATTTCAAATATAGTTTTTTTTTGCAAGGAATTAGCAATTTACAATAAAATAACATGAGAGAAGGTTATTAATTAATTCCTAAAAAAAATCATGTACCATTGCAATTCACAATATTCATTTTATTAGAAGTACGAAAATTATATATGTATGTCCATAACTGGAACGACTACCTGAGATGCGGTCCCTATTCATGATTGATTAAAAACTATAAAAGTGAAAATCAATTTCAAATTTGGTAATAATGGACACAATAATAAACTGGCTTATTATATTTATAGGATCATTGGACTTTATACTACTATTGTACTGGTAGCGTCTCGTGTCTAAGGGGTCTATTTGCTGAACAATGTGCTAAAATCATGTTTGAAGATATGCCTAATGTAGATCGTGTTCTTCAACTTTGTCTTGATGTATATTTAGTGAGAGAAGCACGAGAATTTGCACTTGAAGAGGATCTTTTTGCCAAACTAGTGTTCCTATTCCGTTCTCCAGAAACCCTTATCAAATGGACGAGGCCTAAAGAGGAACTTGGGGATGATGATGACCCTGAAGGAGAGGGTCAGTAGGGTCATCATAAGAAATTAAATATTTCTTAATATTAAGTTATCAATTTAATCAATTAATTTAGTTTTTGGTAACTTATCCCAAATACAGTATGCAGGGTGAACAAAAAATAATTTTAATAGCAGATACTGATAGCAGATACTTAATACTATACTCGACGTACGTTTCGCCAACCAAGTTGGCATCATTGGGAGATGATTAAAACTTAACTTATACTAACAGCAGTGTATATTTAGTTTAGTTTTAATTATCCCCCGATGATGTCAACTTGGTTAGCGAAAGGTGCATTGAGTATTGTATCGAGTGTCTTGGTGTTTGGGAAAACTACTTCAGTGCTAGTTTCATCACATCAAAGATTCCAACCTCATTCAGAATTATTAATAGCAGGTGATTTTGTAATCATCATTTTTAATAGGCAATAACATGAAGAGAGATCAGAATTGTTTGTCATAGTAAAGATTTCTACTTATTTAATTGCAATAATTGTAATATTGCAATAATCTAGACTTGTAGTAAACAAATTTAAGTGGCCTCACAAAATGTTACCCTGTAAAGATGAAGAATGCCTTAATTATAATTAATTGTCCAGATGTAATAAGCTTAAAGAAACAATTTTTACAATTTTTTAATATTAGCATATTTGCTTAAAATAATTACCAAAACTCAGGTAAGTAATGTTATAAAGTGAAATATATCTATGAAGTTTTAAATGCCAAATAATCACGTGTTGCTTATTTTATTTATATATTTTTATTAATTATTGTATATCAAAGATCTTCAACAATATGTATTGAACAACTTTGATTTACTGTCTAACTTATATAGATATGTATGATTTATTATCTTTTGTATCTAAATATAAATTATATTAACACATTGCTATATGGCGCCTGGCATAAAATGTGTCCTAATTTTATACCAGGCGCCATCTGGTATCAACAGGCAAAAAAAAGTCGGGTCGTGAATGCCACTCAATACTATGAATAGTTACCATATATACATACTATTTTGAAAAAAAAAAACATGTTTATTAGTATAAGTACAGGAAATAACTCAGTGTATGTGCATTCATTAAAATTTTCAATATTATACGTTTTCAAAATTGAATTTTCAGATTTAATTTTTTTCCCAAAAACTGATGTGTTGCAAACCACTTAGTATGCCACCTCGGTCTGTTCATATAGGTAAAAGTATGCCAGACTGCGTAGCTGGAATTAAAATCCCGAATAAGTGACTCGGTCTTACAGACGGAGCTGGAGGTACGGGATTTATCCCGACCGCCATCTCTGTCTGTAAGACCGAGTATCATGTTGATGTCATACTCGGACTTCTAGACCGAGATAGTAAGCAACGTGTTAAGTGAAATTGTCATGCTTCATACATGAGAGAAAATATAGCAACAGTGGCTCTCAAAGATAAAGAAAATGTGAAAGGGTTAAAAATTCATCCATTTTATTTATCAGATGATTATGTTTTGATATATATATATATATATATATATATATATATATATATATATATATATATATATATATATATATATATATAAAAATATTATAATTAGGAATTAGGAATGTATATTTCTTAAGGATTTTTATATTTATTTTGATTGTTTTACTTTTATATAATTATGGACTGTAGTTGCACTGTTATATTTTATTTTGAAAAATAAATTTTTAAATTGTGTATGGTGAGAAAAACATATCTGTTCTTTTTTTTTACTTTTTGACAGTGCATACTGTCATATCTCCAAAAATCACTTTTCGCTCTGCATTAACACTTTTGATCAGCAAATTTTATGCAGTAACAAGTATATTTATAGCTGGTGTCACAATCCTTGATAATTTTTTTGGTTTGATAACCTGTACTTGAAAGTAACTATTGGTATATCGACAGATGCATTTCACAATATAATTTGTCTGTCTGATAATTTAGCCAATTTTCTAATATTTTGTTATTACACCTGATGGCCCTTCTGTTACCTCTGGATCTCATATGATAAGCACCAGTGATTTATCTACAGCCCCTTCCTACATCACACAGGTTTAGTGATGAAGCACCAGAATTCTGAGGCCCAGTTTATTATTTTAATTAATATTTTTAGTAGTACTAGAATATATTAGTCCTGTAATATCAAATGTTTATTTTTATTCGTGTATGTTTAAAATATACAAATTTAGTTAGCAGCTTAAAGTGTTAAATTTTAAATTTCCGGTAGTTTTATAAACAATTATCGACAAGTTCTGCAAAAGTCTAACTATTATTTAAGGAGAATCTAAAGTAAAAAGACTAATATGTTGGTCTAGCTTAATGTGAGTAGGAGCTCATTTTTGAGTTATATAGTGTGTCCCTTTTCAAGTTCGACCACATATCTTTATTATTATAATAGTAATAATAATAATAATAAGGGGTGCAAGGCCGGCAACCTCCGCGTTGGTGCACCCTGGACAGGCAGCCTGACTAATGTCGGCCGGGGGTGCCAAGGCTAACCACCCTGGTACTCCTACTGCACGGGTTACCTATAACCTACGAAGGGCCCCTCACAATCGACCTCAGTCGGATGGAGGTCAAGGACATATGGGAGAGGCCTTACCGGACGGTCCAAACGATGACAACAACGATATTGTACATGGACGCTTTAAGTGGACAAGGGAACTAAAGGATGACTTGCTGACCTGCCGCGAGAGTAGCGAACCTGAGCGAAGGGGATACATGGCGCGATTGCATGCACTTTGGTGCGAAATGCATCCAGAGCATCGCGCCTTCTCTCAGCAACACCTGAGAGACCAAGTATCCTTCTTGCGCAGGACAGGTTACATAAGGACACCCCGTCAGCTGGAAGAACTGCCAACCGCAGTTCCACCGCGGCAATTACCAGCTGATGGGGAACATCCATTAGAGTCCGCCGATGTAGACTTAAGGACAAGGGTTAGCCTTAACACCAGGGCTAACCTAAAGCCACAAGACTTGGCTAGAATGGACACGGTCATCGATGAGGAAATTCCGGACATCTGGCAAATCAACTGTGCCGTGTACAACGCCGCGAAGCAACTCGTCCCCCGTGAGAGGTCAACCAATCACGGAGTCGAGAAAGCCAAGCGGCGTGTACAAAAAATCGAGAGCAAGATACAGTCGGCCAGACAACACGCTTCTCGGATCCAGAGTGTGGTGGAATATAAGACGACTGGTAGAGTTTTTGTACTCCCAGAATCCGGCGTATAGCAGCCGGATTAAGACGTCAACACCATACTCTAAATCTGACAGTGATGCTTACCATCAAACAGCACTGTCTAGATAGGATCCGAGCGTTCATGGCGATAAAGAAAACATTGAAGAGGCGGGTGAGGAGTATGGAACAAAACAATTTGTTCCGTACGAATCCTTCCCCGCCTCTTTCAAGAGCCACAGCGTGTTGTCGAGAATCCGCCGACTGTAGAAGATGTCGAAACCTTCTGGAAGGTTGGTACCAAGAACTTCGCTGCTCCGGGACCAGACGGCATTAACAACTGGTGGTGGAAGATATTTCCTCCCACTCACCGCCGTCTGGCGCGAGTTTTCAACTCATGGTTGAACGAGGGGCAGCAGATTCCGGACTGGTTCGTCGAGGGACGTACTGTGCTTATCCCCAAAATGGGGGATCTTTCCGATCCGAGGAATTATAGGCCGATCACTTGCCTTAACTCCAGCTATTCACACGTATCTTGTATGCTAGGACACTGAGGTCCATTGATCCGGTCTTTCAGCAGATACACGAACAGCGTGATGCCAAGAAGGGCATGGCAGGTTGCAAGGACAGCATGCTGATAGACCACTGTATTACATAGGATTCTGCGCAATACAAGCGGAATCTATCGATGGCCTGGACTGATTACCGCAAGGCATTTGATACAACATCGCATGAGGAGCTATTGTTGTACTTGCCCGAATGTCTTGCAGTACCAGCACCACTAGTGAGATGTATAGAACAGCTGCTGCCGCTCTGGAAGACTCGCCTCACCATAACAGCGACCGGAGGCATAAGGTCACTATTTTATATGGATGACCTTAAATTTTATGCCTCCGGAAAGCACGAACTACAAAACGCTCTTAGGGTGGTCGAAGATGTACGCGGGCAACTGGTATGGAGTTCTGGTTGGACAAATGTGCAGTCGTCCACCTCAAGAGAGGACGATGCGATGAATTCCCCGAAGATGCGCAGCTCGCAGACGGAAGCACCCTAAGACATCTGGATGCCGGAGAGACCTATACATATCTGGGTGTGCAACAAAGGCACATCCAGGATGTAACACAAATATAGGATTCTCTCCGTGGCAAGTACAGACACCGTCTCCAAAAGATTTGGTCCTCCGAACTTTCGGGGAAGAACAAGGTGTCTGCAACTAATATGCTTGCCGTTCCTGTTCTGTTCTACTCCTTCGGAGTAGTAAAGTAGATGGTAGATGAGCTGCGCCAATTAGACAAAGATATCCGCAAGATGATGAATATTCACAGAAGTATTCATCCTAGATCGTCTGTTCCTCGTGTGTGCCTCCCACGTCAACGGGCGGGCCGAGGACTCTTGAACCTGGAGTGTACACATGGCAGAGTAGTTCTGATTATGGAATGTAACATTCTCAGGAGCTCAGATCCCCCCTTGCGGTTTGTAAAACATCACGAAACTGTAGGAGTGGGGCAGATTTGTTCAAGGCAGCAAAAAGAGTAGCAGATGAATTTAGTCTCGCATTTGACATCAGGTGAGGAGGCCGGCGAGGTGCTGATGTAGAGTCAGTCACTGAACTTCAGCCAAATCGTCTGAAAGCCCGAATTATAGCTGCCGAACAGGAAAATATGTTTTGGCAGCACGTCGATAAACCCCAGCATGGTGTCTTCTATAAGAACACAGAAACACTGGGTTTATCGACCAGGCTGACATTCGCCTTTCTAAGGTCAGCCGGGCTTAAGTCAGAAACCGAGGGATTCATTATGGCCTGCCAAGATGGTGTTATCAACACCTTAGTCTACCGTAGCCGCGTGTGGCGTGTAGAGGTTCCTAATATCAACTAGACTGCATCAGGCGCCGGAATTGCTCATGCACTTACTATCTGCATGCCCCAGATATGCAATTTCGGCCTACATCCACCGACATAACGCGGCGTTACGAGTGCTATACTACCATCTAAGTCACTTGTATGGGGTAGACCAGACACCAGTGCTGCCTTACGTCCCCGGAGATATGAGTCCGTTGTCGAGAACGATAAATGCCGGATTTACTGGAACTACTCGTTCCCGACAGTCAGTCTAATCCAAGCCAACAAGCCTGACAGTTCTCCTCGACCATCATCAACTCAAGGTGATGTATGTCATCGAGTTCTCGGCACCTGCTGAGAAAAACATCACCTTGAAAAAGGAGGAGAAACGGACCAAATATCACGATCTGCGGAGTGCTGTACCCAGGCTACTCGGTAAAAATGGTCGTCCTAATAATCGGTGTACTCGAAGGGATAAATCCTACGCTGTTCTCGGAACTGCGAAAAATCAGCCGAGTGGCTGGCAGACCAAATGCAGAAGGCGCTCATTCTGGGTTCTCTCCGTCTGCTTAGGGCACATTATTCCGGAATCTACAGTCACTAACCCTGCGGGATGTGGGGAGTAGCTGTGGTTAATGTGCTAGCGCGACTCCCGTGAGGCGTTGGAGGCCACGGGAGGACAGACCGGCATCGGATATTCCGAAAAAAAAAAAAAATTTATTCACCAAATCAATACATTTTTGTATTTACAGAATAATTTACCTAAATACTATTAGAGTTGGTAAACAAATAGGGAAACTCACAGAAAGTAATCCTTGGAAGTGGGTACATATAATTGAGTACTGAACTGCTTATTTCTTAGAATATTAGGAAAAAAATACTTATTGATGTAATTAGAGATTATTACAAATGGTGTATTCTATGACAAAATTTAAATTTAAATTTGAAAAGGAAGAACAATAGGTAATGTGATATTTCTAAAATACATTTATTATTAATTCATTTAAACATAAGTGCTTAATATTTAGTTTTTGTAACAATAAATATTTTTAAGTTCTACATATTGATGTATTTGTTGTCTCGATATGTTACCAATCCATTTTTTTATTTTACTTTTGAACAGATTTTCAGAGTTTAGCTGTTTATTTTCCGTTGAAACTAGATTATATAATTTAGGGCCGAGATACAGATAACTTCTTTGTAAAATGTTTGTTTCCGGTTTTGGAACAACAGTTGAATTTACCTTATGTCTAGTTTTATAATTATGTTCAATCTGAAGCAGTTCATGTTTGTTTTTGTGTTTGTGTTTGAATAAAAAATAATTGTCGGATATCAAATAATTTTGTATCTGCATATGTATTACTAGGATAAGTATAGGGTTTTTTATAAATAACTTTTAGGATCAATTTTTGAATCATTTCTAGATTACTTATATGGTTATTCATTGCTGCTCCCCATGCGACTATTCCGTATGTAAGATGACTTTCTAATAGTGCATAATACAATATGCGCATTTGTTCAATTTTAAATATTTGAGAAAAATTTTTAAACCTATAGAGAATAGAATGCATTTTTTTGACAACATAATCAATATGTGTACCATCTCAGGTGACAATCTAAATATATACCCAAATATTTAAGGCTCTTGGCGGAGGCGATACTAATATTTTTTGTACCATTACAAATGGTTAGGGCATTGAAGGTAGATAGATTTCTTGAATAGGATGTGAAAGAAATATAGTAGGTAAGCTTTTTTAAAATTGACGGTTAAAAGTCTGTTGTTAAACCACTCACAATTATGTTTTTAAAACCATTTTCAGCAGCTTCTTTTAATATATCCCAGTCAGAAGCTTTATAAATAACAGCAGTGTCATCAGCAAAACTTACTGTCTCCTTTCACCGAGATGTTGTATAGATCCTTTAGGTAGATATCAAACAAAATCGTCCCCAACACTGTTCCTTGAGTAACTCCATATTCTAATATCTCGATATCACTGAGGTTATCACTGATTTTAACACATTGTTTTCTATTTGTTAGATAGCTACACATTAACATATATGGAGCACCTCTAAAGCCAATATTTTCTAGTATATGAAGAAGCTTGATTGTATCAAATGCCTTGGCCAGGTCGACAAAGATGTATAGTGTCGGGGATTTTTCATCAATGAATTTACTAATTCTGTTAGATAGGTAAACTATAGCATCTTGTGTCGATCTGTTCTCCCTAAATCCAAACTGCCTTTCAGATAATACTTTGTTTATTTAAAAAACTCATAATGCGTATTTTCAGTCTCAAATATTTTGGCCAGGTTTGAAATCAGGGAGATAGGCCGGTAATTAGTCACAGCCAACTTGTCTCCATTTTTATGGACGGGTTTAAATGCTGCAGGGCACTGGCCTGAGTTAAATGCCCAGTTGATTAACAATGTTAATGGTTTAGAAATGTAAGTTGATAAAAGTTTCAGAGTTTCAGATTTCAGATTGTCTATACCAAGTGCTTTATTATTTTTTAATTTATTGATAGTCTCTATTACCTCTTTCATTTGTTTTTGAAAGAAAAATTGATTGTGGTATATTATTGCAAATGTTGGGCAGTATATTTTGTTCTTCTTTATGTTTATCTGCTAATTGTTTTCCAATTTCTGTGAAGTGCTTGACAAAACCATTCCCTCTTATCTGTTATTATTATTGTCTGTATTTTTTATTTCACAAATTTCCAGTTTTTTGTTTCTATTTTCAATAATTTCATTCATACAGTGCCATAGATTTGATGTATTATTTTTATTTTCAGTAATTTTATTTTGGTAATAAGTTATTTTAGCATCTTTTATAGATCGTGTAATTTGTTTCTATATTTTTTATATTTGCTTTTATTTTCATCTGTAGGATATTGTGACGGCCCAACCCCCCCCCTCCTATATTTAATTTATTTTATCCTGGTCACGGCACCAGTGTGACAACCCAACCCCCCTCGTATATTTAATATTTAATTTATTTCCCTTTTTTACTAAGTCTTACCTGTCGTGAAGCGACAGGTAATACTGATTTAATTAATTGGCCTTTCTCGTGATCGTCTAGTTTTACTGGTAGGACCCCAAATTTGTTGTGTTATTGTAACCTATCAGGTACGTTTATAAAGTTTGATATTACTTTATTTTAGTTATGAGATTTAATTTGCTTTAATTTGATTACATAATTTTTCCAATTATTATGAACACTAATCTGCACTGCACTGATATATATGTTTTAAAGAATGACTAGTATGAGTAAGATTTGGCTTTACATTTATGATTACTGATTTACTTAGAATTCACTTTTGTACCTGAACGTAGAAATAAGTCAAGGAAACTCAAATAACGTTTTCACACCTTTTATTTCTATGCTTAGACAACTGTCTATAAGGGATATATTACAGAACATGACATGAACAAGACCTTGTTATATGTACGGTGGACAACGGTCCACAAGAAATACATTGATATTTAGCTAGTTGAACCTGCAATGTAACCAAACCTGGTTACATGCGCGGAAACTTCTGCTTCGTCGTTAAATGACATGTAGAACTCTACATAAGGGTGCAAGAGAAACTTCCTTTGTATGTGGCACCAGAGTGTCCCCCGTCATATGAGCTGGGCAGAAACCGACAACCATGCCTTGTTATTTAATTCGCGGGCTCTTGCTACCATAAAACAGTACCATAAATACAACTGACGCTGGCCAACGAATATTCGATGCATATGCGGAACTCCGACATGCATGCCACCAATCAAGGTTTAAACCAACATGAAAGGAACTACCCTGTAGATTTGTTAAAGGGTCTGGCAGGCGGCGCTTGTATTTCGGCACGCTTATGGGAGCGATAGCCATAAATCGTTTAGCGGTATACACTGGTCACCTGGCCCCGGACCCTCTGTCGAGAGACAAAGTCCGTGGTCAGACAACTCAGCGGGTGGGGTGAACTGCATGTTTTTGTTGTCGACGACTAACCTCACACATCTGATAGTTACACTCTGATCCCCATAAGGGTAGTGAAATTTGATACAGTTACAGATATTGCAGAATGCACACTAATTATTTTGTACATTATCTTATTTTGACCTAACTTGATTTGGAAAAATGAATGAAAGTTGCAACTACTATTACTAATCTAAGGGCGGGTTGTATCGCGACTGGTTAACTCTCTGATCATTAGAACCGTTGGTCAATACTGATCTGAGTTCTGTTCAGTTTTGGTTGTATTACCGTAGTTCAAGTCTGGTGTTCCTGAACCGACAGCTTTGCACAGTTGGCAACAATGGTTCTTGTAAAATGTGTATGTACCTATGTTCACAGTTTAGTTAGTGGAGAGAAAAATAAATAAATTTGACGGTTGACAGTTTTCTAAATTTCTTTATTGTATAGTTTACATGATTTAGCAAGAATGGGTGAGTAATGTTTTTCTTAAACAAATTGCAATTAGTTATGATTTACTAATTATTCAAATTTTTGTAGCTGAAAAAAATAAATAAGAGATCACATAATTTTTCTTCCAAAGAGGAAAACATTTTATTAACGTTAGTGAAAGATAAGTATGCTCGCCAAATTGAATGTAAAAAAACAGACACCAATGCTAATAAATGTAAAACTGAGGCATGGCTAAAGTTAGCCAAAGAATTTAATAGTTATTCTGGTGAACCCTATCGAGATGCACAGGTTTTAAGAAACAAATTTTTGAATATGAAAAAAAAGATCCAAAAAAAACTTTTCTGAACAAAAAAAATACATGTATGGAACTGGAGGTGGCCCAGCTAAAAAATTTGATGACACAAGTATGGATAATGATATGAAACAAATATTAGGATCTCAAATGACTGGTATTGAATCGGAGTTCGACAACGATAAAGAAAACATTGGTACGTATAAGTTAATAATAGTAATATTAGAATTTTATTTATTATAATTTTGTATAAATAGAACCAGAAAATGTATTGCTGATAGTGGAGGACGATGGAAATGACGATGACCATGGTTCTTTTTGTAGAAAAAGGTAGGTATCTAATGATTAATTTTTTATAATAGATAAAATGGAATTTTCAATATATTCCTATCTCATTTATTCTTGATAACGTTAACTTCCTTCAAAAAATGATTATTATTCATAGTAATTAAGACTCGGTTAACAAAGAATAATTAAGTCTTTATAAAGTCATATGTACTTACACATATATTTTTTTCTGTTTAGAAAATATTGAAATGCAGTCAAATAAAAAAGACACCGGAATATTAGAAGATATAACTGATGCCCATAGAGATGGTACAAATTTAGACAGAGACAGTAGGTTAGGTTTGTTGTGAGTGGGTCTCAGTAGACCCTCCACTGCGGCCATCAGCAGGCCTATTGTGGCTGACAGAGATAGTAAGTTTAAAAGTAAATTTTAATCACGTTATTATAACACATGAAATTTTAGAGTCTTCTGCGAATTGGTCACAATATACACCCGAAATGTTAAAGATGCCAGTATCTTCCAAACTAAAATATAGAAAGGACATACGAGGTAAATATAACGAACCTTAATTTAATTTATATATGTATATGTATATATATATATATATATATATATATATATATATATATATATATATATATATATATATATATATATATATATGTATATTTGTTTAGAAAATACATTGAAAACAAAGTTGGGATTATGGGCAAAATCTAAACAAGATCTTCTTTGCATACAGCAAAAAAAGCCACATTACAGAGCAAGAAATGAAAATTAAACACATGGAAGAGAAACATAAAATTTCTTTACAGCAGGAGCAGGAATGCCATGAGCAAAAAATCAGAATGAATCAAGAGGAACATGCCATGAAGTTACAAATTTTGCATTTGCAACGAGATAAATTACTGAAAGATATTTAAAGATTTTGTATACTATTACTTGTACTATTATTAGGTACTTACCTGTTTTTTTGTTACATTTAAAGATTTTTCGATTATAACATATTTTTTTTGTTATGTTTAAAGATTTTGTACTATTATTAGGTACTTATGTGTTTTTGTTACATTTAAAGATTTTACGATTATAACAAGTTTTTTATTTGTTTTGTTTAAAGATTTTGTACAATATGAAATATAATAAAGTTGTATTTAAATACTTTTATTTTTTTAACAGGAAGTTACTGTGGTAAATACAAATTTTCAATCACAAATAATGTTTTTTTTTAAAAAAAAAAAAGCTAAATTTATGTTAAATAAAAAAAATGTTTCTACTTATAAAATTAATATTTACAACTGATATTAAAAGCAATATCAGTTATTTGGAATATTTGATATTCAGTTTACAGATAAAGTTCCCAATTCATTTTTTTATTAACTTGCTGTTAATAATAAAAGAAACATATCTGAAAAAAACTCATGCATATCCTCTTTTTTTTTGAAAATCCATTATTTGTTTCACAACAAGCCTTGAAAATACTGCATAATTAAATTATATCTAGTTAAATTGTTCATATTGAGCCCATTGTTTACATTTACTGGATTATCTAAATTAATGTCAATTGCATTCTCAATAGCTTCTTCCACCTCTTGATTGACTGCAAGTTCAGGTTCTCCCATCTGACGAGCTATATTATGCAAAACTGCACATGCCACGACAATGGCTTCCACTTTATGAACATTAAGACGTATACCGAGGGCTAAGACAGGAAAACGTCTCTTGAATACCCCAAAAAACCTCTCAATTGGATTCCTTGTCCTTATCTGGCTTTCATTAAACAAATGTTCTGCAGGGGTAATAGGATTACGCAATGGTGTAATTAAATATCGTTTAACTGCGTAGCCACCATCTCCAAGTAGCACACTATCATCACCAAATTCGCCATTTTCCATTTGTGCTCTTACCCTTGAATTATTGAATATTGTTGAATCATGGGTAGATCCAGGCCACCGGCACACTATATCTCGTACTTTCAAATTGTGATCGCATATCGCCTGTACATTAAATGAAAAAATCCCTTTCTATTTCTATAAATTTCCGCATTTTCTCCTCCTGGCGACTGTATTTTAATATGAGTGCAATCAATGGCACCAACACATCTTGGAAAACGACTTATTTCGTAAAACCCTTGCTTAACATTTTGAATCTCTTCTAAAGTAGACGGCATATTAATAAATTGGTTGCCTAATCGTGCAATACTTCTGATAACTTTTCCAATTATACGGCTGGCTGTGGACTTATCGATGCCACTAAAGTCTCCAATGACTTGTAAAATGGAGCCAGTAGCAAGGTAACGTAGTATCACCAAAACCATTTCTTCAGGTGTTACAGCAGTAGTACTATAAAAAAAAATATATATATATATATATATATATATATATATATATATATATATATATATATATATTTATAAGTATATTAATTCTTATTCACCTTCTAAATTATTTACACGTCTTTGTTTACCACAATTTACTATAAGTACTTATACGCAATACACAATAAAAAATGTACCTATACATATTTCATAATAATTATTTTATTAGGTACATTTTACTTACTTATTTTTAAGAAATGAAATTTCATCTCTAATTTCATCAACAATGAGCTGAACTGTTTCTTTGGACAATCGAAATCTTTCTCGGAATTCGTTTTCATTCCACTTCAAAAAATGATTTTCTCTGTTACGAAAGTTTCTGGGGGCCCTAGGGAAAGCTTCTAATTCAACTAACTCTAGGAAATCCTCATCATCTGTTAGATCCTCTAAGTCTTCTCTTAATAATGCCATTTTCAATTTACATTGCGAAAATTTAAAATGTAATTTCAATGACATCAGAAGTCATTGTGTAATTTACTTACTTTAGAGGTTATGTGTTATTGAACCAGGCTTAAACCCTCAATTTGAACAGTTCAGCAGGAACTTTAGTTAACGCACGGTTCAACCATGAACTTACCCGATACAACACACTTTTTGCATAGAACTAAGTTCAAGCAAGAACTGAGGTTAAACTACGTCGATACAACTGGCCCTTATCGGAATTAATATCGACTGTACTAATTATTAATAAACATGTAATGAGCAGTGCATTATAACAGAAGAACCCTATCTAGAAATCATATAATCACATAAAGATCCTGATATCTTAGATACTAACATTAATGAGACAGTCAAAAACCCAGGATTGGTTTGTTGCAAACCAACTTAGTTTAAATAATTCATAAACTGAGACAATGATCTTCAGTCTAAAAATAACTGGAATGTATCCTAAAGATAGTGTCAAATTTCTGGGTGTATATCTCGATTGCAAACCACATACACTTTGTCTGCAAAAAATTTCAAAAAATGTATATCTGCTTAGAAACCTTGTTAATAATGTGTCGCAGAAAGTACTCATCACAGCATATCATGGCCTTATACATTCCCCTCTATCTTATGCTATCTGGGTTTGGACACACCCAAGCCATAGTTCCAATGTCTTCGTCCTCCAAAGAAGATCATTACGAATTGTGTCTGGTCTAAATAAGTATATTTTCGCTACACATTGCATATACCTTACTAGCAATCAAAAGTTAAGCATGTAAAGCCGAACTCGATAAAATTACTTTAAAACTGGGTGTGAAACCCATCATCATACATAGAAGAATTTCTTTGTCCATTTTTACCTACGGTGAATTTTGTTTTGAAGTCTTCCATCAGATTTTCTTGTTATCTAACAACTTTATTTCAACTACGTAGATTGTAGGCATTACGCACGTAAGTTGATTAAAAAAAATACATTTGGCCAGAGTGGGCCAATCGGCCATGAGGCTAGATTCGGCCATTTTCCATTCGACCAGATTGTGCCATTCAGTCAGAAACAACCATTTTCCATTCGGCGATTTTTCAATCGGCAAAATTCAACCATTCTACCAGATTCTGCCATTTTCCAATCGGCCAGGTTCGGCCATGTGGCCAGATTGAGCCTTGGAAAATTGGGCCATTTTCCATTCGGCCAGATTCGGCCAATCAGCCACCATAAGAATTATAAAAATACTCAGGCCAAGTTTAAATTTTGTGCTAAATGTGTCTGTGACCACAAAGAAAAATCACAAAAATAGTTGAGAAATTAAAAAAAATTTGCATACATTTTTTTTATTTTAGCGGTAATTAGGTGCCCCCATAGCGGGGTAGGAATAATGAGCTGCGCGAGCCATGGCGGTCCTGCTCGCGGTCCTATATGAACTGTCAAGTCATGCTGACTGCATCATTCGATTAGTAACCGTCAAAGCATGTGTACCTATTTACTCGAGTGGTTCAAATTCGTTGAAATTCATATTATACTATGTATTCACAAGTAATTATTGTAAAAACTTTACTTATGCAGTGTGTCTGTAAAGTATGGAATAAATTCATTATTTCTTAAACCAAAAATATTTAGAAAAAATCCTCGGACACGTCGATTTTTAATTTCAATTGCGCACCTTATCCTTTATTTTTTTTGTTATGACGTTATCACTATTTCCGTAATGACGTTATCGATATTTTTTTTAAAGGGAACAATCTGTATATTTCTCCATTTTTAGATTCCGAATTAATAGCTGATTCCAAAAATGTATCACACTTAGGTCCAAAATTGATAAGTTAAAAGATATGGTCATTTTGAATATAAGAATTTACTAATTTTTTTCATGTTTTGTTTGAACAAATAATAGTCAATATAGTATTTTCGTAAATTCTGTAAAAGAATGAGGTTTCAATGGCGTGCATGCGTAGGAAATAATAATACAATAATAAAGATGTAATAATTTGATAATTATTCTCTTATAAGTCGATACATTTAATTTTAGGTATGAAAAACAATCATTAGGGATTAAATACATTTATTTATATGTTCTCAATTTTATAAACATTAAACATTATATTATTTATTATTTACAAATTATATATTATTTACAAATATAGGTACCTATTCATTAAAGTTCTAATTAAAAAAAATTCAAATGGATTATTTGTGATTTTCCTTATAAAAAATTATATTGACAACACCCAAATAAAAACAATGAATATCTTTCTTACTCGCTGGTCTGTCTTACTCCAGACTTTTTTCCCGCTTCTCGAAAGTATTTCCCGCGTGTTATGCCCATTATACGTTGTTTATAGGAATAATAAGATAAGTGGATGGTCTAAGATCAATTGCATTTCGATTTCCGTGTGTGTAGGTACCTACATATGTACTATCGGGATATTCGCGACACATATAGATGATTATTGCTTTATCGAAAGTGAAATATGGGAGTTTGTAAATCTTTTATTATTATACATTATTGTAAATATTGTGATATAGTGAGTGTTGGTCAATGGAAGAACCACGAAAAAATGCATGTCCATCAGTTACCTACTACCAGATGTTCCAAAAAAGTAAGAGTTCGAAAAACCTGACATAATGAGAAAAATATGGTTTTAAATGTTTTTACCCAATGAAGACCAAATATAATCTGGTAAGTAAATATAATGAATATACCGGTATTGGCAAAAGTACAGTATACAGAATTCTAAAAGAGGACAAGGTGAAAGGAAAAGTTGAGCCACTTAAAAGGAGCTCTGGTAGGAGGCAGATAACCATCGAACATGATGCTAAAAACGGCATTCGTCGAAAAGTTCTAATGAGGTATCGTATTTTTTGCTATGAATAACAGTTTTATTTCTATAAATTGTTAATGGCTAAATAAAGCAATATATATTCTAAAATATTTTCAATTGCAGGTACATATTTTAGAGAACTTAGATTTAATTATTCTAAGCTGATTACTAATTACAGTAATTCAAGTTTTATTTAAATAAAACTTAAATGTTTCAAAATATTTAATGCAAAAATATGTATCTAAATCACATATACATATATAATTTTAAAAAACAAATTCATTTTCAGATCTATCTATACTACATATGTCCAACGTTACGTTACGCCCCTCACTGCACCGCTTCACTCGATTTCATGCCAATTAACTTTATTTTATACCTGTTCTCCAAGAAGAGCAAGTCGTCCAGTGGTCTTAACATTCGTCTCGTATGCATTATCAACTGTTTTAATTATATGGCCCACTGCAGCGATTTGCGGCAAGGTTTTTATTTTTATACGAAGCGGCTTGATAACTCAAACGAAAGAGACAGGTGTATATAAATTGCTTGAGACGCGTGTACAGATTTTATATTTTGCATGTGCCCCCCTGTATTTAAATAAATGCTCTTTTACTTTGATAAATAACTGACAAATTTTTTGTTCTCCTCTACAGAATTTACGAAAACACTGTAGAATGTCCACGTCTACCAATCCACCTGTTCAGAAATATTTGGTCAAGATATCTTCGAACGTCTGCTGCATAATGGGAAGGCGCACCATCCTGTTGATACCACAGGCTTTCCTTAACATTTCCAGGATTAATTCTACTGGGGAATAAATTTAATAACGTTGGGATGAAATAGCCCATTAAAAATTGGAGATATTCCGGTCCGTTTACAGTTCCATCGAAAAAATAGGGTCCAATTATTCTATTTCTTACAATTCTTACATTTACCTAATCTTGTCGAAAATAATATCGGTACTGGTTTGGAACCCTTTCCGCCGGTTACCCTCTTAAACTTTTTACTAATAATATTTTCAACGGCAGTAGAGAGTGCATAAAGGCTTCCTGATTGAAAACACTTTGTCAGATAAGTTTCTATTTTTAAATATTAGGCGTCACCTATTCGTTTTCGATTAAACATTTAGCAAAGATTTTATAGTTTGTAGAAGTAAATAATTGACCATTACTTGATTTATTATATGTGTCATCAGCACGGTTATTTAAATATAACTGAATTGTATGTATATCGCTAGTTAGTGGTAGTTGTACTAGCGTTTCCCATTGTTTTTCTTTAAGATTTTCTAAAACCAATCGTGATAGTTCATTGCACCAGTGAGCCTTGATTATTATGGCTCACTTTCTGAGTTTCTTTATTTCCAATTTTTTCATCTCTGTTGGGCAATTTTAGTTTGAGAATTCTTTTCGGCCATAATTTTAAAAGATACATCGCACACTATTTTAAAGTTAGTACCCATATGTAAGGCAAGAGACGGCGATTTACAACTTTTCGTTTCAACATCAAAACCACTTTTTTAGCTGCCGATATTAGATTTTGAAACATTTCTGACTTCAAAGCGTCAAATATACCATCAATTTCTGTATTGATAGACTTTAAAGAAATTAGCAATCAGGCCATCTCCCTTATTTTATTAGATACTAAAGTGGAAATCTGTTGTCTTTTATGCTTGTTTCGAAGCATTTCTTCGTCAAAACAAATTATGGGATCATTTTTAGCTGCAGCACTTATCTCGTCGGGACGCATTATATTAAACACTTCTACTTTAATACGAAATGATTTTCGAAAATCGTGATTTTTAGATGTTAATGACGCCATAAATGTTTGATATTTAGATCAATTTTTGTCAGGATTTCTAATATCTGGTGGTCTATTTTTGCAAATGTTCATTTGTTTACATATTAGTTTTTTGCTGTAATGGCCAAGCAGTATGTACATATAACATAATCAATATTAGGGTCTTTTGATGTCCTTACAGGGTTTAAAACACCTTTTTCGATTTTGATATGGAAATAATCTTGTTTTCTCAATGAGGCAACTAAATTTAAACGTTCTTTGCTACGCGGCTTAAAACTTTTGAGTAACTTAACGTCTTTATGATCACCGTGATGCTGAAGAAGAAGCCTAGTAAAATGTGTAGCCACATCATTACAACAAATTGGACATATACTTGGTTTTTTCCTCGCAGATCATTTTTTGTATGATATTTTTTTATTCTATAACAAAACACTGTAAGCCATTATTTTATAATTATCAAAACATTTGTGAGATAGGATCAACATCGATATTTTTTTACGTTTTCACCACTATTTACCAGGTTGTACTCATTGCCAATTGCTCATAAATGTTCCTGAATAAAATACAGGAAATCAATTCATTAATTTTAATGGCAAGAAGGTTATATGATGGAAATTCTAATAAAGTTGTAGTCAAAGATTAATAGTTATACAGGTTGTTAAAAATTAGTTGCTTAACCCAATTTTTTTTGATATCTTAGTAGTTGATTTATGCCGGCCCTCCTCTCCGTCCTTGAGCATATACGTATGAGCATATTTTTCAAGGTCATTGCACCAGCAGATTTCAATTCCTGCGACCTTAAACACACACGTGTACGGGCGCTTTTTTAAGGTCGCTGTTTTAGATGTCTTCTATTTCTCCGGTCTTGATTGTACACGTATACGGAGTATTTTCCAAGGTTGTACCCTCTCTTGTTGTCGGTCTTAACGTGTGGTTTTGAAGGGCATGTTCACAGTATTACTATACATGAAGGAGAGGAGTGAATAAAAATTCATTCTTGAAATGATTCTCTTACAGAGTAGTCACAATGTATAACTGTAGTGCATGTGGTACTAGTTTTACGCGTCGTAATAATATGCGACGCCTTCAGATGCGCGTTTGTAAAAAGTTTAAAAATGACGGTCTGTCAGCAAAAAATATAATCCTAGCGATGCTCAAGTGAATTCAAAACCATCAACCTCTGCAGATGTACAAACTAATCCGCCACCCGCATCCTTCGCTGCATTAAATACATATTGGTGTTGTAATGTGATGGTTGCGGCAAATCACTTGCATTCCCATGGAAGAACGTTACAACATAAGACAAATTCGTGTGCTCCACTGATTGACGGCGTACAGGTCGTTCGCAGTGCTTTGAAATGCAGAATTATAATCTATCGAGTACAAAGTGAAAACAATCATATGGATTATGTAATGTTTTTTTGGTGAAATCAAGCGCAAAGTTATAAATGTACTTGATGAGATGGTCAACATTCATAAGTCTGTGAAAGTGAATATGGAGGTGTTTGGTAGTTATATCATACAAACACAGGATGTTTCTGATATCAAATCATTTAATGCATCTAACATAATTGTTGATCAATCAACGGACTTGAGTGCAGTATATGATATATTTGTAGAAGTGATGACTACACAAACAACTGAATTCCAGGAGCGTGACTCAGGTAAAATATCTTATAGTCTTCAAGTAAAAGTGTATTACTTATTTATTTTTCTTTTTTAGGGTGGGCTATCGAGCGAATTATGTACCTTGAAGATTTTATTAACAAGTTTAGTTCTATGTGTGGGTCGTCATATATAAAGTTATCCAAATTCGTTGTGTATAAGAATGCTGTAGTGAATGTTGAAAATAAGGACCAATATTGTTTTGCTTGGGCTATTACTGCAGCTTTGTATCCTGCGGCGACTTGTGAAACAGAAACAGCATCTTACCCCCACTACTCACGCGTATTAAATTTAACAGGTTTGAATTTTCCAATGAAATTGTGTGATATTTATAAATTTGAGGAAATGAATAATATTTCCGTTAATGTGTATGGATTAGAGGCTAAATTTAAAAATAATAAAATGATGTATGAAGCTGTTGGACCCCTACACTCTCTAAGAAAAAATTACACATTCACGTAAATTTATTATTAATTTCCGAAGATTGCGGGGATAGTCACCATTGTAATAATATGTGCGTTAACACTTACTACTGCTGGATAAAAGATTTATCTAGATTACTTTCAAGTCAGATTTCCGCATATAATCATAGAAAATATTTTTGTGATGGTTGTTTGTTAAACTTTAATAGCGAACGAGTGTTAATGCAAAATTAGAGACATGATTGCAATCATTTATACACAACAACACCTTCAACGCAACTGCGAATTGATAAATATGGAAAACAAGTTCCTAAAAATATATTAAAATATGAAAACTTTGAGACAATTGAAAGTGCCATTCGTAGTATATGCAGATTTTGAGTTTATTCTGAAACCGCTGCATACATGTGAACCCACGCCCGCTCAGTCTTATACAAATAGAACTCATTTACATGAGGCGTATTCTTTTTATTATTATACAAGTCGTCATTTGATGACACAATTTCGAGGTTTCAGATTTATCGCGGAGCCGACGCTGTAAAAGTTTTTGTTTCGCGTATTGAGACTGATGTTAGAGAGTTGTACAATACTTATTTAAAGGAAATAGCTCCGATGCTCCCTCTCACAAATGTAGAAAAGGAAAATTTCGCAAATGCACTTGTTTGTGGTATATGTGAGAAGCCAAAGAAAACTACATATCTTTTACTAAACACCTTTATATGCATATATATATATATATATATATATATATATATATATATATATATATATATATATATATATATATATATATATATATATATATATATATCACATTTAGCAATGTTATTAATTAATTTAAAAAGTTTAATAAATATAGTAGCATGCATACATTTAAAAATGAACAATTTCAGAAAACAATTTTAATTTAGTTGTTAACATATGTGTAGAATAATTAAGTATTCATTGTTCATATAAAAAGGTAGTTAGTTGTAAGGTATTTGCAAAGCCAAATTGGCCATAAAAATTAATGAAAAACAAATAAAAAACAAGAAAAAGGTGTCAAGTCGAAGTCCTGGATCTCCACTGGCAGAGCTGACGAGAGACCTATTGTGTATTTCCTGCCATCGAAAAGGTGTCACCAAGGTAGTCCCATATAAAAATTTCACTTCAATTAACTCCAGTAGTATTAAAAGTTGCATAATTTCAGGGGAAAGATTTCACCTATAAAAGAGACAATTGTTATAGTATAAACTTTTAAAAGGGGAAATTTATGAAAATCTAGTGTAGAGTCAATGTAATTGAACTTTATACAAAAGTTAAATAAGCAACAATCAATAAACAGGGGAAAATATTGTAAATTATCTTAAAACTTTCATAACGAAACATAAAAAGTGCATGGTCTGTAAAAGTGAATATAAACTGAAATAAAACTTACCAAACAGGGGTGCAGTAATGTGTTTAGATCAATGCCATAATAATTTTTCCAATATTGGGGTTGAAACATAAACATTTCTTGATTTTTGTATGTGTGACAGCATAGTTGAACTATATTTTCATAAAAAACTAAACAGGAAATCCATTGATGTGCAAAGATATGCCATGAGGACAAAGGAGAAACTCAGTGCTTCGTATGTGAGTGGGGGTAGTTCAAGACACAGTGAAAGTGTGGTAAAAGGGGTGAAACCAATTTCGACAGCCTACAAAATGTACAAACAAAAATATTAGTTTTTGAGTAAAGATATGTTAACCTAGATATAAAAAGATTTGTTATCAGTAGTTATTTAGTTCTAGTTATATAAAAAGGAGTTTGTTTAAAATGATAGGGCACTCGTTAAGAAAAAGTTTTAAAATGAGATGTGAAAGATAAAAATTTTTATACTGAACGTAACACATGCAAATTTACAGAAAATTCTGAGGAAAGTATCAAGAAAAGAATATTGTTTTAAAAAGGAATCAAAAAGGTAGTATAAAAGTTTTTATTTTCAAAATTAAAAATATTTGACATAAAAAAATAATTTGTGACAACTAGTCAATTTTGAAATTTGGTGATTTTACTATATACAAAATTAAAGTAAGCAGAGAAAACAATGGATAGTGGGTTGTTATTGATAAAAAAGGAGAAGAGAGTTTTGAAAATTGGAAAGGAATCGAAGGAATGAAAATAGAAAAAGATTAATAAAATCAAGGTTAGGAGTAATTTATAGTAAATAGAAGGTTGTAAAATCAGATTTCAAGCCAAGAAAATAAAGAAACCGTAAAAAAATTTGTAAGTACTTACGTGTTATAAGAAATCCAATTAGACAAAACACAAAATTAAAGTAAATAAACTACACAAGCATATCAGGAAATTGGAGGGGCCATATCCAAACGTTAAAGCGTGGTAACTGCTGAGAAGTGAGAACCAAGAAACGACAGTTCGGCCAACCGCAAGGATAAAAATATAAGGTAAAATCTCGAGATTTTAAAATTTGTTGGGGTAATTTAGTTAAAAATTGTAAATATATTTGTAAAAAATTTTAAAATATTTCATTAAAAACAATCTCCTTTATTGTTTTCTGAAAGTGTTTAGTTTTTTATGTGTACTGATTTTGTAAATTTAAATTTTGAAAATATCCTATAGAAAGAACAAAATTGAACCTGCATCCTGAGAGAGAGTAATAGAAAATAAAAAGTAAGTAAAAACTTGTAAATTAAAACATGAGCTAGTCTGGGTATACAAGGGCATAAATATAAAATAAATACAAATTTAAAATAAAGGCGCCAAGTTTCATAGATTTTAATAAAACACAAAATTTTCAATTCTATAACTATTTAATAAAAAACAATTCAAAATTTTTACAAAATATATAAATAAATAAAAATACAATAAACCTTATTATCACAATAATATATATATATATGTATATATATATATATATATATATATATATATGTATATATATATATATATATATATATATATATATATATATATATATATATATATATATATATATATATATATATATATATACATATATATATCAACAGTAAGGATGAGACAAGTAAAAAATATTTAAAATTGCGTTTTATCGATAGTTTTAAATTTTTGTAATTTGGGGGATATTACCAGTTAGTGAATTTCATCAAACCAAAAAATTTTTTCCAAACGATGAACAGTTTAATTTAATGCGGCGAAAGGGTGTATTCCCATACAGTTTTGTTAGCAGTTTAGAAAAACTAAACACGCCTGTTTTACAATCTAAAGAAGAATTTTATGATATACTGAATGATGAACATATAACGGAAACAGATTACGTAACGGCTGAGAAAGTGTGGAACACGCTTAATTGCCGCAGTTTGGGCAAACATTCAGATTTATATTTAAAAACAGATGTGTTGCTTCTGTGTGATGTATTTGAACATTTTCGACCAATATCTCTAAATATAAATTGGACCCTGCTCAGCTCCAGGTTTGTTGTGGGACGCCATGTTAAGGTTGACAAAGATACAGTTGGAATTATTGACTGATATAGACATAATTTTTTTAAACTTAACTTAAGAGGGGAATTAGTTGTTGTGTAGATAGAAAGGATATCGCGAATAATAAATTTCTCCCCACCTACAACCCTCAGGAGCCATCATCATTTATTACATATTTAGATTGTACGAATATGTATGGGCATAGCATGTCGCAAGTGTTACCAACAGGAGGGTTTACGTGGTTGTCTGAAAGCGAAATAATGAGTTTGGATATGATGAGTGTTTCAGATGAAAGTTCATATGGGTATGTTTTTGAGGTGGATATACACAATCCTGAAACTTACACGATTTGCATGCAGACCTTCCATTTTTGGTAGAAAATATTGTTCCGCCTACATGTAAATTAAAATTAACCAAATTAATACCTAATGTGCGCGATAAAAAAGATATGATATACATTACAGAAATCTGAAACAAGCCATTAGTTACGGTTTGATGGTTGTGAAAACACATAGGGCTCTCCAGTTCAACCAATCAGCATGGTTAAAAACATACATCGATCTATATACAGAATTGAGAAATAAAAGTGACAATAAATTTGAAAAAGATCAATATAAATTGATGAATAATGCTGTCTACGGAAAAACAATGGAGAACCTTGAATCAGAAAAGACAAAGCTAGTAACACACTGGGAAAGTATTGAAGGGAAGAGAGGGCGAATTCTCTAATAGCTCGACCGAACTTTAAAACTTGTTCAATATTTTCTGAAGACTTTTAGGTATTCATATGGGTAGATTAAAGATAGTCTATAATAAATCAACAAATCGGGTTTTGCATATTGTCCAAGACAGTATCATACGGTTTTTACTATGATTTTATTAAAAGTAAGTTTGGCTCGAATGCTTTTTTACTGTACACTGATACGGACTCATTAATTATAAAAATTTTTACAGACAATTTTTATGATATTATTTTACAATATCCCGATCAAGTTGACGTCCAACGTCCAACTACCGCGAAGGAAATAAATGTATATTAAAAAATCCAAAAATTTAATTAGTCGATTTAAAGATGAATTTCCCAATGACCCTATTATTAGCTTTTTTGTACAGGCGCCAAAGCCTATTGTGTAAAATCAGTGGGTAATCAGCTGAAGAAAGCCAAGGGTGTTAAAAAATCAGTCATTAAAAAACAACTAACAATCGATGACTATAGGAAAGTAGTTGAATATTTAGAAAAATGCATACTTTCAAGAGTGATTTACACAATATTTTTACGGAAATAAAGAACCGAGTGGCACTTTCATATAATGGTATTAAACGTTTTGTAATTCCTAACACTACAAAAACCCTACCTTGGGGTCATACTGATATAATATATTATCAGGACGAATCCGTTGAAAATCAAGTATTGCTGATTTTAAATAGTGAAAAAAGGTGTTGATATGTTGGATCTCTTACTTAGGAAATAAATGCTTTGAAAAATCAACCTCAGTAAAAACGTGTAGGTTAATTTAAAACATGTATATGTATGTAAAATAAACAAGATATTATGTTTGATAAAATTGTGCTATGTATAAACAAAATAGGTAAATAAAATAAGAAAAAAAAGTGTAAGTTTACCAAAATCGCCCCGTGAGGGTCGACGTTCGCTTTCTCTCTAGACACATCGTAATATTTTTAGATAAAAATAATTTTAAAATAGAAATATATATAGGAAATAAATGTTTTTAATTTAAAGTATGTGAAATGTATATAAAAGGAAATATAATATACATAAAAGGGAAAATATATGTTTTAAATTTAAAAATGTGTAACGTATGTAAAAAAAACGAAGTATATATTATATGAGAAGAGTAAATAGGTGTTTTAAATTAAAATTTATGAAATGTATGAAAAACGAATAGGAAAAAAAAATTTTAAATAAAAAGGGTCGAAAGGTCAAAATGAAAAAACCAGGAACGGCCCCACCTCACTCCATGCCATTCCTAGGGGCAGCCAGACTTCGAACCCGGGACCTTTCGGTCCCAAATTCGACGCTCTTACACAGAACCATCTGACTGTCCACTTAAACTTTGTGTTGTCCGAAATTTTAACATAATATACTTTAGGTAAAATGTATCTCGAGTAGACCGAAAAGGTCAATTATACTGCGATAACCTTTGCGCAGGTAGATGCCGGATGAAACAAACGCCGCACCGGACACTGTTTATTTCTACAACATCTTTTGTCTACAATACATTCATTCGTATTTTCTCTTAAATAGATATTACAAAACTTGAATTAATGAATAAATATAAATATAATTTCCTTTTATGTAATTTACACAAAGAATGCCATTTTATTTAGTTGTAATGTACATAATTTTTGTATGTATCTTTTTGTATGCATTTTATTTTAATAAGCGGATACATGAATTTATTTACATTGTTACTTATTTTAATTATAAAATATTTTTACTTACACTTAATACTCGCTAAACGTTTTATGTTAATAAGTAAAATGTTTGAAAATAATAAATTTGGGACTAATTTGTGTAGAATAAATACGTGCTGCCATATAGGTCACAATATAAGAATTTAAGAAGAATCTCCGACTGTGTACTGTATGAATCATTCATCTTCAGTACCTCAAATTGTGCAATAATCTATGTATAAATACGTGCTGCCATCTAAGTTAAAATAGAAAAATCTACGACAGTGTAGTATTCTATGTAGAAAATACGTTCCACCATCTAAGTCAAAATTGATATTATTAATTTACAAACTGGCCATTACACTAAACAGGTGAAAGCTAAAAAGTGTACTTGTAAAAAATTTGGGGTTTTTTGGAGATTTATGTGATTGTTTTTGTTCAAAAATATTTCTTCCTTTTCATCTAAAATTTAAAAAATTTTATAGAAACAATGGGCTGATATCTAGGTTAAAATATATAAATATATAAAGAAAATCGGTGAGATGTGTACACTATGAATCCTTCATAATATGATACAAAGCTCCAAAGTGAATCATAATAAATCTTTAAATCAAATTATTTTTTATCAACACTCATAAATCATAAGTTAAATAACTACCATCGTTTTTTTTTCTAGACATTAGGTTCTATTTGATTTTTTTTTTCAGTTATAAATATTAGTTTTTTATTTTCACATATCATTTTCATGATACTTTCCAATTTTTTATATTGACTTATTTTCTGTTTATTTCCTAAACATTATTTGTTTATATATATTAATCATTATTACAATAAATGTTCAATTTCAGTTAAATAAAAAATAAAACTAACATATTAAATGATAGATAGATTTAAATAATTCTCCATTATTAAATTTAATTCGGTAAACTTATTGCTGATAAGCTAGAAAACATTGAACCTAAAATATAAATTTACTACCTCACCAAAACCCTCTATGCTTTTACAATATAATATCCATACCCATCATAAACATAAAAACTAGAAAGTTATTTGCTCTTCAACTTATACCTGAAGAATAAATCTGTATATATTTTTTTGTTACTTGAAAATATCTTAATAGAACTAGTTGTAAAACTATTAGAAATAAGGTCAAAATTCTTTAAATAAAATATAAAATGAAACATGTACTTACCCTTTTTTTCAATTCTTTTATATTATCTTTTAATTTTATATGTTTACACTTTTTAATTTGTTACTTGAAAATATCTTAATAGAACTAGTTGTAAAACTATTAAAAATAAGGTCAAAATTCTTTAAATAAAATGTAAAATGAAACATGTCTTACCCTTTTTTTTCAATTCTTTTATATTATCTTTTAATTTTATGTGTTTACAGTTTTTAATTTCACTGTTTTACTTTATTTAAGGAAGACGTATTCATTTTAAATTTTACTGTTTTATTTCATTTAAGGAAGTCTTATTCATTTTAAAATAATAACACACTCACTTTTTTGAGTCATATATTACAATAAAATTGTTAAATATGTGATTTTGTATACCCATGATATTTGTTTAGTTAGTTTGTTTTGTAAAGGTTGGTAGTTCATATATGTATAATCTAACCGATGTGTGTTCTGTGGTATTAATTCTAGAAAATGCAAGTTCAGTGTGTGTATGAAAATTGTCAATGTAAAAGAGAAGTAATATAATAATTTGTAAGCACTGTGATGTTTTATTTAAAATATTGAAGAGACTAAATTGGATTGTGTAAACATATTAACATGGTAGCAGAGGTTCGTGGTTACTGTATGAAAAGATAATATAATCCTGTATGTGAAGCTTGTAAATTGAGAAATAAAGAGAAGGTAAACATGGCCGACAAAAAAGACGAATTTATTTTAAATGTATTTGATGGAACAGGGTATGATAAATGGAGATTTAGATTAATGTTGTTTCTCGAAATGAAGGAATGTAACGAAGCTGTTTTATATGAAATTAAACCTAATGAAATTAGTGAGACTGAGTGGAATAAGAAGGAAATTAAAGCTAAAAATTACATTGTGAACAGCATTACTAATACACAGCTTGAACTAATTATATCTCAAAAAACAGCTAACAGTATGGTGGGAAAACTGGACGAAATTTATTTAATAAAAAATAGTGCTTTGAAGTTACTATGCAAAAGGAGATTACTGGATCTGAAAATGAATGAATCTGACAACCCTACAGAATTTTTTAATGAATTTGAGAAACTAGTAAATGAACTCAAAAAATGCTGGTGAAAACGTAAGCGAAGATGATAAACTGAATTATTTGTTGTTAACGCTTCCTGAAAGCTTATCGCATATAGTAGATATTGTGGACGCTCTACCCAAGAAGGAAAAATCAGCAGAATATGTCAAGTCTAAATTAATGATAGAGTTTCAAAAGCGAGAGTCAAATAATAGTGGAGTCAAAAGTAATTTTCAAGCATTCAGTTCCCATGTGTCAAGAAATATGAAATACCAAGGAGGTACGAGAAATAATTCTCAAAATTTTCAAAGACAACAATCAAGTTTTTCTGGTTATCACAGTACTGGTCAAAACAATGCAAATAATTATTTAAGATGTTTCAAATGTAATAGAATAGGACATATCCAGAAATATTGTCAAAGTAGAAATCTAAATCAGCAAACAAGACATTCAAGAAATCTAGAAAGTGAAGGTAACAGTCGTCATATTGCTGGACAATCGTCAGTCGAAACTGATATGGAAAACCACACGTTTCATGTGGAAGTGATGTTGACAAATGCCGAACCCCAAGAGGAGCAAGAAGGAAGTATTAAGTGGTTATTGGATAGTGGATGTTCTGATCATATTGTAAATACAGATAAGTACTTTTCTAGTTTTATTAATTTGGAAAACTCGATAAATGTTAAAGTAGGTGATGGTTTTTCGTTGAAATCAAAAAAGATAGGTAATATTTCTGTTTATTTTAATGTTAAAGGTAAACCTGTTAAAACTGAAATTAAAAATGTATACTTTGTGCCTAATATGAAACATAATTTGTTAAGCGTTTCTTGTATTACTGATAAAAATAATTCAATTACTTATGAAAAGAATGTTGCCAAAGTTGAAAATTGTAAAGGTGATTTAATTGCCACAGCAGTAAAAAGAAATAAACTTTATGAGCTTGAAAGTACTGTTCAAGGCTGCAATGAAAATGAATCGGTATCATATGCTAGTGCTACAGAAATGTCAAAAAAGGAAAAGTGGCATCGTATTCTTGGTCATACAAATTTTAGAGATTTAAGGTATATATGTAACTTACAGTTAGCTGAAGGATTACCGAAAAACAATCGAAAATGAATTTTTAAAATGTGAAATATGTTTAGAAAACAAAATGACAAATTTAAAATTTAAAAATAATAGAAACAGAGCAAATAATGTACTAGAAATTGTTCACACAGATGTGCATGGACCAATCACTCAAACTGGTTATAATGGTGAAAAATATTTTGTTAGTTTTATAGATGATTTTAGTAAGATTGCAGTTGTGTACTGTATTAAACAAAAAAAGTGAAGTGTTTGATCGTTTTATTCAATATACTAAATTAATGCAAAATCAAACGGGAAAGAAAATAAAAGAAATTCATTGTGACAATGGACGAGAATATATAAACAAAGACTTTTATACGTTTGCAAAAAGGGAAGGTATATACTTGCGACCTGGTCCTCCTCATACGCATGAACTAAATGGTGTTGCAGAGAGATTTAACAGGACAATCATGAATCGTGCTAGGTGTTTGATGGCTGAAGCAAAGATTGATAAATGTTATTGGCCGGAATGTGTTAATACAGCTGCATATATAGGAAATCGTTTACTTGCTAACACAAAAATTAGAAAAACTCCATATGAAATCTTTTTCAGAAAGAAACCTGATGTATCAAATTTACGTTTGTATGGAAGCAAAGTATTTGTAAGAGTCCCTGAAGAATGTCGAACTTCAAAATTACATCCAAAGGCTGTTAAAGGAACTTTAGTTGGCTACACCGATGTAGGTTATAAAATATTAGTTGAAAATAGAGTAATCATTAGTCGACATGTGCAATTTATTGAAAACGACATAAAATGCATTAAATTACAAAATGAGAAAGAATCGGAAGATGATATTTTACAACTAGCTGAAGAGAACTCGAGAAAAAATGAACCAAGTGAAGAAGAAGATTTATCAGATACTTGTATTGAAAAGAATCAGAATATTGATGGTGTGGAAACTAAGGAGGTGATTGATTCAAATCGTCCCTAAACGTCAAATAAAAATTCCTAAAAGATATGATGATCATGTAGTTTATGTAAATTATACAAATGTCTTAGTTCCAGAAAATTATGAAGAAGCTGTAAATGGCTCAGATTCTAGGAAGTGGAAAAATGCAATGTTAGAAGAAATTAAAAGTTTGGAAGAAAATGAAACATGGAAGATAGTTGATGCACCTGAAGACAAAAAGATCATTGAAGTTAAATGGATTTACAGAGTGAAGACAGATGGAAAGTACAAAGCTCGGCGTAGTGGCTAAAGGTTTCCAACAACTATATCAAGAAGAAGAGGAATTGTACTCACCTGTAGCAAGAATGTACACTCTAAAAGTATTGTTGTCAGTTGCCTGTAATCATATTTGGAACATTGACCAAATGGATGTTCAAACGGCATTTTTAAATGGTAAAATTAAATCGGAAGTTTATATTTATCCGCCAGATGGTTATAATGTTGAACAAAATAAGGTATGTCTTTTAAAGAAATCACTTTATGGACTTAGAGAGAGTCCACGTGACTGGTATGAATGTTTTCACGATTTTATGTTAAGTATAAATTTTAAACGATCAGATTTTGACTATTGTTTATATATGAAAAATAGAGACGGAAGCCGCATATATATTATTTTGTATGTAGATGATTTATTAATTTGTAGTCCGGATGTAAACCAAATTAAAGAAGTGAAAATACTTTTAAGTCAGAAATTTCGTATGACAGACTTAGGAAAAGTTAAACAGTATCTTGGAATTGAAATTGACTATAATCCAGATGTAAAGACAATGAGTCTAGGTCAGTTAAATTATATAGATACCCTAGCAGAAAAATATAATGTTAAACTTTCAAAATGGTCCACACTCCCATGGAAATGAACTTAAAATTAGAACCTGCAGAAAATTGTGAAGTTAATTTAAAATATAGAAATTTGATTGGTGCTCTTTTATATATAAGTAGTGGAACACGACCTGATATATCTTTTGCAGTAAACTATTTAAGCCGCTTTCCAAAACAGTTATGATGACACTCATTTTAAATATGCATTAAGGGTATTGAAATATCTATATAGTACTCGATTTATAAAATTAGTTTACAATTCAAATTTTAATGACAAGATGGATGCCTATGTTGATGCAGACTGGGCTTCAGACATAATTGATAGAAAATCGACTACAGGAATACTTATTCGTGTCTTTGGAAATCCAATAATGTGGAAATCACAAAAACAAAAAGTTGTGTCACGCGCTTCAACTCATGCCGAATTTTATGCTCTAGCTGATTGTGTCGAAGAAGTTTTACCCATAAAAGGAATTCTAGCTGATCTTGGCGTGCCAATTAAAAATCCAGTAAAAATTCATGAGGATAATACAGGTGCTATTGCCCTTGCAAAAAAATGGAAAATTTTCTAAAAACTCAAAACATATTGACGTAAGTTATCACTTTGTTAATGATTTTCAGAAGAAAGGTTTAATTGAAGTTTTAAAAGTAAATACCAATGACCAACTTGCTGATATACTAACTAAGTCTTTAGGTAGAGAAAAATTTCAGAAACTGAGAATCTTGTTAGGCTTGCAGAATTACGAGTAAATTAAAATGAAAAACAGAATTTTTTGTGGCAGTTAATGAAACCTCTTTCTTTTTCATTATCTGTGTAACTATGATTGCTAGTCTATTATTATTTTTTTTGTAGAATACAAAATCAAGGAGGTGTGTTAAATATGTGATTTTGTATACCCATGATATTTGTTTAGTTAGTTTGTTTTGTAAAGGTTGGTAGTTCATATATGTATAATCTAACCGATGTGTGTTCTGTGGTATTAATTCTAGAAAATGCAAGTTCAGTGTGTGTATGAAAATTGTCAATGTAAAAGAGAAGTAATATAATAATTTGTAAGCACTGTGATGTTTTATTTAAAATATTGAAGAGACTAAATTGGATTGTGTAAACATATTAACAAAAATATTTTACATGTTCATTTATTTTTTCAATAGTATACAATTATGTTCAAAGATTTTACAATGTAATCAAAATTCCAATATAAACAAAACAGAAATATATATAGTAATAAAACGTATATTCTACAAAAAAACACACACAATTTATGCAAACCTGCAATAATACACAATTATGTTCAAAGATTTTACAATGTATACAAAAATTCCAATACAAACAGAAGATGTAATAAAACTTATATTCTACAAAAAAACACACATTTTGTTCCAAATTGCAATAGAAACAAGGTAGAAAAATATGCAATTAAACTTATATTCCACAATTTACAAAAAAAAACACATAATATGTGCAAAAAATTTAGTTGAAACAAGACATGAAAAAATTGTACAATTTAACTTTTATTTTATAATTTAAAGAAGAGTATAACGTGCAAAGTTTTGCGATAGAAAAAGACACAATTAAACAAATATTTGCAAATTATTTCCAAAAAAATTTGCTATGTGCAAAACTGCAACAGAAAGAACAATACCAGAAAAAAAACGAAATAAAAAAAAATCTTAACTTACATTCAATAAATTATTTACAAAATTTTTTAAAATATACCTATATTACCAGCCACCCAGTGTGTAAAAATTGTTAAGTTGTTGCAATGTTAGAAGTATCACCCAAACAACTGGTGAATGGATTCAAGCCTCTTACTTATCTTGTCCAATTCAACACGATGGTTATTATGAGCCGAGTTAAAATCTGCAAGTTTTTGCTCATTTACTCGAGCAGCATTTTTACGCTGCTCGAGCAAATCCTGCATTCTTTTAATCTCGGCCTCTAATCGCCGTATTTCAGCATCGTCAGAATCGCAAATTTTTGATAATTCGCAACTCTGGCGATCACTTTCTCGAACAAGATCCGTAAGGCGGGCCTTTCTCATCTTAAAACCACTAATCGCTAATAAAGCATCACTAAATATTACTTTTTGGTGGTCTTGAGACAACTGAAGACCATTGACATCAGTTAAAATCCCCGTCTCTGGGAATTCAATCGACTTTGCCGCCGCCACTCTAGCTGGTGTTGGTTTGACCACCGTCGAGCTAGCATTTGAAGGTTTGGGCTTTTTAACCCCACTAGTCGACGGCACAGCTGAATCATTCACCGCACACGGCTTTTTTTCGCTGTTGTCGCGCGCAGTTTTTTATTTTCGGCGGCAGGGAAGGCACGTTTCCTTTTTTATAGAACCATTTTTTATAGAAGCCACAAATTTTCCCTTTTTGTCCTTTTCCAATAACCCCTCCAAAATTTTTTTATTAATTTTTTTCTTTTGTTTCATGGGGGTTATTATAGGACTTAGGGAAGCTAGTGTTGGTGTCCCCACGGGTGTGACGTCTTCGAAAACTACATCCAGAGACGGTAATGGGAAACTGTGCCTCAATCTCACTCATCACTTGTTCGACCGCGGTTTCTAGCTGTATTAGCGGTGTTCCTAGTGAAGTATTGGCTTCAAGTTCCGCGACACCAGCCGTGAAACTTGAAGCCATTACTTCGAAGATTACACCGCCATTATGATATGGAGTATTGCGTATCAGCGCGTCGAAAACTAATTTGCTCTAGAAATCGTCATTCGGCTCACTAATATGCACTACCGGCATATTATTATCGTTTACAAAGGGATTAACATTTGTCGATTCTACAACATCACTTGCGATGTTGCGGTCAGCAGGATCACCCCACTCAAGAAGTGGAAGTTCCACCAATCGATCCACAGTAAGTGATTATGTAGGACCATCACGCGCTTCACCAGATACTCCCAACAAAGCGAATAATTCATCAGCCGTTAGGAAAATTTTAAAAGTTTGAAGACGATTTAATTAAACACGACTAACAAACTGGGAAGCTTCACAAGAACTGACTGTCAGATGTTTCTTAAAACTAACTCTGTAGCTTTCACCCTACCACCTAACCCCCACTTACTACCCCCGACGCCAACTAATAGCTAAATTAACATCAACTTCTTAGGTTACAAGGTCAAACTAGCAGGTAAATATTGCACAGTGGTGGCGGAGATGGCTTATAAATAAAGCACCCCAATATCAACGTCACATTTCACAAGAAGTTACAACGGTGAACACAATTATGGAAGCCGATAGTACCACTGATCAACCTCCAAAGTCGCCGCAGTATTATTTCGATGACGAGGAATTTGTTGAGAGCCCAGTAGACAGTGCCGGGAAGTTCTGTACAGGAGCTGGTCAACGGAGACGTTACATTTCAATGAAGACGGCCCCGACAGTACAACCGACAGGGCCTCTTCACCTTCTGCTTGGTCCGTTACTACAGTGTGTTTAGATGAAGAGGACCAAGATGACGACACATCCCTGATCAACCAACTCTCGATCAAAGCCACTGGAATAAACCGGCTACTGAGAATGAAAATGAGGACAGTGAAGATGAAGACGAGGACGATTTTTCTGTTTAATATATATATATATATATATATATATATATATATATATATATATATATATATATATATATATAGCTTATTTTTTATTAATGAGGATGCGGTCCAAATTTTGTTGGGTTAATAAAGAATACTCTTTTCTACTTTGCCAAGCTTTCGAAAATATTTTATTTTTCTTTCTCAAGACTACAAAAGAAGATAAAAAGGGTTCATAGTTACATGTAAAAAAATTATAAAAAACATTTTTTACCTTATGCCAGTAAGTTGAGGTTATAAGTTAAAACTAACATCCGTTACACATTAAAATTTCACTATGCAATGTTGGCATCTACTTTATGTTATTTAACACATTTTAATTGCTGCATAAAGACCAAGTTAATAGAATAATAAGTAGGGGATTCAACCCCATAGTGGATGTGCTCCACTACTCTAGTACATGTCAACTGGCAATTGGTTCAAATGCAAATTACTCTACACCACAAGTATTTCATACCAACTCACCAAACAATCCAACCACAATATAACTAAAAACCGCGGGCATTTTCAAAATCCTACAATTTATGAAAAGTTTGAATTTAATCAAATTTTCCTTCAGACAGGTGTGCTTGAACTTGGTGGAGTCCACTCACGTGGCTAGAAAACCTCCTATATTGTCACTAAGTTATCTAGTTCCTGAGAACACTCCCCCGAATAGAACCAACCCTCTATCTGATTTAGTTTGTGAATTTGCAATGTAAACTTGGCCAGTTTTTTCCCTTAGGATCGGTGCTACGGTCTCCGAATCGAACGTATTGTAAAGGACCACCCCCTTTGATTGTCACAGGGTTAATTCCCAGCAACACGCTGAAACCAAGACTGAAGCAACGAACCGAAATGGAAAAAAACTGTCCGTAACTTTATTTATTCAACTAAAAAGGTGAAGCCTTCGTTGTTGGAAATAAATCAAAAGGTATATTCCACCCCCTATATTTGTCACTGGGTCTTTTTTGCCCCTTGCGTACTCCCCTCAACGTGTCTTTCACCTTTTATTTTCTTTCAAACACAGAAGTAAAATATATTACACTTCCTCTTCCCTATGTGTCTAGTTAAAAGAATGTAAAATAGAATAATAATTTCCAGACCACAATTTAAATACTTAGTACAAATTTTTTTGGGTTATTAGGTCCAATGTAATTAAAACACTATTGTATTAACTTGCCGACGTTTGTATGTATGTCTCCGGTTTGTTCGGACCTAGTTATGTCACAGTTACAGGAAATTTGTTTAAATAAATTGACTTTCAATGTTCCTATTTTCAAAAGGTATGTTGATGATATTTTTCTTAGTTATACCTAAAGATAAAGTCGAAGAACTTTTGTACGTCTTTAACAGCTTTCATGAAAAGTTACGATTTACAATTGAAATTGAAAAGAACAACAAAATTTCATTTTTAGACACAGAAATTATAAGAACACCTGAGAATAGAATACTTATTGATTGGTACCATAAACCAACCTTTTCAGAAAGATTTTTAAATTTCAATTCCCAACATTCGATTAAAACTAAACTTAATATAATTAAGAATTTAAAACACAGAGCTATAAATTTATCCAGTCCCCAATTTCATGAAAAAAACTTACAACTAATTAAAATGTATCTTATCAAAAATAATTTTCCGATATCATTAATCAATAGAATATTACAGAATAACAATAATAGTCGACCAATTAGACCTTTACTAACAGAACCAACATTTTATTATAAACTGCCATATGTAAGAAATCTTTCGGAAAAGTTAAGAAAGGTCCTCATGTCAAACAAAATAAATATAGCTTTTAAAAGTGAAAATACGATCAAAAAGAACTTTTTTACCAAATTAAAAACTAAAACACCAACAGACTTACAATCGAATTTAATATATAAAATACCATGTAAAAATTGTAATAAAAGTTATATAGGTCAAACAAGTAGGTATCTAAAAACAAGGAAAAAAGAACATATGAGAGATGTCAAAAACAAAAATAAGCTTAATATCACATCTTTGGTAGAACATTGTAAATTTTTAAATCATGAATTTAACTTTGACGAAACCGCAGTGATAGGTAAACAATCTAATCTAGAAAAAAGAAAATTTCAAGAAATGATAAACATTAAAAAAATTCGAATCAGTAAATTCGAGAAAAGACACTGAAAATTTAAACTCTTGTTATTTCAATCTAATTAATAAAATGAAGACTTTATAATACATTAAATATTTTAAAATTATCAACCTATTTACATCTTTTCGTTCCTTTCTACTTTAAGCTTGTTTACTTATTATATAAACAAACATTTTAGTTCCCAAACACTTATTCATCCCTTATCTACAGTAAGTTTAACAGTGCTAAAAAATAATCTCATTAGTGTCACAGCCTCGACGAGAATAACACATATTTCGAGAAATATATAAAAATTTTTCATTTCTGTATGCGCCAGTATACCGAGTATTTTTTCAATAAACGCAATATTATAGTTACCAAGTATGTTCCTGCCATTATGTTTTTTATACACGAGAAACACTAAATTTTAATGTGAGTATTTGTTTATAATTTTTATATATCACTAACCTATAACTAATTCTAAATAATAATTGAAGTGCCTAAAATAAGTACATGTTTTCTACAATCTGTTATAGAATAATTAATTAACTGTTCAATATTATTTCCTCACTATTAGTTTGGATTAGAATTTATCACCCATATAGGTATAGAATAACTTACAATCAACTTATTTATATCTTACAGTGCCCTGAGGATGGTAATAAATTATACCGAAACGTCGGCAAGTTAATACAATAGTGTTTTAATTACACTGGACCTAATAACCCAAAAAAAATTTGTACTTAAGTAAAATAGAATTTTCTTCCCCATTTGTTGTTCGTTAGGTTAGTTTTCTCTGAGCTCGGTATCACGGCTCCTGACCAAACGTCCTGTTGGAATTACCCCCCCAATGATTGTCACAAGGTTAATTTCCAACATCACGTCGAGTGGTAAGGACAGCAACACCGGATTCAGCGAAACCTATCCATATTTTTTTATTCAATTATTAATTGATAAATTAGGTTAAGACCAAGAAGAGACATATACTATACTTTTTTCTGTGGAACCAGTTTCGAAAAGTATCACAATTGCCTATAAGAGGCAAGGTTGGATTACAGTAGGAATTCCACCCTGAGTAGTGAATTGTCACTGATCCTCCATTCAGAGTAACACTCCACTGCACCACCCTAAGTCTACAAAAGTTAAAAAAGGATTTAAATTTATTAGTAAATTGTCAAAATTAAATGATTAACCATTTTTTGTTCTCCCTCCCCTATTCGTTTCATCACTGTGGAACCCAAGTCTCCAGACAGGAGTACAATCAAGGATGATCCCCCCTATTTTTTGTCACTGAGTTCATCCCCGACAACAAACCTACCAAGAGCAAACATCCCACATTGATGGAACCTGATTTGAACCTATGGATTGTTTTTTCCCCCTTGTCATGTTGGGACCCAAATCCTCAAGTGGAAATACAATCAAGGATGACGTCGAAAAAATTGCCCAAAAAACAGCAAAACCACTTAGCACTATTTATACTAAGGTGAAGCACAAAGATGATGCTCTTAAGAAATCGAATGTTGTATATAGTATTCCTTGTCACAACTGCGAAATGAAATACATAGGTCAAACGTCACAGTCGCTCCAATCACGTATTACATTGCATAAAAGTGATTGTAGAAACGGCAAACTCTCGTGTGCATTAGCAGACCACTCAATTGCTACTGGACATAAGATAAATTTCAACCAACCAAAAATCTTAAATGTAGAAACTAATCTAACAAAAAGACTTTTCCTCGAAATGGTAGAAATTAACAAGGAAAATAATACAATGAATAGGAGAACTGATATAGATAGTTTGAGTAGTATTTATTCATATTTGCTTCACATTAACAATTAAACCACATTTTCAAATTAAGTTTTGCCATCTTGGGATGTTTGTCCCTAGTGGGTCTATTGTCAGGGATGAATTTCGACGTCATCCTTGATTGTATTTCCACTTGAGGACTTGGGTCCCAACATGACAAAACTAAGGTGGAAAAAACAATCCATAGGTTCAAATCAGGTTCCATCAATGTGGGATGTTTGCTCTTGGTAGGTTTGTTGTCGGGGATGAACTCAGTGACAAAAAATAGGGGGATCATCCTTGATTGTACTCCTGTCTGGAGACTTGGGTTCCACAGTGATGAAACGAATAGGGGAGGGAGAACAAAAAATGGTTAATCATTTAATTTTGACAATTTACTAATAAATTTAAATCCTTTTTTAACTTTTGTAGACTTAGGGTGGTGCAGTGGAGTGTTACTCTGAATGGAGGATCAGTGACAATTCACTACTCAGGGTGGAATTCCTACTGTAATCCAACCTTGCCTCTTATAGGCAATTGTGATACTTTTTCGAAACTGGTTCCACAGAAAAAAGTATAGTATATTTCTCTTCTTGGTCTTAACCTAATTTATCAATTAATAATTGAATAAAAAATATGGATAGGTTTCGCTGAATCCGGTGTTGCTGTCCTTACCACTCGACGTGATGTTGGAAATTAACCTTGTGACAATCATTGGGGAGGTAATTCCAACAGGACGTTTGGTCAGGAGCCGTGATACCGAGCTCAGAGAAAACTAACCTAACGAACAACAAATGGGGAAGAAAATTCTATTTTACATTCCTTTAACTAGACACATAGGGAAGAGGAAGTGTAATATATTGTTACGTGTTTGCTATCCACACAAACACCTCTACTCGTAGATTCGTTGATTGAAAGTCCAGGTAACACTTACTCACTACTTTATTTATTAATTAACAATTAACAACATTAACAACAATAGACTAATTACTGTCTTAACTATAATTACACTTGAACACTTATAAGTCTCTTTCTTATTACTTCTTTACTCGCTCACGTTCAACTTAAGATTAAATCTCGGCCCACCGTGGTCTTATTTATACATCCATTCTCCCGGTCTAGGCACTCCAGAATATTCCCGGCCGTTCGTGTACAATTCCAGCCTAATCTAACCAGTCTGCACAGTCCAGTGGCGTAACACTGCCCCCTCCTTAAGCCTGAACGTCCCGATCAGGCAATTCATTATTCCCTGCATACTTGGCTAGTCTCTCTATGTGCACCACCTTCATCTTGGATTTTGGACTTTGCTGAATTCTATATACAACGTCGTTTAGTCTGGTGATGACAGTGTAAGGTCCTTCCCAAGGATGGTAAAGCTTCAGGGACCTGCCTTTCTTTCGTTGTGGGTTATATAGCCAAACCAACTCTCCACCTGGTACCCTCCTGAATTAGCCTTAAGATCGTAACAGCCTTCATACGGTCATTTGTTATTGTAATTCGCTCAAAAGGAGCACTGGCGTTATATTGCTTATTTCTTATTTGTGGCCCCATTCTTGCCGCGCAAACTTCACATTGCGGCACCAAGCCTCCACATCTTGACGACTGTTTACCCAGTAGAAACGTTCTCTTACTTTAGTCAGGTTTTGTTGATGTTAAAATGTCCGCCAGACGTTCCATTATGCACTTGCTGAAGTACATTTGCTACATGACACCTCGGGATTAACAATTTCAAAGTAACTTTCCTCCCATCTGGACTTTCCCGCTCTCTTTAGCAGTCCATCCTCAACTATAAGGGAGTCCCATTGTGCCCATAAAGCCTTCAGCCCCACTGATTTATTTGAAATGTCCATCCAATCGGGCCGAGTTCCTCTTTCTTTCCATTGCAGAATAGACCAGTTTCCTTATTGTTTAACTGTGCTTCCCTTAACGACTCTTTTGTCAAAAATCCGGAACATTAATCTTAACGGTCTTATTATTTGTACATTTTGTTGTTCTTCCTTGCGGTGGCAAGGTTGCAGTCTTGACACGGTCTTTTGGAAGGCCAGATTCCGCGAGACCAGCTCGAGTTTTCCTGCGGCTCTCCATATGCGACACTCTAGAGAGTGAGACAGTACTGAAATGGCCCACTTGCCACACTTATAACAGAAGCTCGCTCTTTTCTGTTGGTTTGTTGGGAAGAGACAGATGGCCCATGCCACACATATAACAGCCCCTTGCCCCACTTTTTTGGTGTGGGGGTAGAGGGGCGTAAAGAGGGTGGGATGGTCTCCTCCAACACAGCCGTCTGTTTGGGGGGTACTAAGGCAGCCCATTCAGTGCAGTACAACCCACTGGCCACTAAGAATCCCTCTCTTCCTTCTCCAAAAAACGCTAGTGGGAGGAGGAATGGGCTTTTTACCGCATTCGGTCTCCACCTGCTGGATGGAAATTGGGGGCCAATAATCCTCCAACGAGGGGAGAAGGAAGGGCCCAGCACCCTCCTCTGCACGCCGGACTTTGACCGTCAAGGAGGGGGAACAGCCAAGACAGACTGGCACTCGGCCTCCTTTCGGTTCCCCCGTGTTAATTCACTGCCTCTTTAACCCCTGCTCTTACTACTTCTCGCTGTCGGTGTTTTTCGATAACCTCCTTTAATTTTTAGGAGGGAGAAAATGGCGCCGCGCGTTTTCGCAGCCCCATCTTTTCTTCCTGGCTTGTCCATTTCTGCTTCTTTGTCTTCTTGCTTTTCTTCTTTCTCTTCCTTCTCTTTCTCCTCTTTTTTCCTCGCCCTTCTGTCTCTCGGAGAGTTTGTTTCTCCGCCATGCTTCTTGTTGTTGGCATTAACTCACGACACGTAAATCAGTTCAAAATAAGTTTATTACACTATAAAATCCGTAAAAGTGTTCCGTCTATTTTAATAATGGTTGTTCCAGAAAAATCTCGAAACAGCACTAGAGTCTATTTAGAGTCTAACTTCTTTTGTGTTGACAAAATCACTTACTCCACTAAGTCAAGGGTGGATTTTCACGAAAATCACTAAAAGTCTGTTTTGAGTCTATAACACGTTCCTGTTAACACAGTTTACGTACTTCTGTGGTTTCCAAATCGAAGTTTAGAAGTCACTAAAAGTCACTTATAGTCTTGTTTTTAAGTCTGCAAGTCCCGCGACAAATTCACGTATCTCCGTTGTTTCCAAATAGAATGTCTAGAATTTTCCCGAGCATAGTAGTCCTTTTTCTAGTCTACAACACGTATACTAGCGGCACTCGCGCAGCTATTTCTAAATCGAATGTTCTAGAAACTTCCGAAAATCCATTTAAAGTCACTATTCAGTCCAGAAAAGTCTCAAAACGTCCAGTAGTTTATTTCCGTGTACTAATTTTGAGAAGAACCTGTGCTTTTCGATAGTTTCTCTTCTCCCTTACACCATGTAGTTTTCTCCAAACCCTTCTGTAGTTGTTATTGAAAGTCCAGTACACTTCCCTCTTTATTTATTAATTAACAATAACACATAAAAAACTAAACTTTTACTAAATAACTTACTTATTTTCTTATTACTTCTTTATCTGTTTTAAGACCACGTCGTTTTTTATCCCTGGTGTGGATTTGGGTAAATATTTTACTTCTGTGTTTGAAAGTAAATAAAAGGTGAAAGACACGTTGAGGGGAGTACGCAAGGGGCAAAAAAGACCCAGTGACAAATATAGGGGGTGGAATATACCTTTTGATTTATTTCCAACAACGAAGGCTTCACCTTTTAGTTGAATAAATAAAGTTACGGACAGTTTTTTTTCCATTTCGGTTCGTTGCTTCAGTCTTGGTTTCAGCGTGTTGCTGGGAATTAACCCTGTGACAATCAAAGGGGGTGGTCCTTTACAATACGTTCGATTCGGAGACCGTAGCACCGATCCTAAGGGAAAAAACTGGCCAAGTTTACATTGCAAATTCACAAACTAAATCAGATAGAGGGTTGGTTCTATTCGGGGGAGTGTTCTCAGGAACTAGATAACTTAGTGACAATATAGGAGGTTTTCTAGCCACGTGAGTGGACTCCACCGAGTTCAAGCACACCTGTCTGAAGGAAAATTTGATTAAATTCAAACTTTTCATAAATTGTAGGATTTTGAAAATGCCCGCGGTTTTTAGTTATATTGTGGTTGGATTGTTTGGTGAGTTGGTATGAAATACTTGTGGTGTAGAGTAATTTGCATTTGAACCAATTGCCAGTTGACATGTACTAGAGTAGTGGAGCACATCCACTATGGGGTTGAATCCCCCTACTTATCATTCTATTAACTTGGTCTTTATGCAGCAATTAAAATTTGTTAAATAACATAAAGTAGATGCCAACATTGCATAGTGAAATTTTAATGTGTAACGTGATGTTAGTTTTAACTTATAACCTCAACTTACTGGCATAAGGTAAAAAAATGTTTTTTATAATTTTTTTACATGTAACTATGAACCCTTTTTATCTTCTTTTGTAGTCTTGAGAAAGAAAATAAAATATTTTCGAAAGCTTGGCAAAGTAGAAAAGAGTATTTTTATTAACCCAACAAAATTTGGACCGCATCCTCATTAATAAAAAATAAGCTGTTTGTTTTTTTAACTAGTCGTCCACTACGTCTACCAGTTTTTTTATATATATATATATATATATATATATATATATATATATATATATATATATATATATATATATATATATATATATATATATATATATATATATATATTTATATATATATATATATATATATATATATATATATATATATATATATATATAAAAAAAAAAATTAAATGGTATTTGTGTTGATAACATTAATGAAGTTTATTTATAAACAATTTTACTTATATATTATGTAAATAAATATTAAACTTAATAGAAATTATTCACAATAATTAATTATTGGTTTTAAAAATTTAATTAAAAAAGTTAAATCAAAATTTTAGAGAATGAAAAAACTGTGCTAATATCAATATTTTATTGAAAACAATACTGTACAAAATACATTACAAAAATATGTGATTTCAATATACAGAAAACTACTATTCACTATCTGATTCTGAAGAGCTTGACTCTGATGTTTCATTTTCCTCAATTATTTTTATTGATCTATCGATTTGCTCTTCATATATTAAACACCAGCACAACTCGATGTGTTTTTTTTTTGATCAGGAAAAAATAACCTATTTTGTCAGATAATATACTTCGAAATCGACATCTACGACACGTTATTCCAACAATCTTTGAAATATATCTTACAAACAAAACATTTTTTGTTTTAAAAATCTAACTTTCATATAAAAATCATAAACATCTCTACAAATTCCAAAATTTGCATGTGTCAGCACACGTGGGCACTTTTTACATTTTAACCCTATGCCAGAAGATCTCACTCTCGTATCTTCGAAAATGACAGGATTTTCCCTCTCACAATTACCACAGAGACCGGTACATGGATTTATATATGGTACAGCATAACTACAAACATAACATCTTGTAGTGTTATTAATTCTAAATGGATAAGTTAGAATTTTGGGTTTACTATCCCAATCTTTTGGAAAAACCATTGTAACGAACACTTCGAACGACCAGTGAAATATGTTTGGTGGTGTGTATGCATGTGCTGCTTTTATGAATAACACAATGACCTTCAAGAGAGGTGGGAGTATGGTCTGAACCTCCCTTTTACTATAAATGTGGGGTATTGCTAGAACTACATCAGTTTCATTTGCACTCGTATAGAGATAGTGACAAAAAAAAGAAATTTAAATGGCAAGATAAATAATGCAGATCTTGAGGGATTTGGCGTGGCAAGACGTCAATAACCCAAGGTTTTTGGTCGCTGACGAAGAGAATGGTGCTCCAGATGATCTAGCCGCACTGGAGGGAGCTCCGGGTGATGGTGTAGATGAAGTGCAGCAGCTAGATCCGGAAGATGATGGTGACGATATTGACGAAGGCATAGAACCTGATGTGGCTGATGTTGAAAATAATGACCAGATTGAGTTGGCACTTCATGTCAGGGAAGTAGAGACCGGGATCACTAATTTCGTGTGTTCCACTGCTGCATTTGTTTTAGTTGACACCATCGATGATGGTAAAATTTATATGTGCACCAGATGTTATATTCCATATTCCAGAATAACTGGTGATAGAGTTGTGCACAAACATGGCAGTATGCACCAAACAACTAAGTGGTGGGACATACCGAAAATAACTTGCCGTATATGCCTTCGCGATATTGTTTTGTGAGGGTCATCGATGGATGTTTTGTGTATACTCCCACAGAGAAAAAAACCAGCGACAGAAGATGATTTCATTGTTATTGTTATTTTTTATATTTTTTTTATATTTTTTATATTTTTTTAATTTTTTTTGTATTATTAGTATTTATAAATTTAAATAATATATATTTTTTTAACTGTATGATCCTTATTTTTTTTTGATTCCCTTTTTTATATAAATGGTACGACTAATTTCTTACAATTTATTTACTTTCTTAATGCACTGATTATTATTAATGTAAACATTTTTATCTAAAATATAATAAAGTATAAAGAATAATCCTCATAATCTAAAACTTAAAAATAATATAAAAAGTGTGGAATAGAATATTACTATAAATTAGTGTAGCATAAATTTACAGTAATACAAAAAAATGTGCTGAATAAAATGAAATAATACAAAAAAAGAAGTGGTGAACAGAATATTATTTAATTTGAACATTAGTTTACATATAAATTAATAGGCATATATTATATGTTTGATTTATGTGTGGTGTTATAACTTTCAAATAATAAAATAAAATGTTAGAATTGGTTGCTTCTTATTTGATTTCCTATTATGCATATATTTACTAATAAAGGTGTAATAAAAACATTCCATGAGAGAGGTGAGATCTGTTTACAAGTAGTAATAAAAGGTGTAAAGCAACTTTATTAGGTAAACAACCTTTACTAGTGGTCGGTTATAATTAAGGCTTTTTGCTATTGAAGTAAGCGGATTATGACATTACACCTCTTAGGTATTGCTTTCGGTATTTTTTATTAGCCACTACTTGTGAGTATTATTTATTTTCTTTCTAAACATAAGTACATTAATTATTATTGTAATTGTTTTATCTAAAATATAATGATATATACAAATAATCTTTACTGTAGTCTACAAATTACAATAACATGAAAGTGGTGAATAGAATATTACCTAATTAGTTTACATCTAAATGAGCCACGTTCTAAGAAGAAATAAATAATTTTGTATTTATTTCGATTTAACAATGTACATTTTATAATTTTGTTTAAAATATAGTAAAGTGCAATAATTATAAAATATCAGTTTTATTAATCCAAGAATTATATTCTTTGGGAAATCCGAGCCATTTCACAAACATTTTATTTCCTCTCTTCCTTAAAATATTCTCCACCAAATAAACATCGGGATATTTAGTTTTTTGCAATTCCATTTCATAAAAACACCTTCCAACATATCTTGAAGTAAATAAGTGCTGGGGTTTGTTATGTTTATTTTTACGACTTTAAACAGCTCTGTTGAAAAGTTGGGTGTAAAACCTTTAGAAAATACACTTTTAAATTTGCTTATTCTCACAACATCACCAATGTGAAATTTAGGTTTTAAATCAATTTTAGCATGATTATATGCATTTAAAGATGTATTTGGTGTAACATCGATAGGCCTCATTTTAGTAATTCTGTGGATTCTTTTATTATAACGTTCTGTTATTTTATGCAGAATGTCGATCCATCTGTATTTACCTCTCAGTGAGAATTCTTTATACAACCAATTTTTTTAATGTCCATATTACACGTTTCACAATTGCAGCCTTTTTAGTACTATATGTGGAGTAATGATTGATGTTGTTTTGCTTCATTATCACAGTAAAATTTTGGTTGTAGAACTCAGTTCCGTGATCACTCTATATGTTTTTAGGTGAATATTTTGCTTCTTTTATAACACTTTTCATAGCTTTAGCGACCTCCGCTCCTGTTTTGTTAACAATAGCCCGAGTCCAAATGTATTTAGAGTAGTAGTCGATTACAACAAGAATGTCTCGATGGTCTCCATTATTCTTGGCATATGGCTGCATTTCAGCCAAGTCAATCTGCCATAAATTACCAAATCCTTTAATTACCTATAGTTCTTCTTCTAGGGAAATTTCGCCTACAAGATTTGTGCAATTCATAACAACTTGTTGTTTGCAATTATTAAACGCCATCGTGTATCTATTCTTTTAACTACATATATATTTCATCCAATTCAGGAGGAAATGCTAACCTTCCAGATGATGTTTTTGAATGAAATTCAGCGGTAGTCTGCTCTATTTTAGCTACTCTAGCAGTTAAAGTATCTTGATTTTCTTTAAGTATGTTTTTAACGATAGAAATTTCTTTTTCAATATAATGTCGTACTTCATCAATTAATTTAGTAATTTTCTTGTGTATAAATATACTATACTCGGACCATCGTTGATCCGCATATGTTATGTGGGACTCTTCATTTTTTTATTGTATTCAACCATGGATTTGTGAAATGTGTCTAGAAATATTTTAGATGTTTCTTGCATGCTTTTACCAATATGCTGATCTACATAATTACGTGTCACACCATCTCTCTCATCTATCGGGTAACCAATATTCTTTAAACGTTTATTCTGAACAACAAAATGCTTATCACTGGTTAGCTTAAATCCAATACCGGGTGGTCCGCGTAAAAGCGTTGATTTACTACCACTTTCTCTACGACCGAACTTATCAATGGTGTTTACAGTAGCCATTTCTGAATACATCTGACTCATTTTAGACACATTTGCACGTATTCTAGCTACTGGGTGATGTAATATATAAGATTAATGAAATTATATCAGTATGAATATACATTATGCTCTCTTTGGAAGGCGTGACCAAGGAAGTTTTAATACACAATTTTTTCTTGTCTGATCCCGCTGATTAAACTTAATATTTCGTTGTTAACATTATTGTTACCAGCCATTTTTGAGGCCCATAACAGACCCAATTCTTTTGGTTTATTCCAATATACATAATCCACATCTCTATCATTGTACATCTTCTGAGTAGGTATTTTAACCCTTTCGATACGATTGCCATGTTATCACGGCCAAAACAATTTGTACCTACTGAATGGTTGACGAGATTTTACAAAAGCATTTTTCATGTAGCGCGGTTGTCATGCGATCATGTTCAATTTATTTGTTATATTCTATATTGTATTGGGATGTACTAAAACGTCAATGGCCCACCCACTTCATTATTTATGGCCCATGATAGGTCAAGGGAACAGGCGGTGCATAATCGTCTTGAATAGTTGCATTTCACAGTGATTTCTGTTAGTTGAAACTGGTATGTTGTCTGATTTCAAAATGCTTCGACGAAAACGAGAAATATTATCCAAGAAACAGCTGGAGGAATATGCTAATGAAATAATGAGAGAGGAAGATGAAAATTTGGATTATTTTAGTAGCGGTGAGAGTTCAAATAAAAATGACGAGGATGAAATGGAAACTGATAGTGTTTTTCCAGATTTTGTGGACGATATTCCTCAACAATTTACTAATAGTGAGCTTCCGTCGGAACCTGCCGAATATAATTGGACTTTTTCACGTGAATGGATTCCCCAAATTCATGTGTATGAAAACACTGCGGGCCCTTCTCCAAATATTGACCAAAATTCTTTGGCATTAGAAGTTTTTGAGCTATTTTTTTACCGAAGATTTAGTAAATAAAATAGTAGAGGAAAGTAACTAACGGGGGGAGAACTGAACGAGGCGAATGAAACATTCGGTTGCCGTAATTGGACGGTAAGGTGGTGCCATTAGAACGGTTGCCGTGTGATTACATAATGCCTCGTTCACAGAACACTGGTAACGCACGATATTGCTCGTATCGAAAGGGTTAAGTTGTAATCCTAAACCACTTTTCGATCTTGTCACCATTGTAGAGGATACCAAAGGTTTTATAATTTTGTGGAATTTCTTCCATTTAGAGGTGTTCAACCTATTATCTGGCTTATAATTCTTGAATGGTGCATTAGTCTTTGTTAATATATTACCATAGATCTTCAACTCTTCATTGAGATTAACATTCACGCCACTTTTTAAAATCGGTGGATATCTCAGAAACATTATGTCATATAACTCAGCACTGCCTGGATACACTCCAAGTTTTTTTTACCACGCAACAGTGCAATATTTCCATTAGAACATCGTACTTCGGCATTACCCATCCATAGCACATCGTTATTGGGATCTACTCTTACACCGTATATAGTACCATATTTAGAATCACCAGACTTTAAATTTATACTTTAAATGTCTACTGACTCATGTATTTCTCCTGCAAATGAAATTTCCGAACCTGGGGTGGCGAATATTGATGATGCAGGCGTTTCCATTACTGACGTTTGTAATGTAGCATATTCGCCATCATTCTTGTTTCTATCAAGTGTGGCTTTAAAAGAAATATCTTTGTCAGATGATTCTCTTGAATGCGTCCTTTGAATCGAGGTTTTCGTTTGTAGTGGTAGAATTTGTGATTTTATATCTGTCGTTGAGGATATAATTTTTAAAGGTTTTGTTATCGGTTCATACATCTTTTCAAGTGATAATTGGTTCTCCACATGTCTACTTTTAATTGAGTTGAATTTCTTGCGTACTGCATCTGTCGCTTCTATCAACTTACGTTTCAGGCATATTTCATTCTCAGCATCAATGTTGGTTTTACCGTCTTTGGATGATATTCATTTTTAATTATTATATATCTCTGTTATCGAAGTGTCTATGATGATGTCTATAGACCGATTGAAGTTTTAATTAAAATACATCAAGGATATATAATGCCATCAAAACCTTTTCTATATCGACCCTCATGTATTTCTCTATCCTTATCTATTGCCAGAAATCCATATTTATCTTTTCAACACTCTACGCACATTTCTTGAAATTGTTTAAATGCTACATCGGGTGACACGTGATCGGAAAATACGTGGTGCGAATTCATGTCATCTTGTTTAAACATAACTAAGAAATACTATTGTCCCTTATGAGTTGCTTCGGTGTGCGTGAATATGATTGAGCGAGATAAAAACAATCCACATTCCTATGACGCCCCATACTAAAATATGATCTTATAACATCCTGCTTCTCACATATTACATCATCAAATATAAATATTGACTCCAGTTGGGCTTCGGATGGTTTAACTATTTGTGCATTATTACTAAAGATATAAAACCCTAATCCCTTAATCAGTGTTAAAATGTTCTGGAAGTACTCATACATTGGTTGATTTAGTGATTTTGATTATAGATATACATTCGAAAAACGTAATCCAAGAGGGTGGGTAAGGAGAAATCATTACATTTGTCTTTCCGTCATTTGACAGTCCGATTATAATGGATCGTACAGTTGAGGGTAGTAGCGGCCCATGACGTTTATTTCCATCGCTGTGCCCAAATCCAACCTTTTCATCAAAATTATCCACAATAAATTTTTCTTTCTGCTTGACAATGTGCATTGTATCGCGGTTGAAGACTATATAAATAGATGTATGTTTTACAACACTTATTTAAATGTTGATCACCACACAACACACACATCAAAGATATCAACGTAAGAAAACATTGGTGGGGGTATAATCTATTCCCTGACTGACAAGCTTCCATTTGAATTGCATTTACCGGGAGGTTATCAGTATTGCGGTCCCGGTACCAAGTTAGAAAGGAGACTCGCGCGCGGCGATATTGGAAAAAATCATCTTGATATATCGTGCAAGGAACACGATATTACATATACACAGAACGATATAGCAGCCAGACACAAAGCAGACTATCAACTTGAACAGGCAGCTTGAAAACGAGTTAAATCGAAAGACGCAACGATTGGGGAAAAAGCAGCCGCTTGGTTAGTTACGAACATAATGAAAGGAAAACAACATCTTGGTATGGGATGTAAGTCAACAATACCTCATATTTCAAACGGAAAGAATATTCTTAAAAAGAAGAAGAAGAGGAAGAATAGCAAGAAGGATGTTAGAAAAATAGCTTTCGGTGGTGAAATAGTTCGCAAGGTGCGTGATGTATTACGGAAAGTTGGCGGTAAACGAATTGTTGCAAAAGATACAAAGAAAGCTATGCACATTGCACTTCAAGCAGCGCGACATCACATAAAAGCAGTAGGTGGAAAATGAAAAATTTGAACACCTCGTATAATTCCGATACCGAAAGTTGGAGGAATTCTACCTTTAATACCGATTTTTGCTGTCTTATCAGCATTGGGTGCTTTAGCTGGAAGTACAGCAGGCATTACTAAAGCAGTGAATGCTGTGAAAACGAGCAGACAAGGGATGGCTGAAGCAAATCGCCATAATAGACATATGGAGGCGATTGCCATGGGAAAAAGTGGTAAAGGATTGCATTTGAAACCATATCGTAAAGAATTGGGGCTTTACCTAAAGCCACAAAATTCAAAAAACTATTAGACACCCTACCCCAGAGAGCTCTAACCGACATTGATCTCAGATATTATGCTAAGAGGTTGAAGATGCCCTATTTTCGAGGTGTATTTATGCATAATAATCTTCCGAATTCCGATCCTCATTATAACGAATCCGCCATTATCAATTTAGATCATGTAGACGGTCCTGGGACGCATTGGATGGCATATAAGAAACGTTGGTGGTTTAGTCACATATTTCGATAGTTTTGGTGATTTTCCCACCCATAGAATTAATTCGATATTTCCACACCAGTTCAATGATAATTGATAAAATCTGCTATAATTACAAGCGCCAGTAAAAATGTAATACAGTGTGGTGTGGACATTTGTGGTTAAAGTTTTTTTCTTCAAGAAAGAAAACGTGATACCATGGAGCAGTCATCTATCACACCAGCGATCGATCGAGAAAACATTAAAAGAATGAAACATTCACTAATTGCATTTTCTAGACTTCGCAGTCTGAGGAAAATGAGCAAACATCAACTTGCAGATATACCGAAGGAAGTTCTGATTGCATGTGCCCCAAATAAAAATGCATTAGTATGGGATAAGTTACCCACACGTCTTCAAAATGATATTGACATATTAAAATACCAGTACTGTCAAGAACGTTTTTCTGATGATGGCCAAGTAACCAGTGTTGATGAAAATGACGGACCACCACTTCGAAGAATATTTTGCTGCTACTGTAAATTAAATGACATAAATGTCTCAACCAATAATAAGAAAAACATATCACCATCACCAACAAAGAAGAGATTACAACACTACTGTTGCAACACACAATAAAGCAACATAATCCTCTCTAAATAAATCAGTCATGTCGCACACTTTCACCATAACAAGCCGCTCAAGCATGCTTAGTACAGACTTTTATCCACCCATTCAACTGGATACGGGTAGTCGTTATGGTTTGGGCTTAATAGGATTCTACTCTTACAATTCTATATTTAATGTGGATGAATGTAATAACAGTTTTTGCTATAAAATCAATGCAAAGGCTGCATCCACAACCACTATTCACATACCTCTAGGATATTATGAAATTGATGAAATGTATAGAATATAATAGAATAGAATATGGTTTATTGTGCAAATTAGTTCATATTAAAAATATACAGTACATACTAAATAAATAAACTATACACAAATAGGTCGGTGTTCGCATAAGCTTACGATCTTCCACACCGCCTGTTTCATTTAGTGAAATGAAATTAAATAATAGCAATAAATTAATAGGTTGAACATAGTGATTGTACAATAATTATCTTTATTATAGGTAGCAACATACGAATAATATTTATTGTGTCTGTAATTGATTTTGATATAAAAATTCTTTTAATTTAATTTTGAAACTATTTTCTGTTAATCCTAAAAAATTTAATACATTTAATAAAGTGGGTGCTTTATATGAAAAACATCCTTGAAATTTGGATAGTGAATGTTGTGGTATTGTAAAATTATTCGTACGTACATTATTTATGCTATGAACATTTGATCTTAATTGTAATTTGTTGTACAGATAACTTGGTATAGTGCTTTTCATTAGTTTATAAAGAAAAATACAATAAAGATACATGAACCGATTACCTATGTATTTTTAGTTCCTTACAATTGTTCAAAAAAGGTGTAACATGATGGGTATAGGGTATTTCGAATACAAATCTCATGCATGAATTTTGCAATTTTTGCAATCTAAATTTATTTTGTTGTGTTAAGAAATCATAATACACACAAGAACAGTAATCCAAATTAGGATAAATCAGACTTTGTATAAGTTTAAGTTTAGTGTTTGATGATAATGATTTCTTCATTCTATAGAGCATTTTTAGTTTCATAAATGATAAGCTAATAATTTTATTTATATGTTTTTCAAAATTCAAATTATTATCAAATATTACTCCTAGGCTTTTAGTGGTATCAGACAAGTCTATATTTATGTCATTTAATACTATGTTGATATCATTGAAATTTATTTTTGAGTAATTTTGACGAGAACCAATACACATCGCAACTGTTTTTTTCTGGATTTATACGTAATCCATTGTCTGTACACCAGTTATATATATTACATAGATCAGCATTTATTTTGTGAATTGTTTCAGCCATATTATCTATTATGCAAGATATGTAAATCTGTAAGTCATCAGCATACAGGTGATATTTGCAGTAATTGAGACATTGCGGTAAATCAAAAGTGTATACTGAAAAAAGGATAGGTCCTAGGATGCTCCCTTGTGGAACGCCACTTTTAGTTTGTATTAAATTGCACGTAGTCTCTTTATATTTAACGCTCTGAACTCTATTATATACATAATTGTTGAACCATGTACTGGCGTTATTGTCACATCCTAGATATTTTAATTTAGCGATTAACACATTAAAATCTACTAAATCAAATGCCTTGCTTTGGTCAAGAAAAATAATAAATGTAATTTGCTTATTATCCATAGCAGATGTGATCATCTACAATTTGAAGTAGTGCTGTTTGAGTGCTATACATAGGGCGAAAACCTGACTGAATTTGTGGAATTATTGAATTCTGGTAAAGATATATTTTAAATTGCTCAGCAATAATTTTTTCTATTAATTTTGATAGTGCAGGCAAAATACTAAGAGGTCTAAGATTTTTTAATTCACTACAATTATCAACTTTAGGAACTGGTAGCACGAGGGCGTTTTTCCATATACTGGGAAATTGGCCGGTAGAAAACGACACATTAATAATATTTACAATTAAATTTACACAGTATGGTAAAACTAAATTTAACATTTTTATACTTATTTCGTCAATTGCAATGGCCTCTGACTTAATTGTGTTTATATGTTTGTAGATGTCTGCACTACTTATATTTTTTATTTTAAATGACAGAGTCGTTTAATTTATTATTATTGTAAAACTGTAGAACATTATCATTCGTTTGAGTATCACCGCCCCAGAGCTGGCAGGTACTTCAATTAAAAGAATTGAAATAGTAATTTAATTATTTTTTAAGTAATTAAATTACTTTAATTCAATTACTTTTTTTGGACGCCTTAAAATAATTGGTATTTGAATTACTTTTGTAAAAGTAATTGTAGTTGGTAATTGTTTTATTGTTTTTGGTAATTGAAGTACTGAACAAATAATTCAATTCTTTTTGGGTAATTCAATTCCTTTCAGATACTTTAATTACTTTAAAATAATTGAAATTGTATCGAAAATATTCCGAGAAAAATCGCAACGAGCTCGGCTTTAATAACTTGTCTCAGCTTGTCGTTTGACAGTATTTTCGTTTTCTTTCAGTTATCCAGTGCACTACACAGTATACAGTAGCTGTGATTGCAAGAAAACCATGTTTTTCATTATTTGTGTCCTTGTGTTTTTAATTCTTAAAAAGTTGCCTGGCAAGGTTAAGTAAATATTAAATAATAAATTTGTTCTTTACTATTTTTTAAATATTAATATATGTTATACATATATCTCCGATATTGGCAATATCTATTATTTTACCTATTTGATTTAATCAAATACCTATTAATATTAGTTACACTGACAAAATTTTTTAATAATGATTGTAGAAACAAAATTTTTGCACAGAAATGCGTTCCACGTTGAACTCAAATATCGAATAAAAATGTCTGTCTGTATGTATGTCTGTGTGTAGACCATTTCTTTGTTGCAGGTTGCAGGGTTTGATGGACAATTAAAGCACAACTGTTAAAGTAACTTTTATTTAACAGATAGAACGCAATTTGCACTTGCAAATTGAAATACAATACAGAGAGCCACAACAACTACACTTGTCATAAATAATTTTATTACAGACATTACGATCCCTGAAAACTAATGTTACCAACTTCTAAACAATATATAATCTAGTTCAAGAGTAGAGTAAGAGTACACTTGTGATATTGATATTTCAACATTCTCTCTCAATATCCAGTGTGTATAATCAACCAAAAAAAAATAAAATAAGAACATCATTTTAAATTAAGTTTGTTACAAATAAATCTATGTTTTGTACAACCCAAAGATTTTGTTAACATATCTGCTACTAATTCAGTAGTTGGCATATACAACAAAATAATATCATAATCTTTGATTCTTTCACGAATAAAATGATATTTCACATGTATGTGTTTCGTTCTTTTATGAAATATTTGATTATGAGCCAACTTTATTGCGCTTTGGTTGTCATTGTAAATGACGATCGGTTCCCTAACTTTGAGAAAGCTGCAATCTTTATTAATAGCAAAAAGTTCACTAATTAAAGATTTCAAATAAAGCGACTCTTTAGTTGCTTCACTTATACCAATATATTCTGCTTCTGACGAAGATAAAGCAACGGTTTTTTGTTTTTGACATTCCCATGATATGGGCACACTAGCTAATGAAAAGATATAACCACAGACCACATAGACTTGGCGTATTGAGTATTTAGTACGGTACCGAGCGTGCCATAAATCGGGGAAGCGACGTGTGGTAAATTAGGTGGGCGGGCGCTCTTTCTGCAGGCCCGCATTTAACCTTTTCATATATAGCTATTAAATTGAATTCTTTTAAAGTATATTTATGAAGAAAACATAATACAATTATTTTATTTAAATAGTATAAATACATTAAGCAAATGTTTATTGCATTTTATATAATTTTTAAAATAAAGCACAATATAAGTTAACAATATTTTTATTGATATTTTCTATTTTGTTCTTGACCGTCGATTTCAAATAACTTGATTTGTATTTCTTGGGATTCGGTCAGTTTGATTAAAAAATAATTTTTTTCCTTCTTACATTTCAGTTTTATTAACCATCATCAGAAACTACAAGTTTTTACAAAAAAAATATTTTATTTTACTTGCATTTATTAAAGTTTATTTTTTAATTAATAACTAAATTTACATCGTTCTGTTTGCTTCGAGTGTTTTGACGCAACTAAAGTTATGAAGTATGTTACAGTCTATCTGGTGTTTTTTGGTTTGTTTATGTTATTTGAGATAAGTCTTAATTTATATAGGTAAAGATTTTACAAATTTGCCAAGTGTTATGTGAAATTATGGAAAGATGCAAAGAAATTAAAATTATCCCCTTATAATTAATCTAACAAATTGAAGTATGTTTCGTTTAAATTTTCTATCAGTGCGGTTGTTTATTATGTTGTTATGTCTTTTAATTTGCAGCATTTCATGTACTGACCGAATCCTAAGAAATACAAATCAAAATATTTTTATTAAAAAAAATAACAAAACAATTAACAATAATTTATATTATTCCCCTTTAAATAAAGTTAATTTATTTAAAACTTGCCTTTTTGTGGTTTTTACATTATGAAACATTTTTGTAAAATGATGACCTCTAATTTTAATGTAAGTTTCTGAAATTGCCCTTATAATTTCAATAATATGATGGGTATTATTAGGGAAATTATCCAATTGGTGAATTTCTAAATCATTAAAAATATTTGAATTTTGAAACTTTTTTAAAACACTACACATAATTTTAATTTTTAGCTTCAAATCTATTTGAATATTTTTTCCAGTTTTAAAATGTCTTAAATGTTTTTCTGTTTCCTTACATATTTGTATGACATCAGATGACGGATAAATAAGACCACCGCGGTCTTTTACAAATATTAGTTCATGGAAATTTTCCCTGTTTATTGAAAATAAAGCGTTTATACATTCCTCACATTTTAACGATTTTAAAATTGATTTTACCACAAAGCCACTTATATATACACTATAATATATTCGTTGTACTCCGACAACTCCAAAGAAAAATTAAAGTTATATTCAGTTTCAGGCATGTCATTTTCTAATATATCATGGGCTCTAAATTTATTGTAAGTTAAATTTATTTTGTCTATTGCAGAACTACAATTTAAAATAGAAATATTTTCCAAAGGAATGCAATTTCCAGAGAATGTTTCTTTAATTTGCATATGAATCAACAATTTTTTATATGCAGATTTAAATTGGCGGCTAGTTGGATTATTATTCCATCCCCCATGCTGTCTGATATTACAGAAAAAAGAGAGACTATTTAAAATAAGTTACTTTACACATAAGATTAAATATTCTTCCCTAATAAAATATTAACTAAGTATTTTAATTTTTATTATGTAGTAAAATAAATATAATAAAATCCGTATGAAAATATTCAAGGTATTTTTTTAAATCAAATGTATTATAATAACATGCATACAAATAAATATAATAAAATTCGTATAGGTATAGCTCTTTTAAAAAACAATGGCATTAAAATACCATTTTATACAAATGTCGACTTAGTTTTATGTTTGTAAACCACCGAGTTGTAAACTAAATAATTGGACACAATTTACTACTCCAGTCCTGCAAACATGCTGGAGCGCAGGTACAACATGGCGTAGGCAGATTGCTTAAAATTTAAATTAAATAACAAATAACTCCGTAATTACTACTTACTGAAAAAAGGAAAAATTTTCATTTACACTGGTACCGGTGTCACTTCGGTTAGGATACACTTCAACAACACATTTACCCTTTATTACATACAAATATCTCATAAACAACAGATGTTTACAGCTCGATTGCATAAATCATACTGATCGCCATGCGACTGCTAGGCACCAGCCAGGCTCCACGGTGGCTTCATGCCTTGGTTCCTTGCAACAAGTCTATGTGGTCTGTGGATATAACCATAAAATGACTTACGATCTAAAATATCATTGGCCCAGTCAGAATCGACAAAACCTTTCACAGGTGTATTTAATTTATTAAACACTATCCCAACATCTTTAGTGCCTTTTAAATATTTCAATACTCTTTTTGCAGCGAGCCAATGTTCTTTTGTATGACTGATATTAAATTGGCTCAAAAAAGAAACAGAAAAAACAATATCAGGTCGTGTACAAACAGCTAAGTACATTATAGATCCAATTAATTGTTGATATGGGACATCATATGGTTCTCCCTCAAGTAAAAATTTTTGGTTTTGTTCCAAAGGGGTATTAACAGTTTTACAATCTGACATTTGAAACCTGTCAAGAATTTTTTAAATATATTGTCCTTGACTGATTTTTAATTCATTCTTAGAACGGTTTCGTTCTATTTTCATGCCTAAGCAATATGAAATTGGCCCTAAGTCTTTCATGCAAAAATTATTGTGCAATTCTAATTTTAAAAGCTTAGCTTCTTCAAAATCATTATAAAAAAGAAAGAAATCGTCAACATAAAGAGCTACAATTACAATTGAGGTTTCTAAATTTTTAAAGAAAATGCAGGGTTCGATTTCTGATTGCCTGTAACCTATTTTAAGAAGCACCTTATGAGCTTTTTCATACCACAATCTGGAAGACTGCTTTAGGCCATAAATGGCTTTTTTTAAGTAAACATACTTTATTTTCAGATCCAGGTTCTTCGAAACCCTCGGGTTGAGACATATATATTTTTTCATCAATGTCGCCATTAAGGAATGCGGTTTCCACATCTAAATGATCTGCTTCTAAATTTAGTTCTGCAGTCATAGCAAACAATAATCTTAGATTACTAAACCGTATAACAGGTGAAAAAGTTTCGGTATAATCGAGACCATATTTTTGATTAAAACCCTTTGCAACTAACCTAGCTTTATAAGTTACTATGTCACCATTTTGATTTCTTTTAATTTTGAAAACCCACTTATTTTTAACAATATTTCTATCAGGAGGCTTATCAACTAACTCCCAAGAATTATTATTTTTGAATGCATCTAGCTCTCTTTTTGTGGCTGACTTCCATTCATTTTTTCTTACACAAGATAATGCTTCTGAAATATTAACAGGTTCTAAATTACTAGATATACTTAACATAGCAAAATGAGAATCATCCATAACATAATCATCATATATTTTTGGCTTACGTATGTTGCGTTTTGGGTACCTATTCGAAACAACATCGCTTGCTTGCATTTCGACCAAGTCACTGGAAGGCTGGAACAGCGGATCGCTTTCATCCAAGTCACTGGAAGGCTCGAACAGCTGATCGCTTTCATCCAAGTCACTGAAAGGCTGCTGTGGTGACATCTCAGGGTTTGAAACGTCCGAGGCAGTGTATGGAGGTGTTTCTTCCGGATTCAAAATTGTATTGTTTGGTATCTCAATATCGTTTGTCCTTCTCATCCTTTTCGAGTGGAAATGAGACACTTAGATTAACGGGTTCAGAAATTTTCTGGCATGGCTCACCAAAATCTTCTTCCAAGAAAACGACATCCCGTGCTATCTGAAGATGATGAGTGGTGGGTTCTATCAACCTATAACCATTAGTAACTTCGGAGTAGCCAACAAAAATGTACTCTTTACTTTTCTCGTCCAACTTCCTCCTTTTGGCATCAGGTATGTGAGCATATGCGCGGCAACCAAAAACTTTCAAGTGCCTTAAATCAACTTTCTTCCCACTCCACCTTTCTTCTGGTGTTGCATCACGAATTTTCTTCGTTGGTGATCTGTTGATTAAGTACACAGCCGTGTTTGCTGCTTCGGCCCACATCCGCTTATGGCATTTAGACTCCACAAGCATAGAACGAACCTTTTCCATTATAGTCCTGTTGTATCTCTCAGCAACTCCGTTTTGCTGGGGGGTATACGGTACTGTGAGTTCATGCTTTATACCACGAGATTTCAGGAAACTATCCAACCGTTGATTACAATATTCACCACCATTGTCTGTTCTCAAGACTTTTATTTTGCTGTCAGTCTGAGTTTCTACATATGCACAGAATTCCTCAAAAATATCTGGAACCTCATCTTTGGACTTCAGGAAATAACAGAATACCTTTCTTGTGTGATCATCAATGAGCGTGAACATAAATCTGGCACCACTCCATGATTCAATTTCCATAGGTCCTACTAAATCAGAGTGTATCAAAGCAAGTTTTTCTTTAGCCACACCTTTCACTTTGTTGTAAGGAAACGGTTTCCTTCCATGTTTACCTTTAATACAGCTAACACAAAGTACCGGAGTTTCTGAGATTTCATAGGCCATACCAGTAGCTAGTCCATTTTTTAGAAGATTCATGCTGTAATGGTTGAGGTGACCTAAACGTTTGTGCCACAAGACTTGTGAGTTGGTAGCTTGGGCAACGTTAGCTTGCTCGATTAAAGTGTCAAGCTTGAATAACCCATCAATATTTGAGGCTGAAGCAACCAGTTCTCCCTTAACGTAACAATCTTCTTCATCGAGTATTTTGCATTCGTTAGAGTCAAAAGTTACACAATATTCTTTTGAAACAAGAGAATTAACAGACAGTAAGTTCACTGACAAGTTTGGTACATACTTCACATCCGAAATAATTTTTTCGGTACCACTTGGTTTGAGCACAATGCGCGTATTGCCTGTTCCACCGACATATAGTTTAGAGTCATTGGCTATGCTTATTTCTTGACCCGAACTAACATCCGACACATCGGACAACAGTTCTTTACATCCAGACATATGTGACGAAGCACCCTGGTGGAAATAGTTTCTGCCAATAATCTAATTTAGTCTTGCAGTGTTCTGAAAAACAATTCCAGAAGAATGAGTAAGTCTAAAAAATTCTGAAACATTCTGAAAAAGTATGAAAAGATCTATGTAAAACTTACTAATCATTTTAAAGACTGCATTTTTACAAGTTTTTGGACTCTTCTAGAATACTTTTTCAGAATTAATCAGATCTTTCATGAAAATTTAGCTAAAGTAAAAGTAAGACTTTTTCAGAGTTAATCAGTAAAATTTAAAACATTTCAGATTTTCGAAAAATTATTTACTGTAGGTTTTATCATATTTATTACTTCTCGTAAGGAATATAAAAACTTGATAGGAGGAGGGTTATTAGTAAAAAAAATATTAATGTTTATATTCTATACATTTTTAAATTTTATTTACAGATTTTTTTTAATAATTAATTATATTAAGGCGATAATTATTATTATTATAATATATATATAATACAAAGAAATACTTACAAATAAATATATAATACAAAATATTTCAAAAACATTTAGGAAATACTTAATATAATACATATAATTCAAATTATTTCAAAAACATTTAAGGAATACACTTAATAAAATGTTATATAATACAAGTGATTTTAAGAAATATTAACGAAATACTTTTAAGATAAATATAATATAAACTATTTCGAGAATATTTAATTAATACTAATAATAAATATATATAGTACAAAATATTTCAAAAACATTTAAGAAATACACGTAATAAAACATACAATATTAATACACAATTTATTCTAAAACCATAAGTCTATCGCGTCTAGCACAGACTACACAGAGGTTCTCTGTGGCGTCTAGTCAGTCATAATCAGGGGTTCTGATTGGCCATCCTAAATCGAATGATGCATTGTTGCGCATGCCATCACCCCACTTTCAATTTCACTTCTACGTTCCACGTATGATGCCAACTTTATCTATGATGACAACAGCTAATGTAGAAGAGGTGCCTTTTGTGTTCGTTTATAAAATAATAGTGTAGTGTTGATTGTTAGGATTATATCGATATAAACAAAAGCACGTATGTCCAATCGAAAATATTGTAAAAAGTACAGATATATCCGGAGTTATGTGAACATTAATAATAATGCATGCCCACTTGTTTTACCAGCAACGGCTTTGGCGGTGCAAGATTTGGAATTTTTGGAAATTAAATGAATGCTGCTACTAATGATAGAAATCAAGAATGCTCTGTGCATCATGATCCAAACGATCCAACTTTATCTGAAATACTTTGTATTATATATATTATAATAATAATAATTATCGTCTTGTAATTATTTAATAAAAACAGTTTGTATATTTTAACCGTATATAATTAATTATCAAAAAAATCTGTAAATAAAATTTAAAAATGTATAGAATATAAACATTAATATTTTTTTTACTAATAACCCTCCTCCTATCAAGTTTTTATATTCCTTACGAGAAGTAATAAATATGATAAAACCTACAGTAAATAATTTTTCGAAAATCTGAAATGTTTTAAATTTTACTGATTAACTCTGAAAAAAGTCTTACTTTTACTTTAGCTAAATTTTCATGAAAGATCTGATTAATTCTGAAAAAGTATTCTAGAAGAGTCCAAAAACTTGTAAAAATTCAGTCTTTAAAATGATTAGTAAGTTTTACATAGATCTTTTCATACTTTTTCAGAATGTTTCAGAATTTTTTAGACTTACTCATTCTTCTGGAATTGTTTTTCAGAACACTGCAAGACTAAATTAGATTATTGGCAGAAACTATTTCCACCAGGGCACCACTGTCCACGTACCACACATTACTTTTCATATTAATCCCAAGAGCAGTGATTAGAGCTTTGTCGTTTTTATTTTTATTTTTAGCCGATTTTTCATAGCTACACGATGGCTCCTCCTTTTGATTGTCTTTTCGTTGAGTGCACTTATTTTTATAATGTCCTTTTTGTTTACAATTCCAACACCATGGTGATTTGTTTTTATTTGATTTTTTTGATAACAAGAGCAGAATCACCACTTGAATGTCGACCACTTTGCCATCTTTTATCTTGTAACAGCTTGGTTTTCACAAAATCTGACGTTATTTCAATCCCTGAACTCTCTAACGCCATAACCATAGGTTCATACTCATCTGTGAGGCCTTGCAACAGTATAACACCAAGAAATTCATCATCTATTGGCTTTCCAATGGAGGTGAGCTGCTGCGAAAGTGCCATTACTTCATTTACGTACTCCTCCATAGTGTCAAAGTTTACGAGCTTTATGGAGCATAGACTTCTTAATAAACGTAAACGACGATGAAGTCCCTTATCTTCGTAGGCTTTTTCGAGTGCATTCCATGCTTGAGCTGGTGTGGTTGCTTGCATAACATGAGGAAATGTCGATTTGTCAAGAGAAAGTATTATTTTTGAGAGTGCCTTCTCTTCACGACGTATTTTCGTAGCTGCATCCGTTGTATCTGTTTCTGGGTAACCTGAAATACTTTGCCAGAGCCCATCATGTTTCAATAAAGCACTCATTTGAAACTTCCAGTCTCTGTAGTTTTCCCGGCCCTTTAGTTTTTCAACTACTGTTGCGATTCCGGAGCTCGAATCGTTTGCCGCCATTATTTCTTGCACAAGGCACGCCGACGTCAAAGGAAACAAATTGCCCACTGCTTATTTACTGCACCCTGGGCCCATACCCTGTTGCAGGTTGCAGGGTTTGATGGACAATTAAAGCACAACTGTTAAAGTAACTTTTATTTAACAGATAGAACGCAATTTGCACTTGCAAATTGAAATACAATACAGAGAGCCACAACAACTACACTTGTCATAAATAATTTTATTACAGACATTACGATCCCTGAAAACTAATGTTACCAACTTCTAAACAATATATAATCTAGTTCAAGAGTAGAGTAAGAGTACACTTGTGATATTGATATTTCAACATTCTTGTCAACACAATAATTTCTTTTAGACTTGAAAATTTTATTTTAAATTTAGTACCTATATATGTAAAATAGCTTGGTAGAATATTATCTACATACGTGTTTAAATGACCTAATAATTATTTAAAAATACAAGTACATTGTGCCTCTTTTTTGGTAGGTATTTGAATTTCTTTTATTTTTAGTCGATATTTCAATTACTTTTGGTAATTCAATTAAATAGAGTAATTGAAGTATAAGGTAAAGTAATTGAATTCCTTTACTTGAAAAGAAAATATTATTTTCGACGAGTAATTGATACTTGAAGTACTGTGTAAAATGAGGAGTAATTGGTAATGGAAATATTTACTACTTTGATTGACAATTGGTAATTGGTACTTCAATTACTTTTAATGGGTAATTGTGACAGCTCTGCACCCCCCACATTGACAAAACAGTTGTTTATATCGTCACCAGTTATTTCCTCATCTAGGTTTAATACAAAGTTTTTTTTTACCTGTTATACCGAGGTTATTTATTTTTTTTCCAAAGGGTTTTGGGATTATTCTTATTTTTCTCTAATTCAAATTTTATGTAGCAATCCTTTTCTTTTTTTGATAGCAATATTCACATAATTTTTAAGATCTATGTAATATAATCGGTCATTTGCACCTTTTTTTTTTCCTATATTTTTTCAGGGCTTTGTTTTTTAAATCTATCATTTATATTGTATGTAATATATGGTGCTGAATGCTTTTTAATTTTATTAACATGTTTTACAGGTGCATGTGTATTGAATAACTCTGTTATATTCTTATTTAGGTTCATTGTAATAAAATTTATATCATTATTTTTATACAAACCATCCCAGTTTATATTTGAAGCATCTAACGAAAACCGTGTCAACATTTACTAAATCTCTATAATATGTCTTACCAGTTTCCTATAGGGTATGATTTAAATTAAGCTCACAGTATACTAACATGTGATCCGAAATACCTTCAATATCCATGATGTCACACTCAGTTACACATAGATCATCACTAACACAAATGATGTCTATTAAAGTTTCCCCAAGACTATGTATTCTTGTTGGTGTTTTAACTAATTGTGTTAATTTAAATTGCGGTAATATGTTATTAAATAAATTATATCCATTACTATTTGAATCCAACAGGTTTATATTTAAATCACCCAGTATTGTGATGTAGTCACATTTTAAGTAGACACGTTCCACTACATCCACAAGATCTTCTAATACATCCGGTTGTACATGTGATGGTTTATATACGATACCTATTCCTAAAGTGTGTTTTTTTAATTTGACTTTAATCCACAATTGTTCCAGACCTCTAGTGAAATCTGTGATTTTATAATATACTGTGCATTTATAACCGTGTTTTACATAAAGTGCTGTTCCTCCTCCTCTTGTGGGTTGGTCTGAACGTATTAACTGATAATTGGGTATAGAAATATATTCAGAAGGGTAGTCTATGTGGAGCCAGGTTTCAGTAATTCCTGCAAAGTCAAATTGTTTTTCACACATAATTTCCCTATATATGTCGAACCCAGTATGTATCGAGCGTATGTTTAAATGACCGATTTTCATGCTAGTTTTTTTCCATTTGGTTGTTGGTATTGTATTTTTGGCAATATTTAGTTTTTTTTGGTTATTTATAGTAGCTATAGTAGGCCTTCCATTCAGGTACTTTATATAGAGATTTTCGCCACTACTTATCCTTCTATTCATTTCCTCAATAACTGAATTCAAATAATTTCGTTGCATATAGGTTAAATCAAATGATAGTTGTACATTATATGTTGTGTTCCCTTTTAGTTTCTTCTTATTGTATATAACTTTTGCAGAGTCTTCTGGATTATTTAGTGTTACTTTAAGCGGTCTTATTTTATTATTGTCATTCAGTTTCCCTAATCTCAATACTTTTATATTTGTTGTGTCTATATCTGGCGTGATAATATTTATTATTTCTTTTGCTTTAGTGATATCATTATTGCTTTCATCCAACTTATATATTATTACATTTTTGGCTTTCTTTTATCTTTAGGCTATCTCATTTATAACTATTTCGGGATTATTTGTATTTTCGCTGCTAAAATTTATACGCATTTGGTTAATTTTATCTTGCAGTTTGCTAACCGTATCGTTTAGTTTTTGAATACTATCCAATAGAAAAGGGAGCAATTTGCATCACTGGCAATTTTTATTATCGGGAGTCTTACTAGGATATGGTTTTAATAAGAGATTGACACGAGTTCCCACTTAACACAGATACTTAAGCGTTCCGCACTCTCACATATCTTCATAGAAATCTATCTCGCACTATTGAAGGCAATGAAGGTTGATGAAAAAGATTTCGAAAAAACGCTCTCGCTACGGGCAGAGACTATATGTACAGACCGTTCCTTCACTGTGTTAATTTTATTAACAAGCTAAAACCCAGTCAAATCTCTGAATTGTGTAGTGTATACCAGTCAATATGAGATGGCGCATCAATAGTGCGTAGAGATCTACATTTCAGCTACGCAAATTAGACCTCTTGCTTCGCGATGTTGTCATGCATGATTTCTACAACCATACTTTTCAGCATGCTGATATTTACTACGGCCAGCGAGATGTGTAATAGCAGATACGAAGTAATAAATCATATTAGTTAGGTATTTGAAATATCGAAAATACTAAAAACACCTTTATTTTTACTAGTTCCCTCCTATTATTATGTGTAGGAAAGCATTATTTAAATTGATTAAATTCGACATTAATTATGAGCATTAATAAGTACCTATAGTTTGTTTCTTTTGATTAAATACAAATTTATAGATATTATATTATGATATAAGTTCTTAAAACCATATTGTAAATCCATAACTTTCATAAAATAAAGCATTACATTATTGTTATTGGATGGATAAATATTGATTTAAGATTTTTTTGGTTTTGAGGAATTTATACCTGCACGTGCGTACAATCTCATTTCAGAATAACTTAGCCCTTATTGGATGCAATAAAGCAATAAACCGTGCAATAAACCTAGTGCATGAACGAAACTTTATTTGAGTAGGTATTATACGCTTGCAAATAATATTTGTGGTTACTTCTGTGGTTTTATCGGTTTTATACTATAATTAGCGAGATACTCAGTTTAATAATTTAGAAATTTTTATTTATGATAGTGACATTTTTCTGTGATGGTGCCCTTTTTATGAAGTGAAATTTTTTTGATGATAGTGACATTATAGAATATACCTAAGTGTTTAATAACATAATAATTATTAAGCAATAAAATGTCTGGCTACTGTGTTCATAAGAATTTGCTCCCTATACTACTTCCGTAAAATGTAGACAGTAATATACATACATGATTCATCATTCTACAGCCTATAACTTTTAAACTAATTGAGATATCAAAAAAATGCAAACAGCAAAAGTTTTTCCCCCTTCATCAGACTACATTATGACATTTTCGAAAAAACAAAAAAGCATCTTTTTCCATTTCAAATATTACAATGTTCACACCAGATTTAAATTCACCGTCTAAAATCAACCCCAATTTGGTAATAAAATTATCTGACCCTCTGACAGGCACGCGGGAGCTTTCATTTATTTAAAAAACTTGATTTTAACCATTTTTCCAATAAATTCAAAAATTCTTCGATTAACTTTCTACCTATTTTTTTCACTATCCCAACTGGAAAATTATGAAATAAAGAAGTTGAAAATTAACGTCTATTATACTGGGTGTTCTATTTAGATGCTAACGTATTTCATTATATTGGCATTTTGTGTTTATTTAAATTTCGTCTATTTTTTTGCTTTGCTTTTTTGTTTTTTTCTAAAACGTCATGAATCATGTTGCAGCTTGAGGAAGGCGGTAAACTTTTGCTCTCTGCATTTTTTTGATATCTTAATTAGTTTAAAAGTTAAATTCTTTAGAACCATAAAACAAACAGTTAAAATCATTAAAATTAAAAAATCAAAAAGAAAATGCAGTTAGCCATGATTTGATCGCATAACTTTATCACCAACTTTTATTCAATTCCATACTTATTTGTTACTGGTCTTTTAATGTGTATACATGTATATTTGATATTTATTATTTATATACATCTAGAGTTTCTTTATACTATTTATACATATGTATTTTATGTACTGTTTAACACATGTGATTTTATAATTTTATATATTTTTTATAGTGCGAGTCCTGGGATGTCTTTAAATAAAGTCGAACCGTCAACCATTTGAAATATGTTTTTTTTTTACCACTACCCAACCATTTTTAAAAAAACAAAAGTTTAGAAAAATACTGGCAGCTACTAAATATTTAAGTATTATCAGAGACTGTACATATATAGTGTCTGGTATTATGTAATATGATATTAAGGTTAAGTTTAGTAGCATAGGCTAGACTTCACCATTTAAATAAAGACTTTTTTTATTATCACTATTGTTATAATTCTTTGATATTTTAAAATTTTACATCTTATTTAAATATCAAAAACCAAGTAATGTAAAATACATTTTTACATTAGGTCATTAGCAATTTTTTAATTTTCAGGTTGTTATATTCTTGCGTTTTTATGCGACAAACTCAAAATTTCCCTTTGATACTAAACACTTTTAACCTATTTTAACACGCTTTTATTAGCTTCACTTGTATGTTTGTTTGTAACCGACTCTTTGGACTCGATTTTGACCCACTTTAAACAGACAGATTTAATTGAAACTTTGTACACTTACGAAGAACCGGTAACAATACAATAATTTGATAAGTTTTTATCATTATCCTGATCAGGATCGCCAGTCCTTTCCTCACGTATCCTCTGCGTGAGAGCAAGAGGCTTAATATTGTAAGTATATTCCGTGATTCTCAGTTCGGTCGTTGGCCGAGCGGGCAAGTCTTACGCGACGGCTTACGTGGGCGGTACCGCGTGGCACGCCCGGCAGGAGCGGCAGAGGCGGCAACATCAAACCGTGGAATACAATTCATGTGTCCTACGTGCGCGTTATCAGGCGGCGCTGGTAGAGCTGCCGGTTTTCGAGCGGCGCACGCGGTCAAATAATTTGATATTCGCCGCTAGCGCCGCCCGTACCAAGCGCAGTCTGGCTTGTAAACTCCGAATGTTTGGGTTATTCCACACGCTCTTAATTAATAATAATAATAATAAATAATAGTATTTTGAGATAAACGCTTTCCCCCCAGTAAAACATTCCTTCTTCTTGATCTAGACATGTCACCATTCACGAATCGCACGGTAAACTGTGCCGGACTTCAAGTACACGTAAGACGCTACTGCCGCCTCTGCCGCTCCTACCTCCTCAGACGCGTCCGCCGCTTCTGCCGGGCGTGCCACGCGGTACCGCCCACGTAAGCCGTCGCGTTAGTCGACGAGAAACGACGGACTCCTCGGGCGTGAGTTCAAATCCCATGGCTGAAATAAAAAATATTTTTTTTTTCAGAAATATCTGTTGGATCGTAATATGTTATAATATCAGCATCAATAAGCAATATAAATATAGTTTAAAAAAACTACAAAACACGCTTTCATAGCACATCAAACTAAAAAAGTGAAAAATAAATATAGTTTAAAAAAACTAAAAAACACGCTTTTAAAGCACATCAAACTAAAAAAGTGAAAAATAATTATTAATATAAACTGAAAACAATAATGAACGAAAAATACTAGTATTATTGTGAAAAAAGCGTGGGGCCCTTTGTGCCATATTTTTCGTATATCGAGCAACCCACGCCTTTTTTCACAATAATACTAGTATTTTTCGTTCATTATTGTTTTCAGTTTATATTAATAATTATTTTTCACTTTTTTAGTTTGATGTGCTTTAAAAGCGTGTTTTTTAGTTTTTTTAAACTATATTTATTATAAAATATAATCACAATCTGCAATTCCTAAATTAACATCAGTACTTCATATTTTTGTTCGACTTCTGTTACAATGTGCTTCGGAATATACCAGAAAATTAGGCAGAAAATAAATTCACGAACTTTTGAAAACTATAGATAATATTAATAACTGCTTATTTTCAGAAACATTGAGGTAAATCCATGAGTAACAAAGTTATCTCATAAGAACCGCGTACTAGGATACATAGGTAGGTAACACAAGTTTTGCGAAACTTGCCAACATGACCATCCATATTAGATATGAGGGTGGTCGGACTTAAAATTGGCCACACTGTATAATAAATTGAAAAACAATATCTACCAAATTTCATGGAAATATCTTAAAAGAATTCCTCTGCATTCTCATTTAATTATTATGTAGACAGACATTGTTTAAAAACTGTTTTAAAATTATGGTAGAAAGCATATTTCCGTTCATCTTAAAATCGTTTTTTTTTTCATGATCACAATGCTTCCTCTATAATAACAAGGAAGGGAGAAGAAATATACCTAAATACAAAATTTAAGTCGCCTATCTGTTTATTTATTTATTTATTTTTTTTGGTTTGTAGTATTTTTTTGCATAATTGATTGTACGCGAAGAACAAAAATTTCAAATTAATGTTATATTCTTAGTATTGAACAAAGAGTAATTATAAAATACATATATATTTTAGTACCCTACTTTAAAGTGCACAAAAAATGTAATTTATTTACAGAAAATTAGACATTTGTTATCAGATTTGGTCAAATAATAAAATAGTCCGACGCCGTGCCGGCCTGCTACTGCTCTAAAAGCTGACTTTGTAAGTTTACCACCAGCCAGCCAGCAGCCAGCGCACTGAAAACAAATTAAACATGCTGGATATTTATATTTACTACCTTCTGCTACCTGCCTCATGAAACAATTATTTGGCAACAACGTAATATCTAGTAGGGACAATTTATGCAGCTAGTAGGATCGCTGGCTAAACCTCTCAAATAAGTAAATGCTCATGACATCTATGATGTATTCTCTCGATTAATATTTTATTAGTGATCCCTCCATAAGCATGGAGCAGTCTGTACATATTAGTCTCTGCTACGGGCAAACAACAAGACATTAAAATGTCAGATTTGGTCAAAATATGAAATAGACTTTACGAAACTCGATTGGTAGCCTGCTAGGATTTGAAGCAATATGTTTATATCCAAATAGAATTTACGGATCAACACTTCCAGTTGATATTATGAAAGTAAGAATGATACGTATGGATTGCAACATTATTTCTGGAGCCTATTTGAATACCGATAAATTACACACCCTCTTTGAGTTTGACATTGATGTAGAACCAGGTTACAAATTTACTAGGGAGCCTGCTAATATCATATATTTACCTGTTAGGCCTGAAGAACATCAGTTTATCGACAACATTATTCTACGCATATTGGATGACAACGGCGATTTAATCGACTTTCGAGGTGAAAAAATTATTGTAAAGTTAGAATTGAAGAAGTTTTAACACCACCAGTCAAATGGGTTAATAATAATGCATGCCCACTTGTACCAGCAACGGCTTTGGCGGTGCAAGATTTGGAAATTTTTGGAAATGAAATGAATGCTGCTACTAATGATAGAAATCAAGAATGTTCTGTGCATCATGATCCAAACGATCCAACTTTATCTGAAATACTTTGTATTATATATATTATAATAATAATAATAATTATCGCCTTGTAATTATTTAATAAAAACAGTTCGTATATTTTAACCGTATATAATTAATTATAAAAAAAAATCTGTAAATAAAATTTAAAAATGTATAGAATATAAACATTAATATTTTTTTTACTAATAACCCTCCTCCTATCAAATTTTTATATTCCTTACGAGAAGTAATAAATATGATAAAACCTACAGTAAATAATTTTTCGAAAATCTGAAATGTTTTAAATTTTACTGATTAACTCTGAAAAAGTCTTACTTTTACTTTAGCTAAATTTTCATGAAAGATCTGATTAATTCTGAAAAAGTATTCTAGAAGAGTCTAAAAACTTGTAAAAATGCAGTCTTTAAAAATATTTCCACCAGGGATCTTTTTTGGTGTTTCTAAACCTGTGGTGCGGCGACAAGTAATTTTAAAACGTTGAATATTAGTGCGCGTATAAGCAGTTTTAGAATTGCTTATTCAATTTGGAAGTTGATCCTAGCACTGTGGAAAATATTATTTGCATTTGTGTGGTGTGCAATTTGTTGAAAAAGGGATTTTCAACATATTCATATCAAAGTAAACGGGATATTATTAAAAACGGGAGACCAACACCTGATTTAAAACTTTTAAAAACGAAAGTTAAATCATGCTATTATAGGTACTTTAATATTGAAATGTATAGTGCTAATTAGTGGTTAACGGGTTGTGAAAATTTGTGTAAATTGTTTTGTTGGCCATGTGTACTTTTCACAAATGAAAAACGTGTTTGGAATAAAAATGGCTTTTCAGATTTAAACTACATTCACAAAGTGACAAAGAGGCATGGTAAGTGTGAAACTCATTTGCGAGCGGTGCTAAAAGAAAAAATATTTGGAAAATCACGAATTGAGCATTCATTAGATCAGCAGTTGAAAGAAAGTGACCGTAAGCATAATGAACTTGTAAAAAAAAATCGAGAAATGTTAAAAAGACTTATTGACATTGTTTGTTTTCTCGGCGAAAATGAACTTAGATTTAGAAGTCATACTGAATCTCGGAGCGTTGCTAATAGGGGCAATTTCATCAATTTAGTTGATTTATTAGCAAAATACGATACAATTTTAAGTAACTATCTGGAACACTCCACGGTATTTCGCGGTACATCAAATCATATTCCAAATGATTTGATTCAGTCGATAAGCAATATTGTTTTAGAAAAGATCAAGAAAGAAATAAAAAAAGCTCCTTTTGTTGAAATTATGTTAGATGGAACAACCGATATTACGAATATTAGTCAGTTGTCAATCATAGTACGCTACATAAATCCAAATGGGAAAGTCCAAGAGTGCTTTTTAGGATTATTAGACGTAACAACGCAGAGAACGGCTATAGTTTGTCAGATAGTCGATGATCTACAGAGTGGTGCTAAACTTATCGCCCAAAGTTATGATAGGGCCGCTGTAATGGCTGGTGAATTGGGGGGGCTTGCAGGCCAAAGTAAAAGAGACTTTTCAGAATGCAATATACATATGTACTATGTTTTGCGCATCAATTAAATTTAGTTCTTGCTCAATCTGCAGCGTGTCTTAAAGAGTGCAAAGTATTTTTTTCAAGTATTAGTGGAATAGCTGCCTTTTTTTCAAAATCATCAAAACGTACACGAGCTTTAGATTTGGAAGTACAGAAGAGACTACCCAGAGTTGCTCCAGCACGATAGAATTACAATGGGAGGAAACTGTATCTGAATATCGACAGCCTCTCATTGATTTATTTGAAAATATTTTACAAATCAAAGATGATTGGGACACTGAGACTTTGAATTGGAACCAGGGGTTACTTAGATTCATTGAGAAGAGACTTTGGTTTTAATTTTTTGTTAAATATTTTCTCCGAAATATATTCCCATTTACTGACAATTTATTCAATATTTTGCAAAATAAATCAAATGGCGTTGGATTTTGGGTAAAGAAAATTGAAGAATTCAAAATTTTGATTTGTAACGAAAGAAATGAATTTGAAAATTTCTGGGAGAAAACTAGTTATGGCAATTTAGAGCCGCAAAGAAAAAAGAATACGAACTGAATTTATAGTGGATCGTAGAACTTCATATCGAAGACTTTTTATTGAAATTTTGGACAATATCACTGGGCAACTAAATAATAGATTTAAAAATTTTAGTGATATACAATTTTTAGAATTGTGTAATTTTAATGAATTTAAAAATAAACAGTTTCCACAAAACGCACTTCAGTCATTGAGTGATAACAATGGTTTTTTTTTATATAGTTGGGTTACGATCGGAACTTTCAGTTATTTATGCTACAGAAGATATTAGTCAGAAACATAACGCCAACGAACTGATTATCTTTATAAAAGAAAATAGTTTGGATCAGGCCTACTCTGAAGTGTTGAAATTGTGTGAGTTAGTGTTGACGATACCTGCAACTAGTGCCTCGGTTGAACGCAGTTTTTTGACCTTAAAAAGAATAAAAACTTTTTTCAAGAAATTCAACCAGTGAAGAGCGGCTTTCAAAATTGTCCCTGTTGACAATAGAAAGTGACTGTGAAGGAGATGTCCCAAAATTCAAACTTTTAACAGTTATTTCCGATTTCGCAAAAAGGGAGAGGCGGATTAAACTACATTATAAATAGGTAGGATGTGCATGTTAACTAGCCGGCTCGATTTATAGTTGGCTAGAAAGTGCACGATGGCAAGTGTGACTGAACAAACTCTCTATTTCGATGCGGGTTCGATCCCCGCCACCGACACTGGCAATGTCGGTGGGTAAGGTTGTGTGTCTGAGTTTTTTTCATAAGTATAACCCTCGCCCGTTCAGCTTCGGCTTTGGAATCGGGGGTAGTCTAATTTTTGTGGTGTTTTTATGTTTTATGTTTATTGAAGAAGTGGTAGTCCTACAAGTGTACTTTTTTTCTAGATATCATAACTTTGCGGGTTTCGACATTAGCTTTAAAATGAGTATACAGAAGCCACGCCCCTTTTCTTAAAAAAGTTTTTGCCTCGCTTCGCTCGGGGCTTCGCACTACCCATCTCCCTATATCACAAACTGCTTCCTCTGTATCAAAACTCACCGCACGCCCCTGGTTGGAACTTAGATTTCGATAAGAAACACGATTCTGCCGCTTACTACGCCTATGAAAACTTCCAGCGTAGTTATTATGACAAAGATATGGGTGAATTGATGATGGATCTTGGAGAATTCAGAAAAAATCCACTGTTTGTCCCTGATTGCTCCCACCAACCGGGCGCCATGAAATCATCAACTGTTGACATAAAAATAGAATTTGAAATCCGAAAAACCAAGTTTCCAGAACAAACTCGAGTATCATGATACATACTTAAGTTATAGCGCCTTAAATGGTCCAGTTCAAAGTGATTTTGTTGGCGCTAAGTAAAACACCTACTATGACCACTAAAATTACAATACTCTACTAAATGCTCAATTTATTAATAAGTGTATTGTATATTTAAATATAAAATTGTAATTAATATGTTTATTTAGTGCTTAGTAGTAATAATTATTTAGTAATGTGAGCAAATAGGTAATAAAAATATATGTAATCTATAAACACATGTTTTATTTATTTTATCTTAACCTGCAACTAAAGAAAATAAAAAACATACATACATATTTGAGTTTTATTATAAACATTTTCTAATAATACATTGCAGTGAAAATTAGAATATATACAAATTAGAATATGTATATACAAATTAATTGTCTGTGTTTTCATAATTTTCATGCTCTTCTTCAGATTGGTCTAGATGGTATTTTTCAATAATTTCCTTAGGTAAATATTTGTCTATTTCATACAGATAACGTTTCAAATCCAATTGAACCATTTGTTCACAAAATTCATCTAAATTTAAAATGCCACAAATATATTTCTTACATGCGTTTGCACCCAGGTTGTATTTTTCAGAATACTCCATAAGACGTTGAACTTCATCATTATCGAAACAGTAGTTTAGATCATAATTTGCAGCATGTACTGAATCCATACTTAGATCATATAACTGAGAAGACAGTCTTTCGATAGCTGTACCAATATTTTCTGCTTTTACCCACCCTTGAGCTGAATAACACATCCACATATTTGCTACTTATCTGGAAATTAAATAATTAGATGTAAAAAAAAATATTTTAAATAAATTATTATTTAATGACTTACGTGGTTGCTATTGGTGTAGAAACGTTAAAGTAAATTTTGACTAATTTGACTGATATAAACTAATGAGTGATCTAATAGCATTATGTTTTATGATAAACTTTCTTTCACTATATTCTACTTACTAACTAGTTACTACTTTAAAATAATCCTAATTAGTGATAATTATTTTTTTGTTATGAAATAATTATTCAAGAATAGAGAATTTTATTAAAGGATTCGTTTTAGCACCGAAAAAAACTGGAGTGCGCTCACCTAAATAAGTCAATGTGTATTTGTCATTTACTGAATTTATTTTATCGATAACATCTGTCTTTAAAACCTGTGCAACCTTTTTTGGCAAAAATGATTTAAAGGTGTAATTGTACTCTCATCAAACAAAGTTATCAAGACCGATTTTGCAAACCGCGTATTGACCAGAGTTATATTTTTTATTAGGTAAGCTTTATTTATAATTAACAATGAAATTGGTCTCTGTTCCACAATCTGATAAGTATCTTGATTGATAAGTTCATTAATTACTAATAAATCAATATCAGAAATTGCAGCCATGTCTAAATAAACAGTTTGTATAAAGTGAAAGAATTGCAACAAAATATAAAATAATGCTCACTTAAAAATATTCAGATCACAACACTATGCTCACAAAACCTATTAACTGTAGATGATTCGAAACAAGTATGATTTTACATCGCCACCAGCTTCCTTTATTACAATCACATAGTTACGTCACGAAATCCCTACTCACGAATACATACTGATTTTTTTCTTACTTCCTTATGACGGAAGAGTCTTCAAGAGAAAAAATAATCCGTATACGTGTACAATCAAGGTCGGAGGAATAAAAAACATCTAAAACAGCGACCTTGAAAAAGTGCCAGTACACGTGTGTGCTTAAGGTCGCATGCATTGAAATCTGCTGGTGCAATGACCTTAAAAAATATGCTCATATACGTATATGCTCAAGGACGGAGGGTAGGGCCGGTATAAATCAACTACTTATCTTCTCTCTAAGAAAGACATTCAATGATGATTTCATATACAGAATAGGTACTGTGTGTATGATGAATACTGTAATGAATTATAACAAACTCACAAGATATGAGATCAATAATAACATATGTAGAAGCGTAGAGGCAGGGTAGAGAATGTATTTATTGTGAGATATTTTTTGATCGCCCGGTTTTTACCAAAGTTAATGTTTTTTTTTAGAGTTCATACGCAATTTTTTTAAAAGTAGGGTACTTCGATTAGCTATATCCAGAGGTACCTGTTGTCTAGATATTAATATTTTTTGGTCAAATATTATTCCTAAGTAAAAAAAAAACAAAAATTAAATAAATACATTACAGAGCAATTTAAATAGACATGTAAAAAACGTACATGGTGTAAATGAAAGTAGTATAATTTCTTATGAATTCAATATACACATTAATAAATGCTTGGAAGGATGCAATGCAATTTTTAAATAAATTCAAATTCTTAATAATTAAAAAAAAATTCTTTCCTCCAACCTGTTTTTCTTGTTGACTTAAAAAAAAAATTGTTATTTGTAATTTATACAAGTTGTTTATAACTCGATTATCTGTTAATCTTGTTTGTAATTTATTGTTTATCTCTTATTGTAGTGTACCTGAGGCCAAAGTCAGTTTGACTTCGAAACATGTAAAAATTGAAATAATTTGTGAGACAAATAAGACTATTATTTAGGAAACTGTCGTCATTTATTTAGTTATTCATTTCAGTGTCAATTATTATAACAGGTTATTTATTTTCACTGGTTAATTATCATTATAAATAATTGTTAGTTTAGGTAATTTACTTTGTTAATTAATTAACATTCTTGTATGGAATTTGAATATTTTAGTTTCTTAAATTATTGCAAATAAAATTTAACTTTTTTCTTCAATCTTTTTTTGGTAGACAAAGAAGTCCCTTATCCCTTATGTATCAGGTGTGTTACAAAATTTACATTTAAATAATACTGCTAACAAAATATTACATATAAATAATTATTATAAAAACGTTCGGTGATTTCTATTTAAGCAGCATGCGTGATTGACAAATTTTGGCAACATTGTAAAAACGTTCGCGCATGCGTGTTAAATGGATCGCCGTCGGTTATTTAATGGCTCCTCCGCTATGTTTCTGATCTGAGCTTCTTGACGTATACTTTCATAACTAAAAGTAGCTCTTTAAAATGTTCCTTAAATGCTTCTGTAAAATCATCTTTTAATTTGAAAAATTGCTATTTTTAGCAGTGTTGACCTTACTATCGATTGTGCACCTTGAAATTGTGGAGAAAAAACAAATTTTATTTCTATTAATTAAATTATTATTAAAATTTTAACATTTCGGAGGATCCGTTTGTTTTTTTATGATGTTTTATACAAGTTTATAGTAAAAATGCGTTTGTCAGTATAATTTGGTCCCTTGCCTCCGGCAAATGTGCATGTTTACGATTTTCAATGCTGTAGAATATGTGTGGACTCCATTTTATTTCGTAATCATAATAAAGTGAAACCACACCCATTTTATTGACACAGGATTAAAACAAATCACTGCGTCGTATCGCATATAAAATATAAACGGCTTCATATATAAATAAAAATAAAACAACTGTTATTGAAAGCAATTTGAAGGAGAAATCCAACCACGTAAAAAAATACAGGGTGTTCCATTTAAAAAAGAGTTTTTCCCATTTGAAATTCGCATTAATTGACATGCCGTCCTGAACACCCTGTAAAATAGAATAATGTAAAAAAGGTACTAATATTTAGCGTGTAGTATGAACTAAGAATAGTATAATATTTGCTTACCCAGCTTGTTTTCATAGGTAAATAAAAATTATTAAACGGACCCTTATAAATCCTTAAATTTCCAGAAAATGTTAAATAACTTGGCAACGTTGCATGCAAATCCAAAAAACAAAATATCACTGTATAATACTCTTCTCATTAATACAATGATGACAAAATATACAGGGTGTTCTATTTAAAAAAAAAGTATTTTTTGAGTGTAACAGAAAATTTAAGCACCCTGTAGATTTCACAATAATTTTAAATGATAGATCTTATCAACCCAAAAAACTTTTGTATTTAATAAACTGTTGTATCACTAACGGTTCAAAGGTTATCGAAGGAAAACACACTATTGACTCACCCTGTATAATAGATACAAGATTTGGCTATAATATGCTGAAAAATTAGTTGTTTTTTAAGACTTGTAAATATTTGTTAATTGTGTAAACTCAAATAAATAAACAAATCACATTTACCACTAGTACTACCCAAACAAGACCATTTACAAAAAGATAAATTTCCTAAATAAAATGCGCACGTTTTAAGTTTCACAAGTTGCATAGGTGTGAAATGCTCATTCATTTTCATATCCTCGCATCAAAAACTAGAGGATTTCTATAGTTTGTGCATCAAAAGCTGCTGTATGTAAATTCCCCTACACAGGTAATTATGGCGATTACGATTAGTTTATCTGCCATTTTGATATTTTGGGAGCGCTGTTTGTAATTTAACTTAGTATAGTCACGAACAAGTATTACAACCTTTAAGTCTAACCTCCGTATCCACCTCTGATATGTGCATAAGTTAAGCGTGCGCTACGCGCACCCTCGGCGCGTTGCAAGGCATCTTCCTCTGTCGAGGAAAAAAAATTGTATATTATTGGCCGTCACGCCGTTACGTTGCATCGGATCGAATTCAGCCATAAGATTTTTTTTGTGTCTTTCGCGACGTAGAACGACGCGCCCTCCGCGATTTTGCCGAAAAGACGCGTTCCGAAATTAGCCCCCCCTCCCCGACCCCCCACCCACCCCCCTCCAATTTTTTTCGCGGAAATCCCCCCTCGAGTAACGCCCGCCCACGGGAGCGCGTTCCTTAATCTGCCGACTAAGTATTCTTTTCGGATGATCGAAAATTTTCGGCGCGTCGACGGCCGCCACGACGTTACGATGCGTCGGATCGAATTCGGTCATAAGACTTTTTTTGCGTCGTTCGCGACGAAGAACGACACACTCCCCGCGATTTTGCCGAAGAGGCGCGTTCCAAAATTAGCCCCCCCTTCTCCGACCCCCCACCCCCAATTTTTTTCACCGAAACGTCTCCTCGAATAATATCCGCCCACGGAAGCGCGGTCCTTAATCTACCGACGAAGTATTTTTTTCGGACGATCGAATCTTTTCGGCGCGTCGAAGGCCGCCACGCCGTTACGACGCGTCGGATCGAATTTGGTCGAAAGACTTTTTTGCGTCTTTCGCGACGTGGAACGACACGCCGTATACGATTTTGCCGAAAAGACGCGTTCCGAAATTAGCCCCTATCCCCAACCCCCCTCCAATTTTTTCGCGGAAATCCCACCTCGAGTAATGCCCGCCCACGAAAGCGCGTTCCTTAATCTGCATATTTACAATTTTTTTCGGACGATCGAAAATTTTCGGCGCGCCGACGGCCGCCACGCCGTTATGACGCGTCGGATCGAATTCGGTCATAAGACTTTTTTGCGTCTTTCGCGACGTAGAACGGCACGCCGTACACTATTTTGCTGAAAAGACGCGTTCCGAAATTAGCCCCTATCCCCCAACCCCCCTCCAATTTTTTCGCGGAAATTCCTCCTCGAGTAATGCTCGCCCACGGGAGCGCGTTCCTTAATCTGCCGACTAAGTATTTTTTTCGGACGATCGAAAATTTTCGGCGCGTCGACGGCCGCCACGCCATTACGATGCGTCGGATCGAATTCGGTAAAAAGACTTTTGCGTCGTTCGCGATGAAGAACGACGCGCCCCCCGCGTTTTTGCCGAAAAGGCGCGTTCCGAAATTAGCCCCCTCTCCGACCCCCACCCCCACCAATTGTTTTACGGAAATCCCTCCTCGAATAACAACCGCCCACGGGAGCGTGGTCCTTAATCTGCCGACGAAGTATTTTTTTTCGGACGAACGAAAATTTTCGGCGCGTCAGAGGCCGCCACGCCGTTACGATGCGTCGGATCGAATTCGGTCATTAGACTTTTCTGCGCCGTTCGCGACGTAGAACGACACGCCGTACACGAATTTGCCGAAGGGGCGCCTTCCGAAATTAGCCCCCCCTTTCCCCCTACCCCACCCCCTCCAAATTTTTCTCGAAAACCTCTCGTCGAAAAATACCCGCCCACGGGAGCGCTGTCCTTAATCTGCCGCCAAAGTATTTTTTTTCGGAAGATCGAAAATTTTCATCGCGTCGGCGGCCGCCACGACGTTACGATGCGTCGGATCGAATTCGGCCATACGACTTTTCTGCGTCGATCGCGACGTAGAACGACACGGTGCACGCGAATTTGCCGAAAGAGCGCGTTCCGAAATTAGCCCCCTTCCCCCCCACCTCCCTATAATTTTTTCACGAAAACCTTCCTCGAATAATATCCGCCCACGGTAGCGCGGTCCTTAATCTGCCGCCGAAGTATTCTTTTCGGCCGATAAAAATTTTCGGCGCGTCGAAGGCCGCCAAGCTGTTACGACGCGTCTGATTGAATTCGGTCATAAGACTTTTTTGCGTCTTTGGCGACGTAGCACGACGCGCTGTACGCGATTTTGCCGAAAAGGCGCGTTCCGAAATTAGCCCCCTTCCCCGACCCTCCAACCCCCTAGATTTTTTCATGAACCCCCCTCGAGTAACGCCCGCCCACGGGAGCGCGTTCCTTAATCTGTCGACTAAATATTTTTTTTCGGACGATCGAAAATTTTCGGCGCGTCGGCGGCCGCCGCGCCGTTACGATGCGTCTGATCGAATCCGGTCATAAGTCTATTTCGCGTCGTTCGCGACGTAGAACGACGCGCTGTGCTCTATTTTGCCGAAAAAGCGCTTTCCAAAATTAGCCCCCCCTCCCCGAACCCCCAACCCGCCCTCCATTTTTTCCAAAAACCCCCCGCCGAACGACGGCCCTCCACGAAAGCGCGTTCCTTAATTTGCATATTTACCATATTTCCCGACCGTTTGAAAAAAAAACGCGAAAAAACGATCGATTTGGTACCTGTACAGGCCAAACGGAGCGTCGTACGCGTTTCGCACCCCTATACTTTTTTGCAGGCCTGGTCATTGTCCTTTCTATTTGGGGGTCGGGACCCCCACGTCTCTACTCGGGGGATGTAGCAACCCACTCCACGCACCCCAATGGTAGGGGGTGAGTCGAGATGGATGTTTTTTCATCTCGTGTCACCCCCCATGGCCACCCACGAGGTCAAAACGGGGCTCGGAGGCTCGGTGTAGGCTACTCTCGTTGCTCATTGGGCGGCAAGGGGGGGAATTTTCCTATATCTCGGCGACGGGAAGAGCTATCGAAGCGATCTCGACGGCGTTGTACTCGTCTAGTGGTCCCATACCTGCATTGGGGGGGAACCATTTTTTGGAAAAATCGATTATTTCAAAATCCCCCCCCCGCGCGAAAACGGGCGGACGAACTATCTATGTTTATAAGGGCAAAACGTGCGCAAAAGCACCCCTTTTACGTAAAAAATTCGTCGCGCCCCCCGGAGCACTTTAGACCCAACTCGTGTTCCTCGTTAGCGGTATATAATAATAATAATAATAATAATACGTCTGACAACATAGATTCAGTTTAGAGTAATAATAAATAATAAACAAAATATTAAGATAACCTATAATGAAGAGAAATTTTTTTTTATAATCATATTGTTCTGTAATGTGAAATACTTCGCTGGTTTTATTTTTAAGATATCAAAAAAAAAGTACACTTTAAAATTTGCCGTCAGTTTGACAATTCGCATGCAAATAGGTTATGTTATTGTTTTTATTCTAAACTGAAGGGGTAACGTAACTGAGGATCTTTTCCAAATACGCACCGTGCATGTGTTCCGTACATGTGCCGTATGTGTACAAATGGAATACAAATTTTTCTCCTGGTACTGTTTGGTTTAGTTCTTTTTTTTTTATTAGGTTAATAATTCGACTTCAATACTAAAAATTAGTTTTAATTAAAACATTTGTTTTTGTTACAAGTGTAACATGTGTATATTAAAAACGGTACTCTAATATTTTAAATCATAGGTACTCTATCTACATGATCCAATTTAATTATAATAAACTACACACTTTATGATTTGAAAAAAATTGACTTTAGTTATTAAAGTATCTGCATTTTGTTTTGTTTACAAGTGAAAACACGAAAATGTGGGGTTATGTTTTTATGTACTCTAAGTGTCCGACAGATTTCATAGGTACAGTTCGAGGACATCAGTGCAGTTGTAGAACACGTGCACGCGATAACTGGAATGCAGGACATGTGTAACTAAAGTGTACGACGGTGCTTAATTGGAAAGCGGCCTGAAGCACATGCTCCCTACATTTTTTTTTAATTTTATGTTATTTAATTGCGTGTCAAAATGACATTTCATGCATCACAATGTAATCATTTACATAAAAATTCACAATTTATAATTAAAGCAAAGAGTTTAGGTTTAATTTATGATACATCTCATGGATGAAAGAACGCAAGGTGCTTCTAAGAAGAAAATAAAAGTTAGAAAACCTCGCTTGTCGCCTGTATGAATTTTTTAATTTAAAAATTTATATTTAAATTAATTCATAATTTCAGAATTCAAGTGAAACTAATATGAATTATTATGAAGATGATTACTACATACCCATTGCTGCAAATGATTCACAGTGGAATGGAATAAAGTTTACACTTCCCAAAGATGAAAATGTTGAACATTTGAATTGTTTATCAGATCAAGAAAGTGAAATAAAAGTAATCGAATTAGAAAACCAAGACAGTCCACCATTATTACTTCTTTTCCCAGAATTGAAAAATGAGGAATTGAATATTCAGAACATTTTTGATAAGCAAATGTCTACCACAGAAGTAACTAAAATGCTTGTTGGAAAAAAACCTAATTTGGCTTTGCTGAAACCTTGCAAAAAACTGAATGATATAAGAGTAAGTTTAGTTATCATTTTTAAATTTATAATAATAGTTGTAAATTACAATTAAATTGAGGCCAAGACCACAACCAAACTTTTTTCGTTTTACGATTCTGTAGGTGAGGTTTAAATTTAAAATGAAATTAGCGGGTTGAAGGTAAATATTTTCAACTTTTTCAGATTTTGAATTGTGCGTTAAAAGTTTTTCAAAACGGCAAAAAATTGGTTTGGGTAGATTAAGTCGGATTGTTGCGATTATAAGATTTTTACAAGTGTACATAACATTAGTAAATCCGCGTTTTATTTTGCTTTTCTCTCTTTTTTTAACTATTACTAATTCTTGCATGTATTTTTTTATATAATATACAAATATCTGAAACCTAATTTATATTATTATAAACTTTTCCAGGCAAAACTAAGCCCAGTTCACGAACTTTCCGACAGTGATGACTCTATTCAATATAAAAAAGCAAAACTAAAAAAATCGGTAGAAAAATACAGGAGAGAGTCAAGAGATGCCGACAGTGAATTTGATTGAAAAGCGCAAACAAAATATTATTTAATAATTATAAAATTTACTTCTATTGTAAACTAGGTAATTTACAAATAAAACAAAGTTATGGACATATCATTTTATTACTTTCTTATTTATCTTAGTTACTTTATAAGTAACTATGATACTGATGTTGCCTAAGATATGTTTGGATAACTCATATATTTGTTAATATACAGGTATATTTGTTAGCAAAAATATATCCGGTTTTTTCCCTTAATAATAGTGTCAACTATATGCCAAATTTAATTTTTTTCATCAAAAAATACTTCCCTTATGCAAGCAAAGGAAATGAAAACCTAAAAATGACACGTATAAAACTGTCACTTCCAGTTGACCGATTTTAATGAAAATTAACTGGGCTTTACCGGTCAATGTCAAAAGGCCATATATAAAATGTGAGATTGATAGATCAAATAGTTTTGGCCTAGAGCGCGGACAAAATCTAGTGGACAGGCAGACAGACAGACAGCATCATTACGATTTTTTTTTGTATTAGGGGAACTTAAAACGTGATTCCGTAAAAATCTCGAGTTTCATTATTAATTATTACTATAGTAGGTACTTTATTTTATGTAGTAAGTAAAATAAAGTAAAAATAATCATCCTTTTACGATGAACTTTACCCGAGATATTTGTTTTAAATGAACGCTTACAGTGTAATTCTGCAAAATTTCGTACCGAGATAAATCAGAAATTCGGCCTTAAACGGCCAAACGTTTGAATACGGTTAAGTTATTTTCACGTGGAGAATCACATATTTCAATTTCAGAAAAATCACTACCGATATATTTTTGTGCGATTTTACGTGGAATGTGTATAGATGAAGATTAATTTTCCGCTATAAATTCAAAAATAAAAAAAAAAATGTTCCCACTTGTAAACTCTATCCGAGGACACATCCCTAATAACACACAACGTCCTAGGGACGTCCATTCTAGGTCCATTTTATGTACAGACGTCCATGGACATAAAATGGACATCCAAAGGACGTCCTTATACGACCATTAAATGTACAAACTTCCAAGGACATAAAATGGATGTCCGATGGACGTCCATGTTTGGACAATTAATATACCAACTTCAAAGGACCTAAAATGGACGTCTGACGGACGTTGCTGTTTGATCACATTTTGAAATTGTGTAGAAAATGTTCATTTTGCGAATAGATGAACACTCACGTTTTATAGATTTTTTTGCAGGGATAGCGTGATTTGATTGATTTAACTAAGTAAATTATTTCTACTAGGTGGTGATAATCTGGTTCTAGGTCCTAAGAAAATATTTTTAGGTTGGTTATGTTTCCTTGTGAGTTGGTATATGGGCGTGTCCTATGTATTCATAATGATAACAATAAATTCAAAAATTAAATCTATTACGTAAAAAAGTAAAAAAAAGTAAAAACATCTATAAATCATCTGGATTATAAAAATAACATAATAACAGTATTGTATTGTATTAAAGTATTAAGCATACTTCGTGTGTTATGCACGTAAAATGAATAATATTCATATATGATGTGAAAGCTACAAATGCAATTCAAAATTCGCGCGAGTGGAAACGTACCTACATGTTCCATGTTGCCAAGTGGAAAAATAATAAATTCTTAACAATTGACACGGCAAATAAAAAGAACTTATTTGCCGTGCAATTGATTTCAACATTCAACAGATAGTATCTAAAAAAAAACTAAATAAAATCGTGTGTATCAGGTATTATCGTCATTTACTTTTTTTTTTATACAAAAAAGATGTTACAATTATTATCATCTTATGAACAAAAAATGATGGCGTGGCGGGATATGAAGGTATTTGATTTGGCAACAATGCTAAGTATGCGTCCTTCTGGAAAAAGTGATAGATGATTTTGACAGTTTATTTGCTAGATTTTGCTTCGCTTTTGGTGTAGTTTGTATAGTTATTTCGATTTTGTGAAATATAATATAAAATATTAGCGTAAGCACATTCTTTAACGCTGGGTTAACTCGACATCTAAAAGACTACTAAGTTACTAACGTTTTGAAGTCGACAGCATAATAGAAGTAGACAACAATACAAATCTAAATGTGATTTATTCTGGGGCATTAATATGTTATTCGTAGCATTCTTTTAATATTTCTTGGGGCTTGCTACCCACGAATAATTCTAAGCTTGATTATCTAAAAAAATACAGTTACCCAGTGTGATACTGCAAAAAATAAGTCGTTTGTCTGGTTCTAGTTGTCAAAAAACACCCTCTGAATAATTCTTTGATGTAGTCACAAGCGCGGAGGCTTATTTTTTCCAATGTCATAACTGGATAACTGTATTTTTTTTAGATAATCGACAAGTTTGGAAAAATGATTTACTTATGTGATAGTGAGACCCAAGAAAGAAAAATAAACTAATATGGGTATTATGGGGTATTAAAAAGATATCCAAGTAATGTCCCATTATAGACGTCCTTCGGATGTCCCGTATGGACGTCCGAATATGGTTCAAAGTTGTGACATTTCGGCATCCCAAGGACGTCCATAAGATGTCCTTTGGACTAAAAAAGGATGTCCATGGGACGTCCTGAAATATCTATAATGTCCGCTGAGGACGTCCATCGGATGTCCATGGGACTACGTTGTGCTATTAGGGATTATTTATTTATTTATTTATTTAATCATTTAAGCTGTTATAAAACAGATGTGAACGTCATGATGATACAATAATAAATATCATATAAAAGGAATAAAAGTTAAAATTGTATAAAGTCTTATAAAAAACAATATAAAATATTGCAACAGAGACTTAGTCTCTGATTGCAATAAAATATAGGACAAAAAACTACAGATTAAAATTCATTGAATGAGTACACACTTTACAATTAAAAACTTTTTAAGACTAGATTTGAATTTATTAAAGTTGTCGATGCTTCTAATTGCAAGTGGCAGTTTATTATAAAAGCCAATAACAGAATAATGAGGAGACTTTTCCAAGAAAGTCGTATTGTGATGCGGCATGGAAAGCAGGTCATCATGGCGAGTATTGTAGTTATGATAACTGGCATTAGTTTTGAATAGGTTAATGTTACGTTTAACATACTTCAATAATAAAAATATATAGATAGAAGGCACTTATAGTATTTTGTGATTTTTAAAAGAGTTCGTACAAGAGGTTGTAAAATTAAGATTAAAAATCAATCTTATAATACGTTTTTGGCAAACAAAGACCCGTTGTAAATTACTGGCTCGTCCCCAAACTATAATATTATAAGAAATATGACAATATGCCATTGAATAATACAGATTTAATAATGCAGTGTGGTCTAGTAAATCCTTGAGCTTTCGGATAATATGCTTTGTTAAGTTTTTTTACAAACTTCATCGATTTGAATATCCCAGCTTAGTTTCGAGTCAATTAAGACGCCTATAAATTTAACGCTTTGGCTAAAAGGTATGATAATTGATAATATCATTAAAATTTAGAAAATTAATAGGTAGTGATTTTCTCTGTGAAAAGTAAACGCAAACAGTTTTATTAACATTTAAAATTAAATTATTGTTGTTACAATAGTCATCAAATTCCCTCATAACAGCAATAGTTTTATCAAGGAGTTCTGCAGCATTCGGTGCAGAGATATCAAATGAATTATCATCAGCGAACATAGTAATGTTCCCCCCAGACATGAATGATGGTAATTCATTTACAAATAATAAAAAAATCAATGGCCCTAACACCGAACTCTGCAGAACGCCAAGACTCACTTCATAATCATTTGAAATTATGTCATGAATTTTAACATGAAGCAATCTATCAATTAAATATGACATGATCCATTCAAGAAAGATTCCTCGAATGCCCAACTTAAACAATTTTTCTTTAACAAACGCCAGATTGAGAGAATCAAACGTTCTTGATAAGAATAATCCTATGACGAGCTTTTCATTGTCCATTTCATAAATTGCAAAAATTGTATTATAGCTCACTGAGGGAAATATCTGGCTTGAAATGACTAAGAAGCCTTAGTTTTTTCAATTTAATAAATATTTATTATTTTGCATTATATTTAATTCAGACAAATAATTATTTTTCATAATTTTGTTATAATAAGCATATTTCGAAGATTGGATTAATTGACAAAACTAAATGATTTATTTCAGGAATTCTCTTGGTATTTATTTTTTGTAATTAAATAATTATTTATAAGAAATAAATTTACTCATGAATAACACATTTGTATCTGCCAAATTTATTACATCATTATATTTATTTCATAGAAAGAAATATTTACTATTAAAGTTTATACCCTAATCGCGGAAATAAATATTTAATTCTAATAAGAAATATTTATTCCTCATTAATAAATTTGTTTCTGAGAACTAAATGTTGGCCCTCTACCGGCGAAACCGCGGTAGCCCATTAGACAAGATTCAACAAGACGCCATTGTTCCCTTTTTCTCTTATTAAAAGCTTTGTGTTAAGTGTTGTGTTCCTTTCGGTAGATGTATAGTTTATTAGAAGAATATGCGGGCTGGAAAGCCTCAAAGAAACTTTTAAATGCAAGTTTTTAATGTTTGTACGTAGTAATTTGTTTATCATAGCATATTAAAGTACCTAACCTAGCCAAAAACTGTTTAGTTGTGACAGTTTGTTCAGTTATTTATTTTTGTTATTTTTTTAATAAATATGTGTAAATATTTTTCATATATTTAATTTTGTTTACCTTTAACACAGACATTTGTTTGTCTGTATCCTTAACCTGACACATTAATTAAAAATTACAATAAACAAGCGGTAAAGAAAATTGAAAATTAATCTTTATTTGAACTTTCTACTATTATTTCTAAGTTTAAACTCACTTATTTGGTATTTTTGAAAAGTTCCAGTTAAGCACATTACAGTCAAAATAAGAAAAGAATAAAAGGAAAATCTGTACTCAAATATATCGGTTTAGAGTGTTCTTTTTTTATTACTTTCTTTCTTGCATAAAAATAAATAGATTATTTTTTTTAACTAGGTGTTATTTATAGACTGTATTATTTTATATTAATATTACCATACAATCTATAAGATATTTCGCTGCGAAATGGTGTCTATTGAAATTGGGTAAAAATAAATTTTAATGATTAATATTTGTGATAAATAATAATTAGGTTCTAAATATGTGTTTTTTTTTTAAATAATCCCAGGGGAAGCACTGCTTTCCTTGCTTCCATGGACCGACCGCCACTGTTTACTAAACAGATATGCCCTAAAAGTCATGTCCAGACAATAAATATGCACTCCTGCTCACTTTTAAAACCAGGCCAGGCTTTGTACTTACAGTGTATCATATAATTGGAATACTTAGTACATTTACGACTAACTCAAAGTACTGTACGTGCGCACGTATAGCTTACAAAGCAACCTGGCACCTGTAAATAAAACTATGTGTGTACAATTTATCACTGGTCGAGATATACCTGAATGGGCGCTTATATATTATTAATTTTATGCTAACAAATACTGTCAATAACTTAAACCTAAATGTAAAAAGTATATATATCTATAATTAAAAAAAGTAAAATGAAACATGCAATATTTCTTATCTGGTAGTCTGCAGATGATTCTCGGTTTCTTTCTCTCGCTGCGGGTAGCTACTTAACGACTCTCCCAAGGTTGCCCCGTCGAAGCCGAGATGGATAGAATCGTCAAAAAAAAAAAAATAAAAACTATAAACAGGAAACTATCCAGGAAGGCTTTATATGGTGAAACTTTATGCAGAAAAGGTACGTCAACTGTACCCAAAACTCTACAGGACAACTAATACATATAATCATATACAAAAACCCTAAAACAAAATATCCATTACTTAACTTTTGGACAACAGTCAAAGACAGCCGAAATGCGAAAATAATTAAAAGACACCTCGTTACGAGGGTTTTCTCTCCAAAACAAAGCTATGTTAGTGGCTAACTTCAAACGTGGGAAATATGGCCTAATAAATTAAATCCTTACGAAGCAACGATTCCAATATGAACTCCAACAAAATGCTCTACGGCAACTCCCAGGAAATTTGGAAAACTAACTTTTATAGTTTCGACAAGAAAATCCCAAAATGTATGGTACAATTCAATACTTGTCAAAACTTGTATTAGACATATTTTATCGATACGGCGCGCGATGGAAATTGATAAACTCAGATTACCTCCATATAGGCAACCAAGTTTTCAATTACTAGTTAAATGGGACACATACTCTATTCTAAATTTAATAATTTAGCTGCGGAAGATGTGACAAGGCACACTATCGATTTTATCGAACTGGTTGTTTGTGTTTGTTGTAAGGATTAAACTGAATCGTTACAATTTCCGTAAATGTTTATTTAACATTTCGTTAATGACAAAAAAAGTGGCCGCAAAATTATTTTCATAATATTGTGACAATATTTAAAATATTTTACAAATTGTTTTAAAATATTGAAGTATTTAATGAAATATGTTTACGAAATATTTTTAAAAGATCCTTTTGCTGTCTGGGACACCACCAACAGTGTCATCGGCTACCTGCTATGATCTGATAAAGGGCGGGCCATCGCAGCGCATGATCTAAAGATGAATAAATTATTGGCTACTACTTACCCCGCTACAAATTACGCATACTAATGGTCGTGCTCGCAACTTCGTGGTTTTTGAGGGATTTAGAATAATTTACCCCGAGTGGCCAATTTACTATATCTGTCTTTGTTTTTCTTATAGTTTTAGATAGAGAATATTTGCACATCACTAGAATTTTCCTAAACACCTAATATCTGTACAATAAACTGTGTGGAGAGAAGAGATATGATGGGGTGTGCCCTCTTTACTGCACAAACACAACGTGCAATGAGGCAACATTAATGCATAATTCTCTTTCTGTCCCATGCATGACTGCTATTTTTATTCTTTATGCACACACACAAAGCAGACACTCTAATTAAACTTTTTTCCAATACTGTATATATACTTGCTTTATAATACTTTAGTTAGGTAGGTATATAATTTATTTATTTACTTACGTTATGACTTTGTCTGGCATTCAAAACAATAAAGGTATCATTTTCTGTTTATTATGATTACGCTTGACATCATTATTTGTGAAATTTACTAGTAAAGTAAAACATTTATCATTTTCAAGACATGCATTTTTAAACGTGCACTTACCATTTACAAAATATAAAAAATATATCAATTTGGTAAAAATAAACAATCTGGAAATCAATGTGATCTTTTGTAAATTTAAACAAAAAATATTGAATAAAGGGGCTGAAGAACCTCTGTCAATTGCCATTTGAAATGTATTTCAATAAAACTCATTTATTATTATTATTATTATTATTATTATTGAATAAGAGTGCCATAATTAAGTTCATGTCATAATGCATTTTTCTAATTTTTCTATTTCTGGAAATATACTGAGTACTCACACAAAAAACTCAACTTTAAATATTTTTTATAATGCTCGATGTCATATGTTTATCTAAAAGGGGACATTAAACATCAGATATTGCAATCTGATTGCATGCTCCTGTCTTCGTCAGCCATCCCAACTTACAAATTTTATATGATTTATGTATTCTTTCCTAATTTATTTTGTTTGGATGACTTTAAAATAGATTAAATTACATAATTCAGCAACAAAACTATTCACTAATACCATGCATTATTTAGGTACAGAACAAATCATAAAATTTGCTCAAATTTACCCTATTTAACCGACATTGTACCTCTTATGGTTTCCAAGATCCTAATGGTGAACATTGATATAAGTGTATAAAATTTGAAGTAATTATGATGATCAAAAGTGTGTAAAATAAAGGCTAAGATTTTGCGCGAACACCCGGTGTACAAACAATATCCTTTTGAATATTGTAAATAATATCTTATTGACATATTTATATTGCTGATTTAAAAAAATATATAAGAAAGTTTAACCAAAAAATTATAGTAAATAAAAATTAAGTAGTTTATTTAAGATCATGTGAACAGGTAGTGCTTTAACTAATCTAAATTAAATTAAAATTAATGAAATTTTTGAACAAGTATGTACCGAATTTATCACCTTTCATTAGTTTTTGACGGCCACTTCCTTCTGATGACTAAGTAGGTTTACAGAAAGCAGTTAAATTATTTAATGCAATCAAATTTTACTAGTTGAGGTGAGGTATTACTTAGGCCGACATATTACTAAACTTCAGTAGGTAAGGTCGGCAATGCGACCCTGAGAACTGCGATATTGAGCAATGGTCAACTGGTCAAATCGACCAATATTTTATAATCTTATTTTTAAATGTTTTCAATAGTCGGAGCAAATTCATTATATGAATAATCATCAGATGACCGTATCGTATGTTAACAACTAGGAACAAGTCCTGTTACGAATGACGAACGTCCTGTATCTAAGTAATTATAAATAGAACTCGTAATAAATCCGAGCATTCTAAATGCCTTTATAAGAATGTTATCAATATGTGCATTAAAAGTAAGTTTCCTATCAGAGATTATGCCTAGATCATTAAAGAGCGACAGAATCAAGTGTCCAAAACATTTAGAACAGATAGTAATATACTTTTATTCTTATAATGTGTTTTCAATGTTTCCACACTACATAGGGAAGCAGCCTCGTTCGAACTCGTACATTTCAAGCATAAAGAACACAGAGGGAGAGCATGGATTGCATGCGCTGTGGCAAATTCCATTCACATTTTGTATCTAGGGGAATGCACGAGCTTGACCGAACACTTCCTATGTAGTGTTTTGATATGGAAGCACAGTATAGGTAACGTGCGTACGTGTGTGTGTGTGCGCGCGCGTGGTGGGTGAGTGTTCGTGGGTGTGGGTGTGCTCGTGTGGGGTGAGGTGCATGGATGTGTGTGCGCGAGTGTGGGTGAGTGTGCGTGGGTGTGTGAGTGTGGGTGTGGGTGTGGATGTGTGTGCGTGTAGGTGGGTGTGTGTGCTGGGTGTGTGTGTGTGCGTGGGTGTGTGTGCGTGGGTATGGGGGTGCGTGGGTGTGTGTGTGCGCGTACGTGCGTGCGTGTATGTGTGTGTGTGGGTGTGTGTGTGTGTGTGTGTGTGTGTGGGTGTGTACGTGGGTGTGCGTGTGTACGTTAGTGTGCGTGTTTACGTGGGTGTGCGTTTGTGCGGGCGAGCCTGTGTGTGTGTGTGTGCGTGGGTGTGTGCGTGTAGGTGTGGGCGTGGGTGTGTGTGTGCGTGTGGGTGTGCATGTGTGGGTGTGCGTGTGCGCGTGGGTGCGCGTGTACGTGGGTAGTTGTGTGTAGGTGGATGTGTGTGGGTGGGTGCGCGTGGGTGTGTTTGGGTGGGTGTGTGCGCGTGCGCGAGTTATATTTCTTGATCTCAAAAACTTGTTTTTAAAAAATATTAAAACTTGAAAAATACAAAGTTTATTCAGTAACATAATTAAAAATTAAAAATTTAAACGGACATAGTAACAGTGTATGGACAATAATAATAATTATAGTAGAAAACATTAGCTATTTTTATAAAATGGAATGGTGCCATTAGCAATATCGACATCCAGACATGGTATGATTATTAGTGGCGTGATATTTCAGTGGCGTCCTAACTCCTCCATCGCCAGAAATGACGTTAGGGTTAGAAAGGGCCAAATGGAATGTTTTCTTCTGTTTCTGGTGTCGTCTCCTTGGTTGGTTTATTTTTAGTCTGAAACACAGGTATTAGTTTTTGTCTGTGTTTAAGAGAACAATAGATTAGGATTGTAATTATAATTATACATAGGATACTGGGAATGATGTATCCAATTAATTTTTTCGTCATGAAGTCCCAATAGTTCTTGTGAACGTACTTCTCGTTGAAGATTGTCTATGTGTTGTTTTAACATGGAAAATTGAGATGTCAATTCCTGTTAAGTTTATGGTCATTGGTTTAGTTTCTTTGTTGTTTAAATCCAATTTAAGTTAGGTAAATTTATCGGGATTGACTGAAATTCTTGTTTATTTTTTGGTAGTAAGGTTTTTAAGTAAATTTTGGCTCTGCATCCATAGAGAATAGTGATTACGTAATTTCCTTGGATCTGTATTCGTTTAATTGTCTGCTGAGTACATTCTGTAATAGTAGTTTGTTTAGGGGCGACTGCTATCCAGGAGTTTGTTTCTTCGATTTTTATTACTTGATTATCGGGGTTAGAGATTAGTTGTGTTTTGCACATTTGTTCCTGGTGGTACGTAATCAGTTGGACAGGGCATGACTTTGTCTTGGTGTCTTTTAAGATTTCAGCTTCGCACAGGAAGTCTCGATTTTGGATTTGTTGACATGGATTATCGAGTTCTATGAATGTGTGACTATTTAAAAGTACGTATTTTGTTTCAGGCATTACAATTTGTTGGTTTTCATTTGGTATGGATATAGTCGGTAATATTCTTATGCTTGTGCTTCTACTAAATGTATTTTTAGAATGAAGTAGATGGTATTTTTCTTTTTGTGGGTGTTAACTTTGATTAGTTTTTCGTATTTGAGCATATTTTGGATTGTGGGCTCCAGTACAAGTGATGTGTTTTCTAGATGTTTTTGTATTTCTTATAATTCTCTTTGTAGTTCTGTTGGTGTGATAATACTTGAATGGAGTTCTGTGTGTCTGACGAATGTTTGGGCTGTGGCTAGTTGGTCTAGGAAGTCGTTAACTTCATTAATAGTTTCTGACAATATCATTATGATACCAGTGGTTATCTTTACCCAGTTACATAGAGATCCATTCTGGATGATGTCTTCTAGGCGTTTTATATCTCTGACAATTTGGTTTTGAATTTGCACTAGCGAGAAATGGTTTCATTTGTTTGGGTTATAAAATTTTAGTCACAGACATGTGGTTTTCTATATCTGTATGTAGTCTTTTGGTATTTTAACAAGTTTTTGAAATTGGCTTCATATCTTGCTCCATCTTCTGCATCTAAGGTTCCAGTTACAGTTTTTTGGACAGTTCCGATGAAGTTGAATAATCCTCCTTTGGTTCCGTAATGGGATGGAATTAACCGATCGATTAGATCATATGACCTGTCCATTTGTTGTTTTAAAAGAGATGTAGCGTGACCATTTAGTTGTTTGTCGTCAGGACATTTAATATCGTCCTTATTTACTCTTGCTTGAAATGTTCTTTTCTTTTCTTCAGTATCATCAAGTGTTTGTAGGAGAGGTGTGAAGTATCAATAGAGTGTATTAATTCCCATTCGGATATTATGTTGTGGGCGGTTCCCAAGTTAAAGACCACTAATCCTGGGTTGTTGAGTATCGGTTCGATCGCCGGCTCTTCTTGGATCGTGGGTTTCGTCCATCTGAAGCAATGTTTTTAAATTACTTAAGCGAACCTTTTTATTAGTTGTTGGGTTAAGCTGTATGATTGCTGTGTTATCGGGGTTAACAGGTTAGTATGAAGGGGCCTTTAAACTTGGCAGTGATTTTGTGTTCTCTTGTTGGATTTTCTTTAAGGTAAACCTTTTATCCCTGTCTAAAAAGAGCTTGTGGGTTGGTTTTATTTTTATTGTGATATTGAATATATTTTTCCTTTTGTCGTTGGTTAGTTGTTTTTACAATTTCGTGCAGTAATTTCATTTGATTAGTATGGTCGGAGATAATATTATCAGTTTTTGGTTCATCTATCTCTAGATTTGTTTCTCCAAACAATATTTCGTTAGGCGATTTTCCGATATTTGTATGAATAGTGTTATTATAAGTCAGTAATGCTAAATTGTACTAACTCTTCGATGGTCTTCTTTTTGTTTCGTCTTTTACACAAAAGATAGTTCAGGGATTAGCTGAACTAAACATTTTAATTTACCTAGACAATATTTTATCTTTGATACCTACCTGCCAAAAAAGTTAAATAAGAGTATTTAAGTATTTTGCAGAACTACTGTTGGCACCAAAGTTAACTTTAGCTTCTCTGAGATTTATGTATTGTACCTCATATATTTTCTTTAAAAATCGTGATAAAAAGTTTCAATTTCTCAGTTTTATTTAAGGGAAAATACTGTCAAATATGATTTAATTAAAATCTTTATTATTTATCCAGGGGCGTGCGGTGAGTTTTGATACAGGGGAAGCAGTTTGTGATATAGTGTGATATAGGGTGATGGGTAGTGCGAAGCCCCGAGCGAAGCGAGGCAAAAATTTTTTTTATGAAAAGGGGCATGGCTTCCGTATACTCATTTTAAAGCAAATGTCGAAAGTCGCAAAGTTATGATATCTAGAAAAGCAGTACACTTATAGGACCGCCACTCCTCAATAAACATAAAACATAAAAACATCACAGAAATTAGACAACTCCCGATTTCAAAGCCGAAGCTGCACGGGCGAGGGTTATACTTATGAAAAAAACGCAGACACAATACCATACCCACCGCCATTGCCAGTGCCGGTGGCGGGAATCGAACCCGCAGCGAAATAAAGAGTTTGTTCAGTCACACTTGCCATCGTGCACTCTCTAGCCAACTACAAATCGAGCCGGCTAGTTAAGCAGTTAACATGCACATATCTACCTATTTATAATGTAGTTTAATCTTCTGCCTCTCCTTGTTTGCGAAGTCGGAAATAACTTCGTCGTAAAAGTTTGAATTTTGGGACATCTCCTTCACAAAGACACTTTCTATTGTCAACAGGGACAATTTTGAAAGCCACTCTTCACTAGTTGAATTTCTTGAAAATGTTTTTAATCTTTTTAAGGTTGAAAAACTGCGTCAACCAAGGCACTAGTTGCAGGTATCGTCAACACTAACTCACACAATTTCAACACTTCAAAGTAGGCCTGATTCAAACCATTTTCTTTTATAAAGATAATCAGTTCGTTGGCGTTATGTTTCTGACTAATATCTTCTGTAGCATAAATAACTGAAAGTTCCGATCGTAACCCAAATATATAAAAAAATTCCGTAGTTATCACTCAATGACTGAAGTGCGTTTTGTGGGAACTGTTTATTTTTAAATTCATTAAAATTACACAATTCTAAAAATTGTATATCACTAAAATTTTTAAATCTATTATTTAGTTGCCCAGTGATATTTTCCAAAATTTCGATAAAAAAGTCTTCGATATGAAGTTCTACGATCCACTATAAATTCAGTTTGTATTCTTTCTCTTTGCGGCTCTAAATTGTCATAACTACCCAACAAACACAGAAATGATGGCCAACAGACGGGCCATTATCGCATATGCTGGGCCTTTACGTGTATATATTTTCATATTCTGGACCAGTGTTGGTTATATGTTAACTTTCATTATAAAAAGAAAACGGTGTAAAGGCGATACTGGACTAACATTGTATAATTACAGATAAAGAATTGAGATGTGGTTAATATAATTTAAAAAATGTGAAATACACGTATCAAAGTCAAGATATATTTTTTTCATTCATATATTTTTAAGCAAAATATAAATTTTAAGTAATGAATGAATGACTAACATTTTAGACAAAAATTTGTAGGTCCAATATTGGCAATCAGGTCGTCGATCATAAGTTTTTTTTGTTTAATGTTGGTACTACAGACCACAAAAACAAAAGTGACTTGAATGTTGTCAACTCTGTTAAACTGTCACTCCTAGTTCGGTCATCCATCAGAAAAGTAAAAGGTTATATTAGAATGTTTATTGAGTAGGCGGACATACAAAAGCATCCTGAACAAATTTTATAAGAAAAACAGACCTATGTGAAGTAAGAAAATGAGGTAAGTATTTATAAACCATACATTTTGAACTTAATTTCCGTGTGAAAATTATATATTATACATTTTCCAGGTGTAACGCTACCGTGCAATACCAAAGATGATATTGTAAAATTAAATAAAAAGTTTGAAAGACCTTAAAATAATGTCAACAGTGGTAATAACTGTATATAGTCTGTTTTATTTGTGTCTTAATTAAATAGCTATTTTATTAGTTTCGAAAATTACAAAATTAAAATTAATTTTCAGGTCAGCAGTTTACATTTAGTGGGTGGTAAAGATGTTGACACAACAAGACGCGCATTGAGCAAAATTATGTCTAATCCTTTAACACTGACGTTCAATTGGTCTGGAAGTAATGATAAAAATCGTTTGAAGCACAAAAAAATATTTTGACGCTAATAACAGGTGAATATACTGTATGCCAGGATTTGTAAATGTAAGAGTTTTCTGCATTAAACAATTTTATTATTTGTTAATAATTTTTTTAAATTCATTCTTTAACAACAACATTGATAGCATAAATAAAAATGTGAAATTATAGGAATCTGTTACATATTAAAGTAAACAAAATGGTTAGCAGCATAATATGCACCAAAAAACGAACTGCTTATATATTTACAAACATTGAAGTTATCGAATTATCGTTCCTCTGATTATGAAACAGTGATGTCCATATCAGTGCCTTTGTCCCCTTTTTCGGATAGCACATCAAGAAAATCAAGATATAATCTCTGTCACTGAAAGCATATTGTGATTTAACTAATTATCTGTTTAATTTTTTTTGCATATTTAGATTTAATAAAATTATCTTCTTCAAAAAACTAAGCCTCAAGTGAGATTACTATTAATGATTATTTTTTCGTACCAATATTGACCAATCAAAAGGCAGATTTTCGTTAACGATTATACTAGAGAAATTTCACTAGGTAACTTAATAAATAACTTTTTTCTTTAACTTATTTGACTATTTGTGGGATAGTTTTGGAAACTTTTATTTGTTTTTGAGATGTTTATATTTTTTAAAATGTATTAAAAAAAAATAAATAGAATTCAATGTAGATACTTTGAAAATTTTCGAGGTTGTGCGTCTTAAACTTCCTTCATATTAACAAATTCTGTGTTTGAGCAGATAATCCTCTTGCTTTGCGGTCAGATTATTTAAACTGTCAAACTGACAGACTATTTATTATTGTGTAACAAATTATTGACATGACCTGATTATATCGAAGTACTTGTACTACTGAATATAATCTTTAAGTAAGAAAATGAAATACTGGACATGTATAACTTACACCTACCTTTTGTTCTTATAGTAATTTGTCAGAAAGAACCCAATATCCAAAACAGCTACTCAACAGGAAGTAGATGCTGTTACTGAAATATGGCTAAGAACAATGGGAGATAGAGATGGAGGGAGAACCAAACGATATTAAAAAAAAAACTAAAATAAATTTAGAGGATGTTGAATAATTTATAATTTCAAAACCTTTTGACTTTGCTCTGTTATAATTCATTAGAGATAATTACTCTTTCATATAAAAGACATTTTTTATTTGTATGTTTTAGTGATGTGAGATTGCACTCGGTGCTTTTTGTATTTGCTATTTTAGTTCTGGTTTTTGTTTATTTTAAGATTATAAAGCAAATAAAACGTTTTTTATCCTAAAAATTTCAACTTTTGCAGAAAGAAGAAATACGTTTATTTTTGTTCTAAAAAATATAACTACACTTACAACTGTGGATTCATTTTATTTATGCTAGGGTTATATTTTTTATTAAATATCTACTGATAAATTAATATAAGTAAATATGAAAACAAAGAAAATATAACAAGACATATAATTCATCAAAAATATATTTTTTCATTCCTTCAACTGTATTAAGGCAACGGTCTCATTTCGATAGCTTTCATACAGCTTGGAAGAGCATATAATTTTATGAATTTTATTTTATATGACCTTATAATGTAAGTATGTGAGTAATTATGGACAATATTTGGTATTAATTTCAAGTATTTTTTATGTACTTTCCAAGCATGAAAGAATATTCATTGCATTGGTTGTAATCAGAATGTAAATTAGTACACCGAGTGAAATCACATGTCCAAATATATTTTGTTTTTACACTAGGTACTATATAAGAATTATTCTGTATGTTTATTAAACATGTATTATATACTTTAATTTTTTAGAAAATTTGATATTTTAGTTGTTTCATATTATCCGTTTCTTAAAAAAAAAAACGTTAATCATGTGACCCAAACAATTATTTTTTTTTTTTTTTAGAAATATTCTTAGTTTGTATTTTAATTTTTCATGTATTTCTACCTTGTATGACAGTAGTAAAATATTTTTTTTTTCAATAAGGCCTTGATGAATTCAAAATTCATTTAAAATGCACAATTGAAATTCCATCATATCGATGGTATAGATATGATGCATTTTTAGGCAAAAATGAGTTAATTACACTAAATAAGGCAAACACTTGAAATTGTTTAGTGTAATTAACTCATTTTCGCCCAAAAATGCATTTAACAAGTGTGCACTACAACATCGATATGGTATTAATCGGACTGAGAATTTTTAATATATACATATACAATTACACCGCATATATCTATAGTGGTTGTGCATTCGATATCCAGTCTGTCAATGTAAATTTTATTCTGACAAAATGAAGGTAAGGAAATATTTAACTATATAGCATAAACATCGGCTGAACATTGGTCCAATAGTGGAAGTGTCTTAAAAATAGTGTTGGCCCTGATGTCGGCCACAAGGACACCGAGATGCTGGGCCATTGACAATTGCCACGTTGCAGCAAATCATGTAACTGACTTGATGTAATGTGCCAATAGTGGCCCTATAATCTTGTGTTTGCTGGGTAGTTTTCTCAGAACTTTTCAAATTCTTTTCTTTTGTTACAAATAAAATTTTTGAATTTATCAATTTTCTTTACACAAAATCCAACGCCATTGATTTAGTTTGCAAAAGATTGAAAACATTGTCAGTAAATGGGAATATTTCGGAGAAGATATTTAACAAAAAATTAAAATCAAAGTCTCTTTTCAGTGAATAAGTAGCCTCTGGATCCATTCAAAGTCTCAGTGTTTCAATCATCTTTGCTTTGTAAAATATTTTCAAATAAATCAATTAGAGGCTGTCGATATTCAGATACAGTTTCTACTAGCCTCCCATTGTAATTCCATCGTATTGGAGCAACTCTGGGTAGTCTCTTCTGTACTTCCAAATCTAAAGCTTCGTGTCCGTTTTGATGATTTTGAATAAAGGCAGCTATTCCACTAATACTTGAAAAAAATACTTTGCACTCTTTAAGACACGCTGCAGATTGAGCAAGAACTAAATTTAATCGATGCGCAAAACAATTTACAAATATTGCATTCTGAAAAGTCTCTTTTACTTTGGCCTGCAGGTCCCCCAATTCACTAGCCATTACAGCGACCCTATCATAACTTTGGGCGATAAGTTTAGCACCACACTGTAGATCATCGACTATCTGACAAACTATAGCATATAAAGCTGCGGCTGTTCTCTGCGTTGTTACGTCTAAAAATCCTAAAAAGCGCTCTTGGACTGTCCCATTTGGATTTATGTAGCGTACTACGATTGACAACTGACTAATATTCATAATATCGGTTGTTTCATCTAACATAATTGCAACAAAAGGAGCTTTTTTTATTTATTGCTTGATCTTTTTCTAAAACAATATTGCTTATCGACTGAATCAAATCATTTTGAATATGATTTGATGTACCGCGAAATACCGTGGAGTGTTCCAGATGGTTACTTAAAATTGTATCGTATTTTGCTAATAAATCAACTAAATTGATGAAATTGCCCTTATTAGCAACGCTCCGAGATTCAGTATGACCTCTAAAACTAAGTTCATTTTCGCCGAGAAAACAAACAATGTCAATAAGTCTTTTTAACACTTCTCGATTTTTTTTACAAGTTCATTATGCTTACGGTCACTTTCTTTCAACTGCTGATCTAATGAATGCTCAACTCGTGATTTTCCAAATGTTTTTTTCTTTTAGCACCGCTCGCAAATGAGTTTCATACTTACCATGCCTCTTTGTCACTTTGTGAATGTTGTTTAAATTCAAAAAGCCATTTTTATTCCAAACACCTTTTTCATTTGTGAAAAGTACACATGGGCCAACAAAACAATTTACACAAATTTTCACAACCCGTTAACCACTGATTAGCACTGTGCATTTCAATATTAAAGTACCTATAGCATGATTTAACTTTCGTTTTTAAAAGTTTTAAATCAGGTGTTGGTCTCCCGTATCTAATAATATCCAGTTTATCTTGAAACAAATATGTTGAAAATCCCTTTTTCAACAAATTGCACACCACACAAACGCAAATAATATTTTCCACAGTGCTAGCTTCCATATTGAATAAGCAATTCCGAAACTGCTTATACGCGCACTAATGTTCAACGTTTTAAAAATCACTTGTCGCTGCACCACAGGTTTAGAAACACCAAAAAAGTTTTTACAAATATAGCACAAAAGCTGAGAATAATACTAGGAATATTAATATTAACTATAATATTAAAATCGAGATTAAATAGATTATGACGGGATGCATTTCAAGAAGTTGCTTATATCGAAGTCGCGCAAGTTCCTGTTGGCTCGATTAATCGAGTGCGTCATCGTTACGTGCAACATTATCTCAGCTGTTGAAATGCAGGGCCGTGTCTATTGAAATTGGGTAAAAGTAAATTTTAATGATTAATATATATAATAAATAATAATTAGGTTCTAATTATATATTTTTTTTAATAATCCCAAGGGAAGCACTGCTTCCCCTTGCTTCCATGGACCGACCGCCACTGAGAAATATGTATATATATATATATATATATATATATATATATATATATATATATATATATATATATATATATATATATATATATATATATATATATATATATATATATATATATATATATATATATATATATATATATATATATATATATATATATATATACATATATATATATATATATATATATATATATATATATATATATATATATATATAGATATATATGTATATACAGGGTTTTTCACTTAAAACTCCGCACGCCAATATCTCGAAAACGAATAGAAATATTTAATTTCTGTAAAAAGTAGTCAATGTATGGGATCAAGTAGATATTTTTCAAAATTTAAAAAAATTCGACGCCTACTAAGAGCTAAACGTCGCGACGCGTCGAAAATATAAATCGATTGCATTGACTTTGAAATTACGCGCATGCGAAAGTATATGTTATACTTTTTTGTTATTTACTCGAACTTATTTATTTTACTCATTTCTGAGTTAAACTAATAAACAAAATTATTAGTGCAATTAACTACATGATAAAACAAATTAAAAATTTTGTTCAAAATTATGTCCAACTGCTCGAATACAACTATCAACAACTTTCAACAGATGAGCTTGGGTCACTTGTAGGAGCGTCCTTCTTGTAATAGCGGCACACGCTGCACTAATTTTGTTAATAAGATCAGCCATATCTTCGATAGGTTCTTCATAGACAACGTCCTTTAGGTGACCCCAAAGAAAATAATCGGGTGGTGTAATGTCCGGGGACCTCGCCGGCCACCTTATCGGTCCATTAGTATCAAACCATCTATTGGGGTATTCTCTGTCTAAATACCTCGTTACAATTTGGGCATTATGTGGAGGCGCTCCATCCTGCTGTAACCACATATTCATTCTGGTCTCAAAGGGCAGTTCTTCTAACAGTTCCGGAAGTGTAGTTTGAAGAAATCTTAAAAAGCGATCTGAATTTAAAGTGCCTTCGTAAAAGTGAGGTCCAATAAGGAATCCGTTTAATATGCCGCACCAAACATTGATGCCAAAAATTCGTTGATTACTTCTTTCTGTAATCCAACGAGGATGGTTTTCGGACCAGAAACGACAGTTGTGTCTGTTCACGATTCCATTATTATGGAATCGACTTTCGTCGCTCCATAGAATTTTCAAGAGAAAATTTGCATCTTGGCTATACAAATCGGCAAATCTTGCTAAGAAATCCATTCTTCTAGCGGAATCACCTGGTTCTAATTTGTGCACTAGTTTAGTTTTGTAAGGGCGAAAAGAGTTTCTATTTAGAATTCTCCACGATGAACTTATGGAAACACTGGTATTTTCTTTTATTTTTGATAGGGATATCTTGGGTTTATTAACAACCTGCTGAATTACAGCAGCAGTATTTTCAACATTTGTAGTCGTCTTTTCTCTATTTCTCTTAGGTTTTACGAAGCTGCCATAATCTCTTAGGTTTGTACATAAACTTTGAAAGGTTTTTGCATTGGGGACTCTTCTATGCGGATAACGCTGTGCGTAAACTCTTTTTGCTTGTCTACAATTGGACCTGCATTCTCCCAACACCAGTAACATGCCTAATTTTTCCTCATTGCTAAAGTGAACCATTTTCATATAATTATTGTTAATTTTGCTTATACCGAACAAATTTGAATATTTATTGTGACAAAATGTGACAATATCTTTGACACAGCAATGGCAATATCTGTCGCTTGTAATTGCACTTAAAACAATTGCGATAACAATGGTTGCCATAGTAACTAATTTTCATGGCATTCTTGTAAAAATCATCCGTAATCGCATTTTTTGTCAATCAAGAAATGTTTACTATAAACCGGTATAACTCAAGAAATGAGTAAAATAAATAAGTTCGAGTAAATAACAAAAAAGTTTATAAATAACATGTATTTTCGCATGCGCGTAATTTCAAAGTCAATGCAATCAATTTATATTTTCGACGCGTCGCGACGCTTAGCTCTTAGTAGGCGTCGAATTTTTTATAACTTTGAAAAATATCTACTTGACCCCATACATTGACTACTTTTTATATATATATATATATATATATATATATATATATATATATATATATATATATATATATATATATATATATATATATATATATATATATATATATATTGAATCATCCCCCACCCCCTTGTGTATTTTATTTGTATTTTTTGTATTACTTATCCTTCTTTTTAGGGAAAGACAAACAATACTTTTGGCCATTTACGTGATCGTCTAGTTTTCTATAAATTAGGACCCAAATTACGATGTGTGTGTAGTAACCTCAAATTATTATTTCCCCAATTTATGTTCTACCCCGTTTATGGTTTACCCAGGCTCTTTTATATACAGTTTGATAATACTAGATATTTGTTACTTTGTGAATTAAATTTAACACTTGATACTTATACCTTTGGAAAACTCTCATAGTTTCCTAGTAATTATTCCATCTTAGGAAGAATCTTTTATGCACTATTGTTTGTGAGACCAAGCCACTCTTACCTTGTTGAGAAAACTGTTTTTATTATTGATTTTATGGTTCTGCTGTTTATTTTATAGCACTGAGTTTGTTAAGTCGAGTGAGACTAATCTCACCCTGTATATGTTAGGTAACGTTTTGAAAATATGTAAGAAGAACACAAATATATATTTTATACATTTATTGTTGCGAGAAATTCTCTGATATGTTGCAGTAATTAACAATTGTCGTGGCAATCGCCTGATAATGAAATACAACGTTAGTGGAAAATAACCACTGTTTTATCGTCGAATATAATAACTGATGTGGCAAATAGCCTGAAAACTTGTTTAGGTCCTGCAGAGACACAAAGCAATGTTGTGATGCTAATTACATCAATACCTGTGTCGGACTCGCCAATATAAAACATGTGCAAAACAAACAATGTTAAGTGACAGAAATGTCCGTCTATATTTGACTGTCGGAGTCTGAAGTCAGCGTAAATTCATACCTGCTGTACGGGAAATTTCCCTGCATGACTCGCGAACATGGCAGCCTCGAGGTTTCTTAGAATCACACATGTAACCCAACTGTTTCGAAGTTTTCTTTTTACTAGAACATCCCCCAATCGGGCGGAGTGCTCACTACCAATCGGTAGTAATTAAACAGTCAAGAAACAGGCAACCCCAACAAATCTAGAGTAATACCTTAATCAATTGATTATTATTAGAATCACACATGTAACCCAACTGTTTCGAAGTTTTCTTTTTACTAGAACATCCCCCAATCGGGTGGAGTGCTCACTACCAATCGGTAGTAATTAAACAGTCAAGAGACAGGCAACCCCAACAAGTCTAGAGTAATACCTCAATCAATTGATTATACGTAATAACAAGTACAGCGCAGTTATGAACTGACGGCCGAAATCCTTGTAAATTAAAGTAGCCGGCCCCCCACGGCGTGGCTTGCGTCGGCCCAAGTGTGCGTTGACACAAAATGACCACAACAAACAACGCCGAAGGGTGGTCGGGGACGGACTCAAAGTATGGTGTCGATAATAGACAGCTGACCTATTTTAAAGTACAGGTTATTGACCGGATAACCGATTGCACATATTTTATTTAGCAAACCCGCCCCAGTGAATTGAAATCCCACAATCACAGCGAGTTAAGTTAAAATGTATAAAATAATTAAAACTGAAAAGTGACCCTAATTAACTTTCCTATCTACTAAAATGTTTTCTTGGTACCACAATACGTAAGTTTATTTACCTTTGCCAGAGAACCAAAACATAAAGTCGTATTTAATATTATAGAACTCTAATTTTCAGAGATTCAACTAAACATATTATTTTACGATATTTAAACTTATGAAAAATTATTTTAATCATTTAGAATTTGGAATAACTAATATACTGAAACCCTTTTATTTATGATATTTAAACATAAAAAAAAATTTACTTTAATCATTTATAATTTGAAATAAACTAATATACTGAAACCCTTTTAGATAGCCTAACCTTTACCTAGTGATTCGTTCACATCATCTCCCCCCTATTTCTTCAATCCGTCACCCCGTGTTGTGCATACCGGAATAGTTGCACTTCATGGACTTTGAAAAATAAATGCACCGTGTCTTCCCTCGTGGTAAACTGTAAAGGATAAATCCTCCAGCTAACTCAAAGAAATTAATCTTGAGCTGATAAAAACCGTAAAGGCTAACTCGGAATTACTTCCAAGCTGGATGATCGACTAGCAATCACCTTGTTGTAAACTGTAAGGATAAATCCTCCAGCTAACTCAGAGAAATTAATCTTGAGCTGATAACCGTAAAGGCTAACTCGGAATAAATTCCAAGCTGGATGATCGACTAGCAATCACCTCGAGTCCAGCCGGGACCCGCGTTTTATACAAATTTTATCCCCTGACGTCACGACCTTTAAAGTCGATTTTCCCTTGAAATGTTGATGCGTTTCTAATAGATTCCCACACACAGGAATGCAGTCACGTATGCGTAGTGCATTGGAATTTCTATGTTTACATTAACATATTGATAACTGGCTAAAATTGTGTGTTCAAACGTGCACTTTTGCTCCTAAAACGAAATTTTATTTAACCCTGAGATTTCTAATATACTACGATTTATATTCTGGTTCTTTGTAATGAAATAATAATTAACGTTTAATGATATTAATCTTAGAAATAATAAAGTAATTAATTTTGGTAATAAATAGGTAAAATTTGAAATAGATGAAATGCCCTAGGTACGGTATATTTCACTATATATATATATATATATATATATATATATATATATATATATATATATATATATATATATATATTTTTTCTGCACATATATATATATATATATATATATATATATATATATATATATATATATATATATATATATATATATATATATATAAATCTCTTCAAGATGACGTAAATAGAGTGTACGATTGGAGCTGTCATAATAAACGGTCATTTAATTTAAAAAAATTTACTACTATGACCATAACTCATAAAAAATCTTCCGTTGTGTTTGACTACAATATGAATCGTACTGTTTTAACAAGACTTAATGTTACTAAGGATCTAGGTGTAACATATAATGATCAATTATCTTTTAGACAACATATTGCAAATACAGTAGCGGCTGCTTAACAGATTGCTGGGATTTATATAATAAGACAAACAGCTTCTTTTCACAAATATTAAATTGTTAAAAACTCTGTACTATGCATTTGTGAGGTCGAAATTAGAATATGCATGTGTTATTTGGTATATACAGAACCCCAATTGTATCTGGGTATGATTGAAAAGTACAAAATAAATTTTAAGACATCTTCATTACAAAAAAAATATAATCAGTACCCAGACTACACAAATATTAGATCTCCATTTCTTCGAAATGAGTTTGATATCTTAACATTAGATGCTTTAGGCGTAAAATCATTATTATTATATTTTTGTACAAAATTGTAAATAACTTCAATAAATGACACCTAATTTATTAGGGTTAATTCAATTTAACGTCCTGTCACGTTACTGACCTCGTAGTTCCACATTATTTAATACTTCCGCAACAATCCTCACCCTTACGTGCTCCTCTCTGGCCATCCTTAGATTGGCCAATGAGGTCAATGGTATCACCAGTTTAGATTTTTGCTCCACACCCTTAAGAACAATTTAAACAAAATATAAACTATTTTACTGAACTCCAATATTAGGATACATGTATAGTAGTGTTACCCTCTAGTTTTATTATATTAAGAGAATAGAGAAAATAAAATAGTATTGTGTATTTGGTAATTAGATGTAGGAATCCTTGTAATTAGTCTTAAGTCTGTTTGGATTCTATAAATATATATATATATATATATATATATATATATATATATATATATATATATATATATATATGTATATATATATATGTATATATATATATATATATATATATATATATATATATATATATATATATATATATATATATATATATATATATATATATATATATATATATATATATATATATATATATATATATATATATATATATATATATATATATATATATATATATATATGTATATATATATATATATATATATATATATATATATATATATATATATATATATATATATATATATATATATATATTATTTTCCGTGATGGCGGAAAGTGAAGACGACGAATCTGCTCGCTCGTGTAAAAAGTGTAGTGAGTTAATAACTGATGAAAATTATATTGCCTGTGATGGCACGTGCAATGGTTTATTTCATATTGAGTGTAGTGAACTAAAAAAAAGTGTAGTTAAGGTCATAAATTCACAGAACTGTCTGAAATGGTTATGTGCCGTATGCAATGAAGCAAGCCATATGTTATTGTCACCTCTCCAGCGTGCTCTAGAAAATCTGCTAGACAATAAATTTGGGGAACTTTATGCTAAATTTGAAAAGGAGAAGAAATTACTATTGGAATCTTTATTAAAAGATGCAACTGCAATAACACAAATAAGAAATTTGCCACAAAAACCAGTATCTAGTATAAATACTGCTGATATGATATGCCAACAAAACACTGCTGTTTTTACTAATGATAACCAAACAAACACCAATATAAGTTATAGTTCGGTCGCTAAAAATAAAAGAGTACATCAAAATAATTCTCTATTTATCAAATCACGAAATTCAGATAACAATCCTGAAGCCTTATGCAAAATGATCAAATCGTCGATAAACCCGGCAAGTTTGTCAGTTTCTGTCAATAGAATAAAGTCCACTAAAGATGGTGTTTTGATACACTGTGATAATGCCGAATCTGTGAACACACTTAAAAACAGCTTATCATCTAATTTGCAAGACAACTGTGACATAAGTACCTCAAAATGTGTGATACCTAAACTAATTATTTATGATACAGAAAATGATTTACCAATCGACGACCAGGCATTAGTAAAAGATATAATTTCCGCCAATAATATTGCATCAGACGCAGATAACTTCTTATTTAAAATTGTAAGAAAAATTAATCACGATGGCTTAATTAATTTAATTGTAGCTGTGGATAATAAAACGCGAAATTCCATATTAAATATGGGACGCCTTTATGTTAATTGGAGAAGATGTAAGGTTGCTGATTCATTCCATATTAGGCGATGTAACGCCTGCAGCAGTTTTGGCCATCTTTCTGAAAATTGTAGTAATAAGTTCCCAGTTTGTTACCACTGTGCTGAGGGTCATGAACCCAAATTATGCACTTCCACCTATAAAAAAATGTGCAAATTGTATAAAATCGAACAAAAACTTTAATACCAATCATGATGTAAATCATTCAGCCAAAGACAATAAGTGTCCTAGCTATGTAAATAAACTTAACGCAGTGAAACAAAGGATATTAGCGTCTGTTACAAGTGAATAGCAACTAATTGTAACGAACACACTTTTCGTGGTTCACCATAATTTGCAGTGTATAAAAAATAAAATTGAGGAAGTGGAACTACTTCTATCTCAAGAAAACATTGATATTTTATGTGTCTCTGAAACTTGGATCCTACCAGAGGAAATTGACTTTATAAATATTCCGGGGTACAATATATCAAGTTATTTTTCCAGGTCAGCATCTATCCACGGTGGGACATTAATACTAACTAAAAATTCAATAAACGCAGTGGAAATCTCTGATTTAGTTAATGTAAGTGTTGAAAAATTTTTGAATGTTCAGCTGTTAAAGTTACAATAGACAAAACTGTCTATTATATCATGTGCATTTATAGAGCTCCTAACACGGATGTCAAAGAATTTATGTTGAAATTTGAGGAATCTTTAACTATTTTGTTTTGTAAAAACGATCCTGCTTATGTAATAATTTGTGGTGATTTTAATATAAACTTTTTATGTATAAATAATTATACTATAGATTTGTTAGACCTTGTAAAGGCTTATTGTATGCAGCCAGTTTTCACAGAGCCTACACGTTTTCATAATAATTCCAAAACAGCTATTGATTATGTATTAACAAATTTTAATAAAGTTTTGATAGACAAATATGTTATGGAGACGGGTCTATCAGACCACACTTGTCAAAAAATTGTTTTTGAGGTGAATGATCCACAGAACAATAACTGCCATACTTTTAGATCTTTTTCCCGGAAAAATATTTTGAAATTTAAAGATTTTTTAAACAATGAGACTTGGCATATTGTTTTAAGCAAGAAAACAGTTGAGGATAAATATATAGAATTTAATACCACTCTTTATCAGTATTATAATTTATCATTTAGGTTTGTCACAAAAAAACCTGGATAATAATAATAAAAACTGGATAACTGCTGGGATCAAGGTGTCATCGGTTCGTCTAAAAGAACTGTTTAGGTTGCAAAAAATAGGTTTTATTGATATTAATTATTATAAAAAGTACAAAAAGATTTACAGTCAAGTTATTCAGCAAGCTAAAAAAATGTACTTTGATAAAATTATAGTAAACTCTTCGAATAAGTGTAGAGCAGTTTGGAATATAATTAATCATTCGTTAAAAAGGAAAAATAATAGTAATATCAGTCCAGAATTTGATTTAAATGGCACGCTAACTACTGATAAAATAATTATCGCCAACGAATTTAATTCATACTTTTTAAATGTTGCTCATGATTTAACGTCACCTACACACAACATAAATAATTTCAACATTACCGATAGAACATCCATTCATGTAAAAGATTCTATTTACTTAAGACCCACTAACTCATCCGAACTCATTGATACAATAAACGCTTTAAAAAACTCCGGTTCTTCTGGTCCTGATTTTTATTCCGTTAAAATTATTAAAGAATATGCTAGTCAATTAGCTAAACCGTTAACTGACATTATAAATCATTGTTTTTCAGAGGGCACTTTTCCGGATTTATTAAAGTTAGCCAAAATCATTCCCTTATTTAAAAAGGGTGATCGTAAACTGCTGTGTAATTATCGTCCAATAGCCATTTTATCAATTTTTTTAAAAATTTTTGAAAAGCTAATTGCAATTAGAATAACGGAATTTTTAGATATTAATTCAGTTTTTTCAGATAAGCAACATGGCTTTAGGAAAAATAAATCAACTATGTCTGCTCTGGTAACCTTTTTGGACTTTATCTACACAAATATTGACAGTGGTAAAAAAGTTGTTGCGTTATTTATTGATCTCTCTAAGGCATTTGATTGCGTAAATCATGAAATTCTTTTAAATACTTTACAAAATTACGGGATACGTGGAAAATGTAACGACTTATTAAAATCTTATTTAAGCAACAGAAAACAATATGTTAACTTTTTTGATACTTGCTCGGAATTTCAATCAACAAACACGGGGGTACCTCAAGGTAGTGTATTAGGGCCACTACTTTTCCTTCTCTATATTAATGACTTAGATGAGTGTATATCAGACTTTTTTTGTGCGTTTGCTGATGATATCTCCATTGCTGTGTGTGACGAAAATATAGAGATTCTCATTGAGAAATTAAACATTACTTTAAATAACATAAACAACTATTTTGTCAATAAAAAATTAGTAATGAACCAAGAAAAAAACAGTCTCTATACAATTCCATCCTGTCCGGGCTCATTTTACCTCAAGTTTACTTTTAAAGTTAAATAGGAAATCAATACAGCAGATGGATTCTTTTTAAACTTTTAGGTATCTATATAGATATAGCGCTTGACTGGAAATCTCATGTCTCCTACATTTTCAATAAGTGTGCAAGTAACTGTTTTGCGCTTAAAAGATTACGTCTCATAACTAATTTAAATCCTGTAAAGATATTTTATTTTGCAAATTTTGAATCTAGGCTAAGATATGGCATTATGTTTTGGGGAAATTCACCTTCTGCTAATCGTTTATTTATACTGCAAAAAAAGAGCCATCCGTAATATGTTTAATTTAAGCTTTAGAGAATCATGTAAATCCACCTTTATTGAGCAAAGAATTTTAACATTACCCTGCCTTTATATATTTGAAACTTTAAAATTTGTAAAGAATAACTTTTCTACATTCAGTCTTTTAAATGCTAACCATGCCTATCCAACACGGCATGGTTATAATTTGCAGTACAAGATCCACAGACTTGAATTATTTAAACATAACCCGTATTATATGGGATGTGTACTCTATAATAAGTTAAGTAGCGAATTGAAAAATGTGTCTAGTCTAAACAGGTTTTTGTCAACTCTAAAAAAAATTTCTTATAAGTAATGCATTTTATTCTGTTGAAGAATTTTTAATGTTTTAATATATCCTATGTATCTTTGTATATTACTAGCATTACTATCTAGTTGACTTGTCCTATATCATTTTATGATCTCTTGGATTAATAAAGGATTTTTTTTTTTTTTTTTTTTTTCGGATTGCCCGACGCTGGACAGTCCTCCCGTGGCCTCCGACGCCTCACGGGAGTCGCGCCAGCGCATTAACTTCAGCCACTCCCCACATCCCGCAGGGTTAGTGACTGTAGGCACCGGAATCGTGTGCCCTAAGCAGACGGAGAGAACCCAGAATGACCGCCTTCTGCATTTGGCCTGCCAGCCACTCAGCTGATTTTTGGCAGGCCGGTATGATCTTCAGTTCCGAGAGCAGCGTAGGCTTTATCCCTCCGAGTACACCGATAATAAGGACGACCATTTTTACCGAGTAGCCTGGGTACAGCACTTGGAGCTCGTACCGGAGATCGCGATATTTGGTCCGTTTCTCCTCCTCCTTCAAGGTGATGTTTTTCTCCGCAGGTGCCGAGAACTCGATGACATACATCACCTTGAGTTGATGGTCGAGGAGGACTATGTCAGGCTTGTTGGCTTGGATTAGCCTGACAGTCGGGAACGAGTAGTTCCAGTAAATCCGGCATTTCTCGTTCTCGACAACGGACTCAATATCTCCGGGGACGTAAGGCAGCACTGGTGTCTGGTCTACCCCGTACGAGTGCCTTAGATGGTAGTATAGCACTCGTAACGCCGCATTATGCCGGTGGATGTAGGCCGAAATCGCATATATGGGGCATGCAGATAGTAAGTGCATGAGCGATTCCGGCGCCTGATGGCAGGTCCTGCAGTTGATATCAGGAACCTCTACACGCCACACGCGGCTACGGTAGACCAAGGTGTTGATAACACCATCTTGGCAGGCCATAATGAATCCCTCGGTCTCCGACTTAAGCCCTGCTGACCTTAGAAAGGCGAAGGTCAGCCTGGTCGATAAACCCAGTGTTTCTATGTTCTTATAGAAGACACCATGCTGGGGTTTATCGACGTGCTGCCGAAACAGATTTTCCTGTTCGGCAGCTCTAATTCGGGCTTTCAGACGATTTGGCTGAAGTTCGGTGACTGACTCAACATCAGCACCTCGCCGGCCTCCTCGCCTGATGTCAAATGCGAGACCGAGTTCATCTGCGGCTCTTTTTGCTGCCTTGAACAATCCTGCTCCCACTCCTACAGTTTCGTGATGTTTTACGAACCGCAAGAGGGGATCTGAGCTCCTGAGTATGTTACATGCCATACTCAGTACTACTCTGCCATGCGTACACTCCAGGCTCAAGAGTCCTCGGCCCCCCCGTTGACGTGGGAGGTACACACGAGGAACGGACGATCTAGGATGAATACTTCTGTGAATATTCATCATCTTGCGGGTATCTCTGTCTAATTGACGCAGCTCATCTACCCTCCACTTTACTACTCCGAAGGAGTAGAGCAGAATCGGAACGGCAAGCATATTAGTTGCAGACACCTTGTTCTTCCCCGAAAGTTCGGAAGACCAAATCTTTCGGAGGCGGTGTCTGTACTTGCCGCGGAGAGAATCTTTTATTTGTGATACATCCTGGATGTGCCTTTGTTGCACACCCAGATATGTATAGGTCTCTCCGGCATCCAGATGTCTTAGGATGCTTCCGTCTGCGAGCTGCGCATCTTCAGGGAATTCCCCGCATCGTCCTCTCTTGAGGTGGACGACTGCACATTTGTCCAACCCGAACTCCATACCAATTGCCCGCGTATATTCTTCGACCACCCTAAGAGCGTTTTGTAGTTCGCGCTCTCCGGAGGCATAAAGTTTAAGGTCATCCATATAAAATAGATGGGTGACCTTATGCCTCCGGTCGCTGGGTGGCCCACATTGATATCCGCGGGTTTGGCGGAGCCCAACAGACAACGGCAGCAGTGAGATGCAGAAGAGGAGAGGACTCAGGAGTCACCCTGGAAAACTCCTCTCCTAAATGCCACCTGCTCCTGTCGTGACCCGCTGTGCACCTGATGTTATGGTGAAGCGGGTCTTCCAGAGCGGCAGCAGCTGTTCTATGCATCTCACTAGTGGTGCTGGTACCGCAAGACATTCGAGCAAGTACAACAATAGCTCATGCGATGTTGTATCAAATGCCTTGCGGTAATCAATCCAGGCCATCGATAGATTCCGCTTGTATTGCACAGAATCCTGTGTAATACAGCGGTCTATCAGCAGGCTGTCCTTGCAACCTGCCATGCCCTTCTTGGCACCACGCTGTTCGTGTATCTGCTGGAAGACCGGATCAACAGACCTCAGTGTCCTAGCATACAAGATACGTGTAAATATCTTGTAGCAGGAGTTAAGGCAAGTGATCGGCCTATAATTCCTCGGGTCGGAAAGATCCCCCTTTTTGGGGATTAGCACAGTACGTCCCTCGACGAACCAGTCCGGAATCTGCTGCCCCTCGTTCAACCATGAGTTGAAAACTCGCGCCAGACGGCGGTGAGTGGAAGGAAATTTCTTCCACCACCAGTTGTTAATGCCGTCTGGGCCCGGGGCAGCGAAGTTCTTGGTACCAACAAGTGCTTGTTGGACTTCCTCCGTACTGATTGCCGGGCACACTTCTTCTGGCTCTTCAAGATGTCTGTGGCACAGAGCTTCGAAGTGTGCAATTGATGGAGTGTCGCTATTGAATGGACGCGTCGTTTCGTAGATTCCCTTCCAGAAGGTTTCGACATCTTCTACAGTCGGCGGATTCTCGACAACACGCTGTGGCTCTTGAAAGAGGCGGGAAGGATTCGTACGGAACAAATTGTTTTGTTCCATACTCCTCACCCGCCTCTTCAATGTTTTCTTTATCGCCATGAGCGCTCGGATCCTATCTAGACAGTGCTGCTTGATGGTAAGCATCACTGTCAGATTGAGAGTATGGTGTTGACGTCTTAATCCGGCTGCTATGCGCCGGATCCTGGGAGTAAAACTCTACCAGTCGTCTTATATTCCACCACACTCTGGATCCGAGAAGCGTGTTGTCTGGCCGACTGTATCTTGCCTTCGATTTTTTGTACACGCCGCTTGGCTTTCTCGACCCCGTGATTGGTTGACCTCTCACGGGGGGACGAGTTGCTTCGCGGCGTTGTACACGGCACAGTTGATTTGCCAGATGTCTACATCTTCCGGAATTTCCTCATCGATGACCGCGTCCATTCTAGCCAGGTCTTGTGGCTTTAGGTTAGCCCTGGTGTTAAGGCTAACCCCTCGTCCTTAAGTCTACATCGGTGAACTCTAAAGAGTTATTATTATTATTATTATTATTATTATATATATATATATATATATATATATATATATATATATATATACATATATATACATATAGATATATATATATATATATGTATATATATATATATATATATATATATATATATATATATATACATATATATATATATACATATATATATACATATATATATACATATATATATATATATAATATATATATATATATATATATATATATATATATATATATATATATATATATATATATATATATATATATATATATATTAATTTCTGTAAAAAGTAATCAATGTATGGGGTCAAGTAGATATGTCTCAGTTTTTAAAATTAGTGGAATTTTTTGTTTGATACAACAGTGTTTAGTTACAATAACACAGTGTACAAACAAAAACTTGGTATGCCTATGGGCAGTCCAGTGGCCCCCATAATAGCACAGTATGTTATGGATGATCTGTTGGATAATTGTCTGGCAACATTGACTTTGCTATCCCCTTTTTGAAAAAATATGTGGATGACATAATATTAAGCGTTCCTAGAGGGAGTACTGAACTTTTGTTAAATATTTTTAACAATTACAATACATATTTAAAGTTCACTATTGAAGAAGAAGATACAGTGCACAGTGTTCCTTTTTTGGACACCAAACTGATAAGAGAGAAGACAACAAAATAATTACGACTTGGTATACCAAACCAGGTGCCTCAGGTCGCTTTTTACATTTTGAATCCAACCACCCAAATAAATGAAATCAACCCTATAGTAGATATGAAAAATAGGGTAATAGCTACAAGTCATACATCACCTTAAAATACACAATTCAAAAAAACTTTCCAACTTTTTTATAGACAGTGGTTACCCACCACCGTTAGTCAAAAAAACTATTATTCAGCAGATCATCGATACATAATGTGTTACATGATTCTCAAAAGGGCGCAACAAAACCCGCCTCAAATCATTTACTGCTCACTTCCGTACTTGAGTCCACTTGACCACAGATTTAAAAAAATTTTTTCTAAATTTAATAATATCAAATTAGCTTTTAAAAACAAAGTAACAGTTAATAACCTTTTTCAAAATTAAAAGATAAGGATGATATTTTGGTGATGTCCAATGTGGTGTATTGCATACCATGTGATGATTGTAACAATAAATATATTGGCCAAACTAGAAGGGAAAGTTAAAGACCGTATAACTTCCCACAAAAGTGACATCAGACTTAACAAACAGTCTTGCACTTTAGGCAATCATGCATTATTACATAATCACAATGTCAATTATAATAACGTTCAAATATTAGATTTCGAAATGAACTATCACAAACGGAGTTTTTTTGGAAATGTGTCACATTTTCAAAGAACCAAATACTATTAATGCCAGAAAGGATATTGATAACTTGAGCATAATTTATACTTACTACAATTCAACCATAATGTCCACAATGATGAAAACACCCTATATAGTATGGATTAATAATCAATGTCCCTAAATATAAGACATCGAGCTGTTGGTATCTACTGCTGTCATTGTTCTTTTGGTTTCACTCTAACAAGTTTTTATATCCCAATTCTTTTGTTTTTACTTCATAAAATACACATGTCTATTATAATTCTAAGAATTTAAATTAATATGGATCCTTAGTCATCCATTCATAATGTTGTTAATTTTACACAGTAGTGGTAGTAAATTACCAACAATTAATTATTAGTGTTTTTTTCTACAATTTGTCAAGAAATTTTTGTAGTTTTCAATGAATACAACTTTAACTTTAACCTCACTTTCGTAAGTACTTTTCACTTTTTTCCATAACTTATATATATATATATATATATATATATATATATATATATATATATATATATATATATATATATATATATATATATATATATATATATATATATATATATATATATATATATATATATATATATATATATATATATAGTGCAAACATTTAGCACTCGTTTTATTAACGAAGATAGTATAGACAAATTCCAATATCTTTTACATAAAATGAACTGGAATCTTATATACAGTATGGACTCAATCAGTATCGACGAGGCCTATAAACAATTCTTAGATACTTCGTTAGATAAATTAGATGCTTCGTTGCCCCTCGAAACTAAGCCTATTAAAAATCGTAACAGTACTATTGATTCCAAAACTGGGTTACATCTGATATAAAACGCGAAAGTGAATACCACAAAAATTTACATTTGGCTCATGCAACATTATAATAGCCCTGATCTCACTAATCATTATAAACTTAGGAAACGCAGCTACCATAATCATATAACCAATGCTAAACGTGCTTATTTTTGCAACAGAGTTTTAAACGCTCCAAATTCCACCAAAGAAGTTTGGAAACTCGTTAGAACAGAACTCCAAAATAATAATCCATCTCTGGGTAAGGTTGAGCTAAATATTAATGGGTCGATCACTGACAACCATCGCGAGGTGGCTGATCATTTTACTAATTATTTTGCTACAGTTGCTGTAGACAAAGTTACAAATCATTTTGAACCTAATCTATCTGACACTTGTACTTCATGCAAATTAAGTGATCGATCCATTTTTATTTACCGGTAGTAAACCGGTGAAATAAGACAAATAATATCGGAATTAAAAAATAATCAATCTTTTGGCTCTGATGGCTTGTCTACGAAGTTTGTCAAGTATGCAAGTAAATTCATTATAGAGCCATTGACTATGTTGATTAATGCATCCTTCCAGGCGGGTGTTTTTCAATCTATATTAAAAATAGCAACCATAATCCCCATATTAAAAAAAAAATGATCCCTTGGAACCTGAAAACTATAGGCCTATATCACTGTTAAGCGTTATTTCAAAAATAATGGAAAAAAATAGCATTTAATCGAATAATGGCATTTTTAAATTATTTCAATCTACTAACCGATCATCAGCACGGTTTCAGGAAAAATCGTTCTAGGGACACAGCACTGAGAAAATGATTTAGTTGAGAGAAATAAATTTTATTTCAACCAAATAAATGATTTCTTTGTATTTGGCGAACTAAACATTTAATTGGGAGAATTAAGGCATTTTATTTGGTTAAAAGCCGAATATTTAATATTATCAATTAAATCAAAATACTTATTTGTAAGAAATATTTGTTTCTGAACATTAAATATTTATTTCTGAACATTAAACATTTGTTTCTGAACATTAAATATTTGTTTCCGAGCATGAAATATTTATTTCTCAGGGAATAAGACTTTTTTACAGAAAATTGCGTGGATTTATTGTTGATGAATACATTAATTTCAGCAAAATTAATTCCGTTTTTAATTTATTTATAGTGAACAAATATTTATTTCTCAAAAACTATGAAAATTTCGTATATTCATTAATATTAAATAAATTGTTAATTTTTGTTAATAACTCTGTTTAATTTATTTATAATAAAAAAACTATTTCTCCTCGCACCTGCTTTGGGTATCCACCATCTTATAAATTATTTAAAGAATTTGTTAAATAAATCTCTGTGCCAAAAAGGATTAGTCATAGGTTGGTTTTTTTGGAGAAAAAAACAATCTGAACAATCCTTTTGCATGGTTTATTTAAAAAAATATATAAACAATTTATATAGAATAGCGACTTAATACCCAAAGAAGGTTCGAAGACATATTATACGGATACAACAAATAAATGAATATAGAAAATTAAAAAACATATATATAAAAATTTTTACTTACCTGGTTTATATTTGCGAAACTAAAATTTGATTTATATTTAAAAATGTATGCCTCACGATTTGTCTACAGTACGATGTATTAAAAAAATCAATTTTGCTAAAAATTATAGTAAATATTTTTTTATTTTCACAAGTTGTAAAGCGTATCGTCGGTCCACTGCCAAAACAACGAATGTGCATTTTTCTAATTTTTCAGAAGAAGGGAAATAAAGTTCAATTTGTTGTTAAATATCCAAAAGTAATTTAGGTATAAGTTTCCTAGTATAAAAATCAGGGGCGTGCGGTGAGTTCTGATACAGGGGAAGCAGTTTGTGATATAGGGTGATGGGTAGTGCGAAGCCCCGAGCGAAGCACATTTTTTTTAAGAAAAGGGGCGTGGCTTCCGTATACTCATTTTAAAGAAAATGTCGAAAGCAGCAAAGTTATGATATCTAGAAAAAAGTATACTTGTATCACCGCCACTCCTCAATAAACATAAAACATAAAAACACCACAAATATTAGACAACCCCCGATTCTAAAGCCGAAGCTGCACGAGCGAGGGTTACACTTATGAAAAAAATCGCAGACACACAACCATACCCAGCGACATTGCCAGTGCCGGTGGCGGGGATCGAACCCGCAGCGAAATAGAGAGTTTGTTCAGTCACACTTGCCATCGTACACTCCCTAGTCAACTATAAATCGAGCCGGCTAGTTAAGTAGTTAACATGCACATACCTACCTATTTATAAATTATAATGTAGTTTAATCCGCCTCTCCATTTTGGCGAAGTCGGAAATAACTTCGTAAAAGTTTAAATTTTGGGACATCTTCACAAAGTCACTTTCTATTGTCAACAGGAAAATTTTGAAAGCCGCTCTTCACTGGTTGAATTTCTTGAAAAAGTCTTTATTCTTTTTAAGGCCGCAAAACTGCGTTCAACCGAAGCACTAGGTATCGTCAACACTAACTCACACAATTTCAACACTTCAGAGTAGGCCTGATCCAAACTATTTTCTTTTATAAAGATAATCAGTTCACTGGCGTTATGTTTCTGACTAATATATCTTTTGTAGCATAAATAACTGAGTTCCGATCGTAACTCAATTACATCAAAAAAATTTCCGTAGTTATCACTCAAAGACTGAAGTGCGTTTTGTGGAAACTGTTTTTTTTTTTAAATTCATTAAAATTACAAAATTCTAAAAATTGTATATCACTAAAATTTTTAAATCTATTATTTAGTTGCCCAGTGGTAGTGTTCAAAATTTCGATAAAAAGTGTTCGATATGAAGTTATACGATCCACTATAAATTCAGTTCGTATTCAGATATTCAGATACAGTTTGTACTAGCCTCCCATTGTAATTCCATCGTGTTGGAGCAACTCTGGGTAGTCTCTTCTGTACTTCCAAATCTAAAGCTCGTGTCCGTTTTAATGATTTTGAAAAAAAGGCAGCCATTCCACTAATACTTGAAAAAAATACTTTGCACTCTTTAAGACACGCTGCAGATTGAGCAAGAACTAAATTTAATCGATGCGCAAAATAATGTACAAATATTGCATTCTGAAAAGTCTCTTTTACTTTGGCCTGCAGGCCCCCCAATTCACCAGCCATTACAGCGGCCCCATCATAACTTTGGGCGATAAGTTTAGCACCACACTGTAGATCATCGACTATCTGATAAACTATAGCATATAAAGCTGCGGCCATTCTCTGCGTTGTTACGTCTAAAAATCCTAAAAAGCGCACTTGGACTTTCCCATTTGGATTTATGTAGCGTACTACGATTGACAACTGACTAATATTCATAATATCGGTTGTTTCATTTACCATAATTGCAACAAAAGGAGCTTTTTTTATTTTTTGCTTGTTCTTTTCTAAAACAATATTGCTTATCGACTGAATCAAATAATTTTGAATATGATTTGATGTACCGCGAAATACCGTGGAGTGTTCCAGATGGTTACTTAAAATTGTATCATATTTTGCTAATAAATCAACTATATTGATGAAATTGCTCCTATTTGCAACGCTCCGAGATTCAGTATGACCTCTAAAACTAAGTTCATTTTCGCCGAGAAAATAAACAATGTCAATAAGTCTTTTTAACACTTCTCGATTTTTTTTTACCAGTTCATTATGCTTACGGTCACTTTCTTTCAACTGTTGATCTAATGAATGCTCAATTCGTGATTTTCCAAATGTTTTTTTTTTTAGCACCGCTCGCAAATGAGTTTCACACTTACCATGCCTCTGTCACTTTGTGAATGTTGTTTAAATCTGAAAAGCCATTTTTATTCGAAACACCTTTTTCATTTGTGAAAAGTACACATGGCCAACAAAACAATTTACACAAATGTTCACAACCCATTAACCACTGATTAGCACTGTACACTTCAATATTAAAGTACCTATAGCATGATTTAACTTTCGTTTCTAAAAATTTTAAATCAGGTGTTGGTCTCCCGTTTCTAATAATATCTAGTTTATCTTGAAACGAATATGTTGAAAATCCCTTTTTCAACAAATTGCACACCACACAAACGCAAATAATATTTTCCACAGTGCTAGGACCAGCTTTCATATTGAATAAGCAATTCTAAAACTGCTTATACGCGCACTAATGTTCAACGTTTTAAAAATCACTTGTCGCCGCACCACAGGTTTAGAAACGCCAAAAAAAGTTTTTACAAATATAGCACAAAAGCTGAGAATAATACTAGGAAGATTAATATTAAGTATAATATTAAAATCGATAATAAAATCAAGATTAAAATCTATAAAAAAAGACGCATTACTATCGTGCAACATTATCTCAGCTGTTGAAATGCAGGGCCATGTCTATTAAAATTGGGTAAAAGTAAATTTTAATGATTAATACGTGATAGATAATAATTAGGTTTTAATTATGTTTTTTTTTTAATAACCCAAGGGAAGCACTGCTTCCCTTGCTTCCATGGACCGACCGCCCCTGATAAAAATATTTAAAAAATATTCAATATTCGCATTTGCGGTTTTGACACTGCAGACTGAAAAAAATATATTATTTTCCAACAGAAAAGTCGAAACCGGCAAATTTGCACATTTGATGTTTTGTCATTAAAGCAACGTTATGGTAGGTATATATTTGCGAAATTAAAATGTATTTTATATTAAAAACATGTATGCTTCACGAGTTGTTTATAATCAAACATATTCTAAAAAATGATAGGGTAGATATCATATAATTTTTTATATAATTTTGCGTAGATGTAGGTACATACATACTACTATCAGTATAATCAATTACTTTCATGAAATATAACTTCATAATATCTCCATAGACACGATGACGTTAAAACATATATCTATTATGTTAATTCTTCTTCCATAGGTGTTAAGGTATTCATGCTTAATAAAGTTCTAATTTTTTTTTTAACTAATGTGTCTTATTAGAATCAGTTAAACCTCAAATTTATTATATATAAATCAGGATTTCCATGTCAAATTTTAAGAGAAAAATTCAGGAAAATTGTAAATATCAGGAAATGCAGCCATTATAACCGCTTATACCGAATAAAAGTTTTGCATTGAATTGATGCGAGGATATAATCTTTAAAATAAAACGTAAACGAACAAGAAAAAAATAATACAATGAAAATTACTGCGAAAATTTCGCAGGGGCGTGCGGTGAGTTTTGATACAGGGGAAGCAGTTTGTGATATAGGGTGATGGGTAGTGCGAAGCCCCGAGCGAAGCGAGGCAAAATTTTTTTAAGAAAAGGGGCGTGGCTTCCGTATACTCATTTTAAAGCAAATGTCGAAAACTGCAAAGTTATGATATCTAGAAAAAAAATTACACTTGTAGGACCGCCACTCCTCAATAAACATAAAAACACCACAAAAATTAGACAACCCCCGATTCCAAAGCCGAAGCTGCACGGGCGAGAATTACACTTATGAAAAAAACGCAGACACACAACCATACCCACCGACATTGCCAGCGCCGGTGGCGGGGATTGAACCCGCAGCGAAATAGAGAGTTTGTTCAGTCACACTAGCCATCGTGCACTCTCTAGCCAACTACAAATTGAGCCGGCCAGTTAAGTAGTTAACATGCACATACTTCCTTATTTATAATGTAGTTTAATCCGCCTCTCCTTTTTTGCGATGTCGGAAATAACTTCGTCGTAAAAGTTTGAATTTTGGGACATCTCCTTCACAAAGTCACTTTCTATTGTCAACAGGGACAATTTTGAAAGCCGCTCTTCACTGGTTAAATTTCTTGAAAAAATTTTTATTCTTTTTAAAGTCGAAAAACTGCGTTCAACCGAAGCACTAGTTGCGGGTATCGTCAACACTAATTCACACAATATCAACACTTCAGAGTAGGCCTGATCCAAACTATTTTCTTTTATAAAAATAATCAGTTCGTTGGCGTTATGTTTCTGACTAATATCTTCTGTAGCATAAATAACTGAAAGTTCCGATCGTAACCCAATTATATCAAAAAATTTTCCGTAGTAATCACTCAATGACTGAAGTGCGTTTTGTGGAAACTGTTTATTTTTAAATTCATTAAAATTACACAATTCTAAAAATTGTATATGACTAAAATTTTTAAATCTTTAGTTGCCTAGTGATATTGTCCAAAATTTCGATAAAATGTCTTCGATAAGAAGTTCTATGATCCACTAAATTCAGTTCGTATTTTTTTTCTTTGCGGTTCTAAATTGTCATTACTAATTTTCTCCCAGAACTTTTCAAATTCATTTCTTTTGTTACAAATAAAATTTTTGAATTCTTCAATTTTCTTTACACAAAATCTAACGTCATTTGATTTAGTTTGCAAAATATTGAATAAATTGTCAGTAAATGGGAATATTTTGGAGAAAATATTTAACAAAAAATTAAAATCAAAGTCTCTTTTCAATGAATCTAAGTAACCTCTGGATCCATTCAAAGTCTCAGTGTCCCAATCATCTTTGCTTTGTAAAATATTTTCAAATAAATCAATTAGAGGCTGTCGATATTCAGATACAGTTTGTACTAGCCTCCCATTGTAATTCCATCTTATTGGAGCAACTCTGGGCAGTCTCTTCTGTACTTCCAAATCTAAAGCTCATGTCCGTTTTGATGATTTTGAAAAAAGGCAGCCATTCCACTAATACTTGAAAAAAATACTTTGCACTCTTTAAGACACGCTGCAGATTGAGCAAGAACTAAATTTAATCGATGCGCAAAACGATGTACAAATATTGCATTCTGAAAAGTCTCTTTTAGTTTGGCCTACAGGCCCCCCAATTCACCAGCCATTACAGCGGCCCCATCATAACCTTGGTTTAGCACGACACTGTAGATCATCGACTATCTAACAAACTATAGTATATAAAACTGCGGCCGTTCTTTCAGTTGTTACGTCTAAAAATCCTAAAAAGCGGTCTTGGACTTTCCCATTTGGATTTATGTAGCGTACTACGATTGACAAATGAATAATATTCGTAATATCGGTTGTTTCATCTAACATAATTGCAACAAAAGGAGCTTTTTTATTTCTTGCTTGATCTTTTCTAAAACAATATTGCTTATCGACTGAATCAAATCATTTTGAATATGATTTGATGTACCGCGAAATATCGTGGAGTGTTCCAGATGGTTACTTAAAATTGTATTGTATTTTGCTAATAAATCAACTAAATTGATAAAATTGCCCCTATTAGCAACTCTCCGAGATTCAGTATGACCTCTAAAACGAAGTTCATTTTCGCCGAGAAAACAAACAATGTCAATAAGTCTTTTTAACACTTCTCGATTTTTTTTTATAAGTTCATTATGCTTACGGTCACTTTCTTTCAACTGCTGATCTAATGAATGCTCAATTCGTGATTTTCCAAATGTTTATTCTTTTAGTACCGCTCGCAAATGAGTTTCACACTTACCATGCCTTTTTGTCACTTTGTGAATGTCGTTTAAATCTGAAAAGCCATTTTTATTCCAAACACCTTTTTCATTTGTGAAAAGTACACATGGCCAACAAAACAATTTACACAAATTTTCACAACCCCTTAACCACTGATTAGCACTGTACACTTCAATATTAAAGTACCTATAGCATGATTTAACTTTCGTTTTTAAGAGTTTTAAATCAGGTGTTGGTCTCCGTTTCTAATAATATCCAGTTTATCTTGAAACGAATATGTTGAAAATCCCTTTTTCAACAAATTGCACACCACACAAACGCAAATAATATTTTCCACAGTGCTAGGACCAGCTTCCAAATTTAATAAGCAATTCTAAAACTGCTTACACGCGCATTAATGTTCAACGTTTTAAAAATCACTTGTCGCCGCACCACAGGTTTAGAACACCAAAAAAGTTTTTACAAATATAGCACAAAAGCTGAGAATAATAATAGGAAGATTAATATTAAGTATAATATTAAAATCGATATTAAAATCGAGATTAAAATCTATAAAACAAAACGTATTACAGCTCAGATATATATCTAAGTCGCGCGAGTTCGTGTTGGCTCGATTAATCGAGTGCGTCATTGTTACGGTTTTATCATGCAACATTATCTCAGCTGTTGAAAAGCAGGGCCGTGTCTATTGAAATTGGGTAAAAGTAAATTTTAATGATTAATATATGTGATAAATAATAATTAGGTTCTAAATATGTGTTTTTTTTTAATAATCCCAGGGGAAGCACTGCTTCCCTTGCTTCCATGGGACGACCGCCACTGCTGTTTACTATTGTCTGTCAATACTTAATCAATAAATAAACTGGTAGTAAAATTTTATAAGAGCAATACTTATTGAAGCCTAGGTGATTTACGTATTTGTGTTTTTAGATCTTTTTTTTCCTTTGGTATTCACTTGTTTGCTTGCTTCCCACTTAGAACAAATATAATTTTATTTTTTTTATTTTGTGGTGCGGATTTCTCGAACAACAGGGACTTTTCTAGTTTAAAGTGGCGGAAATAAACTAGTGGCGCCCTTAAAATTTATTAAACCCCCCCACTCTTCAGCTGAGCTCGGGAGGCATATAAGCATTCTTTACAGTCATACGGAAATGGCAGTATTTCTAGCAATTTCATTGGCCGTTTCAAGGCCAGTCGAGATAACCACAGATTTGTATTTTGTAGGTATTTGTTATTTAGGGAAATTCTGCAGTCTGGCAACATCGCTATACTCTTGAAAAATGTGTGTAAAAAACAGTAATTGTAATTCTTAGTTCTGTGGTTATGTTGACAGCGGAGTTTTGCAATTTTGAATGTAACCTGTTTTGTTTTTGGTTTGAATAAACCTCGTGTTGTTTGTGAAACATTCATTTATTTAATATCGTATTTTCGAACCTTCGTAGTTGGATTCAGTGGGTAGCTGTCTGCTGACACGACATTTCTGGCGACCGTGACAGGACAAGTGTTTTATGGACATAGTGAGGTTATTCTCAGTGCTTCTTTAATAAATGGGCAGGTTTGCTGGTGTACCCGTACGAAGAGGACAGTCTGAAAAATAGTGTTTTTATCCTAGCAAACTTTTGCGGCGTTTTCACAAGTTTTCGAATTGTTATTGTTTTGAAAACGTCTGCGGTTTAGAACCGAGTTTGCAAGAATGGCAGAATTATTGGATAAAAAGAAACGGAGCAGGGCTGTAGCTAGAGGAGTCTTTACGCGCTCTGCAAATGCATTTGAGCAACTTTTATCGGTGCAGCCTATCGATGTGCATAACATTCAAGTTTCATGAGAACTTTTGCACCCAAAATATGACTGCTTAAAAGTGTTAGATTCGGAATTATATGAAATCTTATTAGATCAAGATAGTGAACAGGAACTGTTGTTAGAAGTCGAATCCTGCGATACTTACAGTCGAAAATTTATAGATTTACGATTAAGCTATGAGAAGCTTATAAATGTTGAGAATGTGGTGGCTAATAAGGCAGATGATGGACAAAGTACAGTTATGTCAGGCTCGATTATCAACGAAAATACAGGTAGGCGTAAATTTAAGCTTCCTAAAATAGAATTTAAATCCTATGACGGAAATATCAAAGACTGGTTGCCATTTTGGGGCCAATTCAAGAAAATACATGAAGATTCAGATATGGATGAATGCGATAAAATTGAATATTTGATACAGTCAACTGTGCCAAACAGCAGAGCCAGGCAGCTAGTTGAAAGTTTTCCTACTTCGCAGGTAATTATGATAAAATTATCGAAAGTATGCATTCTCGATTTGGGAGGGAGGATTTGCAGATTGAGGTGTACGTCAGAGAACTTCTCAAACTGATATTAAGTAATGCCAGTTCACAACAAAAAATGGATTTGTGCATGTTGTACGATAAGATCGAAACACAAATCAGAGCTCTGGAAACGTTGGGCATAACTACAGATAAATGTTCTGCGATGCTGTTTCCTCTGATAGAGTCTTGTTTACCGCCCGAATTGTTGCGTGTGTGGCAACGTTCAGCTCAGTCAATCAGTATAAGTAAAACAAATTTGACAGAGGTATCTTTAGAAGACCGTCTTGAAAGTCTAATGCAATTTCTTAAAAACGAAGTTCAGAACGAACAACGTATTTTACTAGCTGCAGAAAGTTTTGGCCTGTCTGCTACTCAAGTAAACTCAAAAGAATCTGATACTAAAAGTGTGAAAAATGCAAAACTTTAGGAGCGGTACCTACTGCCATGGGTTTAGTTAACTGTGACGTTGTTAGTTGCATTTTTTGCGATGGCTCACACAAGAGTGACTCTTGTTTCAAAGCACGAAATTTTAGTTTTCATGAAAAGAAAACACTTGACGGATAAACGCGCTTGTTTTCGTTGCCTGATACCTGGACATTCTGCTAGATGTCGTGCCCGTTTACGGTGTGTAATTTGCTCGCGATCACATGTGCCGTTAATATGTCCTGAATTACCGTCAAATAAGCAGCTCCTTGACAAACAATTTATTGAAAACAGTGAGGACCGTTGTGCCAAAGACTCTAAATCCTTAACTACTAAAGACCAGGCGCTCGCAAATCATACGAACACTCATTTATTGGGGTTGATTCGAAAGGATTGTGCGAGCTTTAATAGATTGCGGTTCACAACGATCTTATATATTGAAGTCCACAGCAATGCAATTAGGATATATACCCAAACGGAAAGAGAAAATTGTCCATTGTCTATTTGGTGGCACCGAGATGAATAATACCCATAATTGTTATGATGTGACTGTTTATAAAGGTGACTATTTTTTTTATGTTTGAGGCCCTGGATCAACCAGCCATTTGCAGTGATGTTCTACCGATATTCTATGGACCTTGGTCTAAAGAGTTGCAGCATTTGCATATTGATATTTCAGATACAAACGGATCAGATCCAATTGAACTACTAATAGGGGCAGATGTAGCTGGAAAACTGTTCACTGGAGGGCGTCATGTTTTACAGTGTGGACTGGGTCGAGACACACTTAGGTTGGACTCTTATGGGCAAAATACAGGATGATGAGATCAAGGTAAATTCTAATTTGGCTCTAATAACTTTATCCTCGTTAGTAAAAGATGCGTTAATCACTGATTTATGGAGGCTCGATATTTTGGGCATCACAGAACCCTCAGAAAAAAGAACACGTCACGAATTAGAAAACGATGCTAAGGAATTCTTTCTACAAACGGTGAAAATGAATCAGGAGGGCCGGTATGAGGTAAGATTGCCTTGGGTTGAAGGTCATCCACCATTGCCTGACAATTATGGTGTCGCTAAGAAAAGGTTACTCACTGCTATAAGTAAACTTAAAAATGGTAATCTTGTTGAATCATATGACCAGGTATTTCAGGAGTGGTTATCGGAGGGTGTGATTGAGGAGGTTAATGAGAAAGATTCAACTATTTTATGTCATTTCCTGCCTCATAGACCTGTGATAAAGGAAAATACCTATTCCACTACAAAAATACGTCCTGTTTTCGATGCGTCTGCGCATGAAAAGGGAAAGCCCTCGCTGAATCATTGTTTGGAGAAGGGGTTGAACTTAATCGAACAAATTCCTTCAATTTTGTTGAGATTCAGAGAAAATCAGATTGGTGTTGTAGCAGACATACGGAAGGCCTTTCTTCAAATCAGTGTTCATCCTGACGACAGGGATTTTCTTAGATTTTTGTGGATTGGGCCTGATGATGAAGAAAAAATATACCGTCATAGACGTGTAGTGTTTGGAGTAAACTGTAGCCCATTTCTTTTGGGGGCAACCATAGAATACCACCTTTCCCGATGCCTAGAGAAATGCGAGAAAACTGATACCTCATATGCACGTGACACTGTTGTTAAATTAACAAAAGGATTCTACGTGGACAACTGTGTATCAAGTGTTCATAATAAGGCCAGTTTGCAGCACTTTATGCAAGAAGCGAAAGCTGTAATGAGAGAAGGCAAATTTGACCTTAGAGGGTGGGAGTATACGCAGAATACTGGTTCTGAAGCTGCGGTTACACCCGTTCTTGGTCTTTTATGGCATCCAGATAGAGATACTTTAAAAATAAATGGCGATTGTTTTAAGAATGATGGTAACTTTAATTATGTGATTAAGAGAGTGATCCTTTCAATGGCTCAGCGCATATATGATCCAATTGGCTTCACTTGCCCAGCGACCTTAATGCCTAAGTTGTTATTGCAGTATCTTTGGGAGAAAAAATTTACTTGGGATGAGCCTGTGGATATGGAAACTGACCGTACTTTTCGAGATTGGATTGCAGAACTGCCATACCTTGTTGAGATAGAAATTCCACGTTGGATACGTGGTGATGACAGTCCCTTGCAACATTTGAATCTACACACATTCTGTGATGCAAGCAAAAATGCATACTCGTGTGTTATTTTTTTAAGGGTTGTGAGAAATGATGTAGTATGGGTCTACTTATTGACTGCTAAGGCGAGAGTTGCACCATTACGTAAATTAACTATACCTCGCTTAGAGCTATTGGCAGCCACAATTGGTTCTAGACTGTACGCTGTTGTTAGGAAGAATTTGGAAGTGACATGGAATCATATTTTTGGAGTGACTCTTCAACTGTCATAGCATGGATCCAGCGGGAAGAAGAGTGGAGCACATTTGTCTGGAATCGTGTGGCGGAGATTCGCTCACTTACCCTACTGACTTACCCTCACGGGGCTGCTCACCGAAAAATTTACTCAAGTCGAGATGGTGGGAGGGGCCGAGGTGGTTATATGATGAATCTAATAAATGGCCAAGTGGAGTAATGACTTGCGATGAAGTTGAAATAGGCCAGGAAAAGAAAAAGAAGCTTGTCACTACACTTTTAAGTTCTACTTCAGAAAACTGGCATTTCACATATTTTTCCGAATATTCACGAACTTTGTGCATGATGGCATGGATCTTACGGTTTAGTCACAATGCTAGACATCCTAATAATAAATACAAAGGTAAAATAACAGTTGACGAGATCGATAGGGCTGAAAGAATTGTCTTGAATATTATTCAGCTAGAGAGTTTTCCCGATGAGAACGATAAGAAGTTATCTGCTCTAAACCCATATCGAGATGATTATGGTCTCCTTCGCCTTAAATCAAGAATATCGAGACGAGAGGACCTTGAAGGTTTTAGATTTCCTATTTTGTTGCCTTCCAAGCACCCTGTAGTTGACAGTTTGATTTTAGAAATGCATAAGAAAAACTCACATATGGGTGTACAGGGTCTTCTGACTTTGTCGCGTGAAAACTACTGGATTTTAGGACGACGCACCGTTAAATCGGTTATATCTAAGTGTGTCACCTGTAAGAAGTATAATTCCAGACCGTTCACTGTAGAACCTCCACCACTACCTTTAAATAGAGTGCGAGATGCGTCTGTGTTTGAAGTGACGGGAGTGGATATGGCGGGACCTTTGTATCTTAAAACCGGTGAGAAGGCGTGGGTGTGCCTTTTTACGTGTGCCGTATACCGAGCTGTGCATCTTGAACTGTGTACATCGTTATCAACTCTTTGTTTTATGCAGGCATTTCGTCGACTTGTCGCGAAACGTGGCCGACCAAAGACGATGTATAGTGATAACGGGACGAACTTTGTTGGGATTCAAAACATGTTATCGCAATTGGACTGGGAACAAATTGCCAAAGAGACATTAGTGCAACGAATTATTTGGCTATTCAACCCACCCACTGCTGCATGGTGGGGAGGGTTTTGGGAGCGCTTGGTTGGTATTATGAAACAACTGTTACGTAAAGTGCTCGGTCGATCATGTTTAAATTATGAAGACTTAGTAACTGTACTTTGTGATTGTGAATCGGTGATAAATTCGAGACCGCTCACTTATATTTCTAATGATCCAAACGACTTGGTGTCTTATTACCCCCTCTATGTTTTTGCAAGATCTAGTGGAGAGTGGTCTACCTGACTGCGATGTAGCAGACCAAATATCCCTTAATCGAAAACTGCGACACAAGCAAAAGCTTCGACATGATTTACGAGTGAGATTTAGAAATGAATATCTTGGTCAATTAAAGGTCATAAATACAAAAGGGTCATGTTGTCCAGTTGTGCTTGGTGAAGTAGTCCTTGTTGGAGATGACAATGGGATACGTTTAGACTGGCCTCTTGGTCAAGTCGTAGAACTCTTACCTGGCAAAGATGGTAAAACTAGATTAGTTAGACTACAAACTGCTAGAGGGCAAATGTTACGACCTATACAACGTCTTTACCCTTTAGAATGCTTGGATGTAAGGAATGGAAATCCGAAGAATGACGACAAACATCCTGATATGGATAAGATTCAAGTGAAGGAGACTCCTGATGATGACTTCAGCGATCAGCACGTCAGTGATGGTGAAAGTGCGGGTGTAAATTTTAAAAGCAGAGTACCCGCTAATATTCCGCGTAGTGGTCGAGTGTCGCGTATGCCGAAACGATTTTTATAAACTTGACATGTCTATTTTATATTTGTATCTCATTTTATTTGTTATGTATGTACTTAATATTTCATTTTAGTGAGTCCCCTTTTGCTATAGCAAAATGTTACTCAGGTGGGAGGATGTCGAGATAACCACAGATTTGTATTTTGTAGGTATTTGTTATTTAGGGAAATTCTGCAGTCTGGCAACATCGCTATACTCTTGAAAAATGTGTGTAAAAAACAGTAATTGTAATTCTTAGTTCTGTGGTTATGTTGACAGCGGAGTTTTGCAATTTTGAATGTAACCAGCTGTTTTGTTTTTGGTTTGAATAAACCTCGTGTTGTTTGTGAAACATTCATTTATTTAATATCGTTTTTTCGAACTTTCGTAGTTGGATTCAGCGGGTAGCTGTCTGCTGAGACGACAGCCATGGCATGGCGTGCTCATCAGATATTTTTCAAGGGGAATTCGGCACCGTGAAAATAAACAAACTATAATAAAGGGCAAGGAAAATAAACAAACTATAATAAAGGGCAAGGAAAATCTTACTAACGAACTAAAAAATACTTATTTAAAAAAAAAAAAAAGTTTGTGATCGAACCCTGGACCTACCGCGTGCCAGACGAGTATTTTCTCTATCGTCTAACAAGGTCCTTTATGACAAATGATTCCAAAAGGATTTAATACACTTTTACATGTCATGTAACTGCACATGACCTAAAACGGCCAATGAAATTGCTAGAAATACTGCCATTTCCGTATGACTGTAAGGAATGCTTATATGCGCTCGGGAGTTATTTGTTTTGCCGCGCTATCGCCGTAATCCGCAGCCAAACTAAGTGACGTAATAGGTAAAGCGCGTCGCAAAATGCTATTGAAATATTTTGAAAATGTGTTGTAAATAATGATAATTATACATACAATAATCTTATAATTTAATGGCCTGGCTGATTTCATATTAAATGCGGCATTGAATAATCTGCTACTTTTCCGCTCAGTTAAACAAGTACCTACTAAATTTTTAAATTATACACTTGAAAAATCCTCTGCCTCGGTGGGTTTCGAACCTGCATTGAATAAATCTCTTGCTTGTAAAGTCAACACCTTGGCTACTCGACCACCTGCGCCATGTTAGCTATGTGATAAATAAGGAGCTACTTGTTAAAGTTTTTTTAAATATCAAGCTGGTATTTTCATTATATTGTATTTATAATATTTATAAATCATTTTAACTGATGAGATTTACTGATCAGTTAAATTCGATGCTCAAGTTCATACGTTGGGTGTAAGGCGAGATTAAATTATTCACGTAATGTAAATGTATTTAAATTAATTTGACATTAAATGTTACAAAAAAAAAACAGAAAATCTTTTAATAATATAAAAATATCTACTAAAAACCCTTATAAGACCTACAGTATTTATATACAGTGTGCGCATAAAAGTTGGAATAATCGTTACAATGCGATTTTTAAATACATCTCAATTTTTTTCTTGCATATTGCCAAGAAGTAAATCGAAGACAATTTAAACAATTTAATTTGTATGGAAATTAAATAAAATTTCATCTAAAATATTTTTTCCTCAAAAAAAATTGTTATGTAACATTTATGTAAAGTGAAATTACCCACAAGGGGACTACCAAAGATGCTAAGAATGAATTTTACACAATGGGCTTTAGTTCTCGAGATAACCTGAAAATATTACGTCTAATCAAAGATTGTGTAAGTTATTATAACATATAACAGGTCGAGTCGTCTGTGTTGCAGCTAGGAATAGTGTGGCATGTTAGAAATAGGAAATAAATAATTTAAATTGAAACTGGAATTGGTTATAGTCCCTAGTCGACCGGATCTGGAAAATCTGGAGTTCGAGTACAACTCCCCGATTACTTTTTGTTGTTTTTTTCATTTTTATTAATTTATTTAGTAACATTATTTATTATTAACAATTTATAATATATGTATATAAATTTCTATGTATACAATGAATAAATATCGGGAATTAATTATTTTATTTACAAAATAATTTTCTGATCGACAAAATCGTGACTTTGCTGACCAAACTATAATTTTTAATGGTTAAATCCGGAATTTGCTAAAAAAATAGTTTTGCTGTTAAATTTCGCATTTGCTGGTCAAAAGAATTATTTTACTGATCAAATAATTGCTTGTAATAATCGATTAATTCACTAACCAATTATCGCTATTTTAAGTCATTCTTAAAATAAAAGAGAAAAACTATAAAAAACTGAATTAATATGGTAAATTGAAATATATTTGATATAATAATCACTCACGAAAAAAAATTGGATGGAAATTTACAATGACATTTGACACTAATATTTCTTTGTGCAAATTTTTTTCTAAGGAATGACGAAGTGGCATGCCAGTAGTGGAAGAAATATTTTAAAAACATTTTCTTAATTATGCATGAAAGGTTAAATTAAACATATACTTTAATATTTTATAAACAATTTAAAATATTTTGTAAACATTCCTACGAAGATGATTACAACATATTTTCATTGAATATTTTCAAAATATTTTTATAAATTTCAAAATATTTCAGCAATATTGAAAACCATTATAAAATATTTAAAAAATATTCTATGCTGTTAAGGGTTTTGATTAGTACATTTTAAAATGTTGTGGGGTATAGTTGTTATTTTTGTAAATAACTAAGTATCCCCTGTTTATTTCTAGTTATTTGATGCATAATTGTTTTTAAAATGCATCAAAAAAACAGTGCCATTCCTTTGAGTAATTTTTGGCCATTTGACGTAAAAGTAAACTGGCATTCTACTATTAAATAAAAATAAATTAACAAATATTCTAACGAAAATAAAATAAAAAATTCTAAAATGAAATAGATTTAAAAAAAAACATATTAAAAATGAAACAACATTTTTTTTCTAAATGTTACTTTATAAGGGGCTCAAAAATGTCGCCCTATTATGCAATACCCTAATCGGTGATAAAACTCGTTCCTGACATTTAAAAGTATGTCAGGAGTCACACTCTGTAGGGTGGCAACAATTTTAGCACGTAACTCTTGCAAGTCACGCGCTCGCTCATGTTCATGTTTATAAATTTGCGGTTGCATATCTCCACAAAAAAAATCGTTAAGCGCCAGGTCGGGGGATCTTGGTGGCCATTTTATTGTGCCTCTTCCACTTATAAGAGGATCGGGAAAAGTGTTATCTAAAAACTCTTGCACCCTTCTTGTATTATGAGCAGGACAGCCGTCTTGCTGATACCAAATATACCCGAAGTTGACGTCGAGCTTGAATAGCCGGAATAATCTGATTATGCAAAATGTTTAAATATGTCGGTATTTAAGTTACCGTCAATGAAAATAGGACCAGTGACAAGATCACCTAAAATGCTGGCCCAAACATTTACTTTTTTGTGGATATTGAGTACGTAATGGCACACTCAAATGTTTATTTTCCCTGGACCAATATTGAACTACAGAAGGATTATGCCGGCCATGTATGGAAAAAGATGTTTCATCAGTGAATAAAATATTGTGGATGAAATTTTCATTTTCATTAGCCTTTTCCATCATGGTTTAACAAAAATCTATTTGTTTCGTACGGTCTTCACGAAAAATTTCTTGGGTAGTCATAATTTTGTAGCAGTGGTACTTATTTCTTTTCTGAATATTCCACACTGTTCGCTATTGTACATCAACTTCTTGCACGATTTGTCTACTCGAACAAGGTGAATTTACCTCAGCGAAACTACAGACATTAGTTTCCCACCTGTCCCGATCTTCCCTTAAGTAAACTGTAGGCTCGTCTTCGTCATTTAAAATACTACATTTTCTGCAATTTGTCGCACATCCCACAGAATCAAACTTATGAATGATGTTTAATATAGTTTGAACCGTCAGGGCAAGACGTTTTCAAATGTAAAAATGAATCGCCCGATAACTCCCTCAACAGTATTACAGCCGTAATACCACTTGATCATTTGCACTTTTTCTTCAGTTGTATAAACATACGTTTTTAAGTTAAAGAGAAATGCCAGTTTAACTTACCACGCTAACGGCTGATGCAATGAGGGATAACGTTTTCAGGCTCACCAGTTGGCGCCACTGGCGAGTGTTGTCATGTCAAAATTTATTGTTAGGCGCGTGAAAACTTTGTAGTGTTTTATTATAATTATTTCGTACACCAGCAAATAAAAACCTTGTAATTGTGCCTCAGTGTTGTGCAGTTCCAGTTTGTTCGAAAACAAAAGGCGGACATATGCTTCCGAGAGACAAAACTCGCCTAAAACAGTGGTTGTTAGAAATAACTTTACTCCCTCGAAACATTCGTGTGTTTGTAAGAAACATTTTAATCTTGACGATTATGCGTTACCAAAGAAGTCTACTACAGAAAATCGTGAGTAATAATCATGTACATTCATTTTTTTCATCATACACATTTGATAAGTACAATAATTTCCCTACTGAGCAAGTAAATTCTACTTTCCCCTTCTGCCATCGTGTTAAATGCTTTTCAGCTAATTTTTATAAAAATTACTAAAAACTAGCGTTAAAAAGTCATAGTAAACGTTCAGTGACATTGACCTTTCCCTACACTAGCACCTCTCATGTTGAATTCAAGCGCGTTAACCCTCATTAGAGATGTGTCGATCGTGATTGATTCGATCACTTCAAAATATTGAAAGGACGAATCCCGCTCGTTCGTTATGATTCGATCACTGTTGCGCTGCGCGACAGGTCACCGGTCATCATTCTTGGGTTTCGATCTCATTCATTTTGCAACTTGTAGTCTGCGTTGTCAATCGCTACGCGCCATGTCGGTCGTCGATCGAATGAATGAAGAATGAAATTGAATTGTTATGTCAGTTGAATGATTGAAACATCGAGACAAAAGTATCGGCTTCGTTTACCCAGTGGTGCTGTGTTGATAGAAATAAAATATTTACTTTTGTATATTAAATATAATAGCAGTTTATGTGACTGGCCTTGATGACAAGCCTCTAAAATAAATGACAATATTATTTATAAAACTAATACTGCATGATGTGTCTATCATTTTTCTCCTTAACATGATAAATAAAGTTACAAATAGCCCAATGAGCTGTGTGCATTATTTTTGAAAACTTCACTGGGTATATATATATTATATATATATATATATATATATATATATATATATATATATATATATATATATATATATATATATATATATATATATATATATATATATATATATATATATATATATATATATATATATATATATATATATATATATATATATATATATATATATATATATATTTCGAACATACAGGGAGCGAGCCAAGACGAAATTACAGGACCAAGTGCCTTTTTTTTAAATGGAATGCTATGTATCTCATTTTTTTGACGCCTCTTTCTAGGCTCTATTCATTCCTATATTATTATTGGCTATCTCCCAACCACTTTGATGTAATGAACTTTTTTATTGAAATAATGCCATCTGCAGATGGATATTAAAAAAAATCACCACAGTCACAATTATGGGTTTTAAGAAAAACTTATGTGAATACCAGTTACGAGACATCTAATTAATGTTTTTGAATCATTTTCATTTCCTAAAAAATGTACAGGGTGGCCAAAAATTAGTATTCAATTAAGAACTTTTTAAATTGAATTTTCTCAATTTTTTCAAATGAAACACCCTGTATATTTTTTCGACGATGTGATGTGATGAAATGAAAAACGAAAATTTTTTGTAAGTACTTCCCTATGGCTAATTGCAACCATTTTCGTTTTATAAATAAATAAGTGTCAAATTCAAGAATAAACTTAAAAAAAGAGGTTCCCTCAAATAATTCATTAGAAAAATTTATAACAGGTGTTTGACGTGTTGCCCATTTTGATTGACACACGTCTTTATGTAATTTTGAAATGAGCCATTTAGTGGGACCATTTCCATTGAAATGAATAAATAATATTTAACGTAGATAGGTTGATCCCTATGAGTGGATTTTCATGATAAGAGAAACAGAAAAATTCTCATAAAATTTTATGGAATTTTCTGTTTCGAAATAATATTTCAGTCCTTTCCTGTAATGTTTTTTTGTACATTTTTTTGCTGTTTTCGTTATTCGACAAGCAATAAAACCTCAGTTTGGTATAAATTGCCGTGTACAAAGGAGCATTTATCACACTTATCGGACGTTAGTTACAATTTGTATTGAATTTAATATTTGGAATTTTACAACATGAATTTTAATAAAGCGGAACTTGTAGACATGACTTTTTTTTTTGGGCGAGTCAGACAGAAATTGTTTACTTGCCAATAGAATTTATCACCAACGTTATCCTGAATGAAGGCTTCCTGATGTTAGCAGTTTCCAAAACCTTCTCGATAGATTTCTGGAAACTGGAAATGCCGAATATAAAAAAAGTGAAAGAATAAAACGTGTTGTGAACGAAGAAAATGAGTTTTCTGTGGTGCTGCCAACGGTTGAGAATCCCCATGTTAGTCAAAGAGAAGTGACCTCATTAGTAGTAATAAGTAGACAGTCTGTGGGTCGAATCTTAAAAACAAATAAGTTGCATGCATATCATATTCAAATGCACCAGGAATTATCTAATAACGATTTGGCTTTTGTCGTCTTCTCAGGTAAGTAGTAGGATCTGTGGTAATAAGCTGATATGCAGTGTCTCCTAGTAGACTTTCTATTTTTGTATGATAATCGTCGCTGTTCATCACTACTGTTGCGTTTCCTTTGTCTGCGGGTAAGATTATGATGTCCTCATTTTGTCGTAAGGTCTTCAGTGCTTCTAATTCTTCGTGTTGTAGATTCCTCTTTGGTATACGGGCTGTTCTTAATATACGTGACGTGTCCTGGCGTATAGTTTCCGCTATGTTTGTATCTAAATTGCCAATGGCCGATTCTACACCACAGATTATGTCTTCTACCGGTAGACGTGCTGGTGCTATCGCGAAGTTAAATCCCTTGGCTAATACATTCAACGAGGCCTCATTGAGATGGTAACTGGACACATTGTGAACTACTCTTGTAGGTTCTAATTGTTCGGATTTCTTGATGGGCTTTTGTTGGAGTTGAAGGCGGTTAAATTTATTCTTTAACCTCTCTGTAGTTAAATCATTATCTCTTTCTTCCCTAAAATGTGCAAGTTGGTCAATAATGGTCCATAATGTCGGGTCGATAGTTCTGCTTAAATAAAGATGCTGGTCTAGTAACTGTGTATTGATGTTGTCTAATGTCCGTCTAGTGTCGTGGATTGATTTTCTCATGAGGGTTAGGCTAGTTTTTCGGAGAATTCTTTTTGTGTGTTGATCCTTTCTGTGGAACGTCAATTCCATGCATTTCGGAATGATATTTTCATCCCGGCAGCGTTGCAGAAATGCGAGATTGCAAAAGAAGTTTCCTTCTTTTTGATAATAATTTCTCGAAGTTTCTTGTCTGATGAAATGTCTTCTCCCCGTAGAGACATATTATGTTGTTTTTCAGGTTTTCGCGGGTGGTGCATGTTAAATTCGTTTTCCGGGTATACTCCGCGTAGGTGATAGGTCCCGAGAGGGACCGTGGTTGTCTGAACGACGTTTCGGCAGAATCTCATCTGCCATCTTCAGGTTCTAACCGATAACTGCTTACTACTCCTCGCCCTCGAAATCAGGAGATGGGTGCAACAGACCGTGACATAAGCACAGAAACACGCATGCGCGCCCGAACAGGACCGATTACACGAAGCCGCGCTCGAAATCAGGAGATGGGTGCAGCAGACCATGACGCCCGGAGTGAGTCGAGAGCAACAGAGCGTAACATAGGTAGAGTATATAAAGAACTGCCAGATCCAGAAAACGTCATTTCAGTTCGAGTAACCAGAAGCCGCAGTAAGCAGTTATCGGTTAGAACCTGAAGATGGCAGATGAGATTCTGCCGAAACGTCGTTCAGACAACCACGGTCCCTCTCGGGGCCTATCACCTACGCGGGAGTATACCCGGAAAACGAATTTAACATTCACCACCCGCGAAAACCTGAAAAACAACATATATATATATATATATATATATATATATATATATATATATATATATATATATATATATATATATATATATATATATATATATATATATGTTTCCATAGCGTAGTATAGTAGGACAAATTCTGATTCCCATAGTAGTTTGGCGGGACAAGGTGTAGTTTAGCGGGACGTCCCGCTAATTTTTATACCTCTATCGTAGTATTGCGGGACATATGCAGCGTTGCCATGTTTTTTCGGAATATTTAGAAGGTATTGTACAATATCTGCCCATTAAAAATGTTTGTAAAATTTTATACTTACCAAGAAATTAAAAAATATTTGATATTATTAAAATGGTATGAAATGGTAATGCATGGCTGGAAATTTTTCCATATGGCACATTTAGGTACACTTTTTGAAAAAAAATATTAGCGACATATTATCTCGACCACCTTAGCAGATATTGTTTTGAAAATAGTTCCATTCGCTTTTTTAGATCAAATTACGTATAAAACGATATCCGTCGCGAATCAGTAAGTACTATTTAAAAAGTCAAAATGGAAGTAGGTTTTTAATTTCCAACTAGACTTTTCCTGATTTCGAAACCAAACAATTTTCTAACGGAATGAAATTTCGGTTGGGAGATATTTTCACTTATAATATCACAAGTGCTTAAATTATTTCCGGACATTTTTTTCGAGGTCGCAAATATTCTGAAAATTATCCCAAGTCGAAGAGGAGGGATAATTTTCTTAAAATATTCGTGACCAAGAAAAAATTTACAGGAATAATTAAAGCACGTGACATAGTGTAGCTTTGGGAATTCTGGGCCCTCAAATGATCAAACCTGTTGTAAACCGACCTCTCCGACTGCATGCGCAGAATTAATTGTCAATTATCAAAAAGTCATCTATTGTTTAGTCACAGTATAAAAGTACTCTGGTTTAGTTAACCTTTAATTATTCGAGTTTTTTATTTTCAACTTGAGAGTATAAAATTAACAAAATTAAATGTTCTCTTAAAATATTCAGTTGGCAGAGATCTCTTCTGTCAGATTTGGCACGGTACTCTCACTATTGATGTTATTTTTGCTGTCATTAAAGCTTAAGGTACCTAGTTCTCAAAAAAATTAACAATGGAAGCGCCACTTTAGGGTCTTTGATTTGGACAAGAAGGACTGATAACCTCGTGCAAAAAGTGATGCCAATATTGCCAATTCAGGTACCACACGTTCTGCTTTTTTTAAAAAAAATATGTTTGAAACTAACCTAAAGTGACACATAAATCTAAATAAAAAGGTTCCTCAACCTCAACGTTTAATTATTTAAAATAATGTTAAATAATATGGATGTTATATAAAACAATATTTTATTTCTATTTTGTTTGGCGCCAAAGAAAAGAATGCCGCGTCGTCAACTAATTTCTGGCTTCACTTCTGAACATGCGCTATTGGAAGACCATTGGACTCCATACCACAGCATATGTTCTTATATTTGCTGTGTCCATACTATTCGTAACAGTATGGAGCACAGGACAGAAAATGGAGTTCAATGTGGAAGATTACATTAAATGTCGCTGAGGACGTTGCCGAGGCGCATGCGTATTGCGCAGGCTGGTGTTCGAGTTTGACATTTTTTATTTATTACACACATTTTTGCTGTCTTATTAAAGTATTTGCATTTGCGGTACTTTTTATTACAAATAAACATTACAACCAAAGGTGTTGTAATTAAAACTGTTCGTTAAAACATTAGTTAAGTGAAAATAGTGTTAAATATTTTCGTTAGAACAAGAGCAAAATAACTACCTATAGTTATATTTATTTGTGAAAGTAATAATACCTATTGATAGTTTAAGGTGGTTTTAGTTTACATTATTTACAAGTGATGGATCATTCAACAGAAATATTAGCAGGAACTTGTCCCATTTGTAATAAAAAATTTGCTAACCGCAAATTGAGGAATAGGCATTCAAGAGAGTACATAAATTAGCTGTCTCATTATCCAGAAAATTTTTTGGACACGTTACAAAAGCACGTAGCGGTAGAAAAGAATAATAATTAATAATAAACTACATTTTTGAGTCCATAATTGTATAATGCCCTTACTTAAAACAAAATAAAAAAAATATACAATAAAATAACACGAGTATACATAAAAACTGAAATTAAATTCCAAACTATTGACAAAAGTAAACAAACTAAAAAATAAAACTTAAAAACTATATTATTTCATTTGTTTCACTTGCTAACAAGTAACATTCTATTATGTCTTTCACAATATAATAATTATAATATACCTAATAGCAATTTTTCTAACACGCAAACATCTAAACACTTCTAAACTGAATTTCAAATTTCCCGCAAATGCCAACACAATACGCATGCGCCTCGGCAACGTCCCCAGCGACATTTAATGTAGTTGCTATAGGAAAATAGAGCTAATTCGACGCCCTCTAGCGGCGACTGATGAAGTGATTAACTCTGTAGTGTTGGTGAGTTGTGCTGTTGTGCTTATTTATTAATTTTTGTGCCTAATTAAAAAGTTTTTTACGTTGATGTATATTATTTCTTTTACGAGTTTGCTAATAATTTACCATTAGTTGTTGTTATTTTTGACTCGTTTTATGACTTCTTTTGTCTAATTATCTACGTTTTTCTTCCAATTTGTACTTTTCTCGTCGATAAGTATTGTTATAATTATTTGTTATTGGTTTGTTCTAAATTTATTTTTAACTGTTATTATTAGCTGTTTTGAAAGTTAAAATTTCATATTTTCTAATGAAACTCCCCATCAAGAAAATTATCTAGACACTTATTCTTTTAAATAATCAACAATATTGAAGCATAATAAGTACCTCATTTGATACAATTTTTACAGATAACACTGATTCCAGTCTGAAAAATTGAATAAAAGTAATAAAAACGAATAAATATATAAATACCATAAATTTGAGGTTATGTGCTATTTCTCATGCACTAAACCATATGTCTAGCACTAAGTGTGGCCAGTTAGAAAAGAAATACGAGCGATGGGTGCGAGCTAAGATGAAATGAGATGGAATAAGGCACACCCAACGAACATAGGTAAAGGCTCGGTCTATGCCCCACCAGCCAACTAAAATACACTCACACTGTTACGTCCATTTCGCTTGTTCAAACAGTCTTTGTTAACAGTTGGCCACATTAGCCGTTTTACACACGGTATACCGTGTACACAATAGCTCTGTTCGCCGGTGGCCAATATTTACTCTAAAGAAGACATTTTTACCTGATTTTTGTTCGCTAGCGGACAACAACGTCATCATATTTTACTCAGAACTAAACATTTTTACTCTTGCTCCAGACGAGGAGTAAATATAAAAGAGTAAAGCTGTTCGCTAGTTGCAATTTCAAGCGACATCAAAGTTGAACTAACTTGTTTGAAAAATCACAATAGTAACACCAGCGAACATACCTAATATAAGCACTGCTGATTTATGCTGGCACTTGCCACTATTTCCTGCATTGCAAGTTACCAAGCATTTCGGAAACTTTTAATTTATTGTCCACAACAGAAAGAATTCCTCTAATTTCACGTGGGTCTGATGACAGGGCACTTGTTTCCACGCAGAACGAAACAAATTTCGGTGCTATTACACTCAACTTTGGTTTTCCCACAAAGTTTAATATGTCTCGCATTAAACACTGCTTTTCCCTCAAAGTCATATCGAGAATTATCATTTGAATTTAGGAACTGAAGATAATGCATCAAACGTAAAATTGTCTAAAATCTAATCGTAAAACAAATATACAAGAATACTAGATATATTAACATTGTGGGATCCAGAGTTAATAAACTAAAAATAATTATTATCAAATTATATCCAATCGAAATTGGCTCCATGTTGTTAAACATCTTTTCAAAATTTCAGACATTAAAACCAAGCAAATAATAATAATGCACTTTTGTAGGCATAAATAATTCTGCACTTTTCTCAAAAACTGTTGTATTTAGAGACTTGAAACAAGTATACCGTTTTTATTAAGAAATGACAGAATACAATTTCTATACAAAACCTGCCATAAAGGTGCGGGTAAAAAAAAGATGCGGCATTTTTACACATTGAACGTAGCGCTCTCTAGGAGCTAGACCAAAATTGATTATGTATTATGATTTCCCACCCCACCCATCAACTTCCGGAAGAAAATTTTAAAAACTCATTAAAATACATAGGAAAATAAAAAAATTAAATTTTGACAGACACACGGTATCTTTTTACCTATCAACATTTCATTAAGGCATGATTGGCTAAATTTTAAAATTTTGACTCCTACTATGACTGACAACCAATAGGAGTTGAGTAATTTACAGATACTTTATTATTATTGGTCCTTTTTTTATCATGATTCATGATCCGATTTCTCAGGTCAAAAGAAAGGTCGACAAACTTGACAGCAATGACAGCAGTGCTGTCATATTTATTTAGTTAATTTAATAAGTTAATAACCTCAAATTTTATAAGGCGAAATGCTTAGGAAACAAAAAAATATTGTTATTACACGTTATAACACCCTCTAATTAAACAAGTTAAACATTAAAAACAATTATTAACGTATTGTAGTAAATAAAGCTGCTAAACTTAATACAGTAATATATTTTTCAAGTGTGCCTTTGCGACTGTAATCTACACTATTTCATTTTATTTTTTTTGATCTACTCAATATTAAAATGAATATAACAAACTGAAATGGGTAAGTTGGTATGTACGTTTATCATTTATACCTAAAGTAAAAAATGTCAAATGAATACAAATTTTAATAGTCAAGAAAAATCAGGCATATATTATGATAGATGTATTATACTTACCACTTACCTATTTCAATCTGCTGTATATTATAAATTTATTTTAGATAAAAAATGACCCAAATATTGTAGGTTAGTCACAAACACATCAGGTATGAAAAGAATAATCCTTTAATGAGTTTACTAGCTTTATTACTATTATATTAAAAATACTCCAATTAGAGAACATTACATTTTTTAGCTTTTTTTTTACAATTTCACATAATTTTTTCTTGTTATTTTGCATGCTTTACTAAATAGAATGTATTATTTTACAAGTAGGCTTTTAAATAGGTATTGGAAACAAAGTAAAAGTTCAGTTAAGAAGTGTGCTAATTTTTATTGAAATTCGCTGCGTGTAAGATTGAGAGAGATTTGAAATCTCAAACAAATCTCGTGTGCCGCAATGAAAATTACCTTGTGGGAGAGAAGATACATAACGAATTTAAATTCCTCAGTTGTATGTATATAAAAGTTATCGAGTTTGTAGTATACATTTCAAGAGTGAGTTCATATAAAACTGTAACCTAAGTTGTAATGCCAACTTACTTACTCACATTAAATTTATTTTAGAAATTTCTTTAGTACGATAATTAAATAGACGTTATTTTGCCAAAGTCTACGATAGGAGTTTTGTTCTTTCGAATTACTTTTTTATCAGTGTACCTGAATATTACGTTTATATCTCATTAAATAAATTAATGTTTGGGTAGATGAGGTAGTATATATGTACCTATGAGAAGTTTAAATAATTATTAAATAAAGAATCAAAACAACTCACCTTTTCATTTACCACTCAGTGTTACTAACAATATTAATTTTTTCAGTTAATGATTTAATTAGATATACTTACTAAAAGTAAATAAAACAACTTTTTATAAATATATTATGTATATTTGGAGCAAACAAACACTTTTATTTCCTTAAGTAGGTAAATATACCTACGGAGTTATGTACTTTAACTGTTTGTGCAAAAATTCATATTTGCATCAGACGTGTTCATCATAGAAGTTATTATGTGATAGCGTTTGATTTGGTTATAAACATCATGCTTTAAATTTTTATTCAATGTTGGTTTTGACATTCTGTTTATGAACGAACAATGAACATTTACTGAATCCTCATACCTATAAATTAATTATTACATTAAGTACCTACTGTTACTATATAAATCATAATCTAATAAATATTAACATACCGTTTGTGTAAAGGATTTAATATACTAAAATTATTTTCCAGCAACAGAAGCCCATGCAAATGATCTTGTAAGTGTGCATATTAAGAATTCTTTTAATTCCGGCACATTTCAGAAACACATTATGTTAAGGACAAGTATTTAGAAGACTTAAACGTCAAATGTCAAATAAGAAATTCGAATTCGAAATTCCCCTAATTTCCATCTTACATGTGTGCTAATCTAAAGAATATTTCTTCAACTGTTCATCAGATCTACATACCACCTGTTCATCAGATCTACATGAAAACTGTTCATAGAATATTAACATAAATCAAACAGTGTGTATTGTGCGTTGGGTTTAAACCCACTGGGGGTTTAAACTCATTTTAGGTTTAAACCGGGGCCGGTTTTTTTGTAACCTCAAATAGTTCAAATAGTGAAAAACGTTAAACCGCTGCAAGATGGAAACACATTGTGCATTGTTTTTCGTTTTATGCTGCATTTTAATTGAACCAAAATACTTCCAAATAGCCTCTCTACTTCGAGGCATTTTAAAAAATAATAAATACACGATAACATATACAGAAACAGCCAATTTAATACAGGTGCATGGAAGATTTCATGCTGGAAGAAACAAAAACAAACAAGATAGAAAATGTCTTGGTCTCGACATTGGGAAAAGTATTCAGCTGGAAATTAATAAAAGAATACTTCGATTTTGACTTTTTAAATAACTATTACCGAATCGCGACGGATATCTTTTCCTACTTAATTTGGTTTAAAAAGTCGAATGGTGCTAAGGACAACTCTCTATATCCAACGGGTTTCGAAATAAAGTCGTTTATTTCTGACGATAATCTGTTATATTGACAATACAAGTTTATTTTTTGTTTCTCAGAAAATTTTATTCTTCACAAAAGTTTATAATCGCCCCATTGCGCATGAAATTGATACTAGATATAATTTTTTTTGATATACAACGGTGAGAAAATAGAAATATGTGTATTATTTGGCTATCAATTGAGAATTTACGCTATGTATGGACGTTTTCGATGAAAATTAAGAACAGAAGCGTGTTTATCGTCCCAAAAAACCCCCAGAACCGAAATCTCATTTCGAACGAAAGTTTCTTTGGTTTCAGTGGAATATTCAGGTAAACTTTTATAAAATAATTCAATATCGACTTTTTGTTTAGACCCTAAAGATTTGTGCTGGATATCTTTTCCTACGTAATTCGGTCTAAAAAGTCGAATGATGCTAACGAGAACTCTCTATATCCAACAGGTTTCGAAATAAAGTCGTTTATTTGTGACGATTCCGTTATATTGACAATAACATGTTTATTTTTTATTTCTCAGAAAACTTTATTCTTCACAAAAGTTTATAATCGCCCCGTTGCGCATGATATTGATACTAGATATAATCTTTTTGATATACAACGGTGAGAAAATAGAAATACGTGTATTATTTGGCTATCAATTGAGAATTTACGCTATGTATGGACGTTTTCGGTGATAATTAAGTACAGAATCGTGTCTATCGTCCCAAAAAACCCCCATAACCGAAATCTCATTTCGAACGAAAGTTTCTTTGGTTTCAATATCTTTGGAATATTCAGGTAAACTTTTATAAAATAATTCAATTTCGATTTTTGTTTAGACCCTAAAGATTTGTGCTGGATATCTTTTCCTACGTAATTCGGTCTAAAAAGTCGAATGGTGCTAACGAGAACTCTCTATATCCAACAGGTTTCGAAATAAAGTCGTTTATTTGTGACGAATCCGTTATATTGACAATAACATGTTTATTTTTTGTTTTTCAGAAACTTTTATTCTTCACAAAAGTTTATAATCGCCTCGTTGCGCATGAAATTGATACTAGATAATAATATAATCTTTTTGATATACAACGGTGAGAAAATAGAAATACGTGTATTATCTGGCTATCAATTGACAATTTAGGATATATATGGACGTTTTCGGAAAATTAAGTACAGAATCGTGTTTATCGTCCCACAAAACCCCCAGAACCGAAATCTCATTTCGAACGAAAGTTTCTTTGGTTTCAATATCTTTGGAATATTCAGGTAAACTTTTACAAAATAATTCAATATCGACTTTTTGTTTAGACCCTAAAGATTTGTGCTGGATATCTTTTCCTACGTAATTCGGTCTAAAAAGTCGAATGGTGCTAACGAGAACTTTCTATATCCGACAGGTTTCGAAATAAAGTCGTTTATTTGTGACGATTCCGTTATATTGACAATAACATGTTTATTTTTTGTTTCTCAGAAAATTTTATTCTTCACAAACGTTTATATTCGCCCCGTTGCGCATGAAATTGATACTAGATATAATCTTTTTGATATACAACGGTGAGAAAATAGAAATACGTGTATTATTTGGCTATCAATTGAAAATTTACGATATGTATGGACGTTTTCGGTGAAAATTAAGTACAGAATCGTGTTTATCGTCCCAAAAAACTCCCAGAACCGAAATCTCATTTTGAACGAAAGTTTCTTTGCTTTCAATATCTTTGGAATATTCAGGTAAACTTTTATAAAATAATTCAATTTCGACTTTTTGTTTAGACCCTAAAGATTTGTGCTGGATATCTTTTCCTACGTAATTCGGTCTAAAAAGTCGAATAGTGCTAACGAAAACTCTCTATATCCAACAGGTTTCGAAATAAAGTCGTTTATTTGTGACGAATCCGTTATATTGACAATAACATATTTATTTTTTGTTTTTCAGAAAATTTTATTCTTCACAAAAGTTTATAATCGCCCCGTTGCGCAAGAAATTGATACTAGATAATAATATAATCTTTTTTGATATACAACGGTGAGAAAATAGAAATACGTGTATTATTTGGCTATCAATTGAGAATTTACGATATGTATGGACGTTTTCGGTGAAAATTAAGTACAGAATCGTGTTTATCGTCCCAAAAAACCCCCATAACCGAAATCTCATTTCGAACGAAAGTTTCTTTGGTTTCAATATCTTTGGAATATTCAGGTAAACTTTTATAAAATAATTCAATTTCGACTTTTGTTTAGACCCTAAAGATTTGTGCTGGATATCTTTTCCTACGTAATTCGGTCTAAAAAGTCGAATGGTGCTAACGAGAACTCTCTATATCCAACAGGTTTCGAAATAAAGTCGTTTATTTGTGACGAATCCGTTATATTGACAATAACATGTTTATTTTTTGTTTTTCAGAAACTTTTATTCTTCACAAAAGTTTATAATCGCCTCGTTGCGCATGAAATTGATACTAGATAATAATATAATCTTTTTTGATATACAACGGTGAGAAAATAGAAATACGTGTATTATTTGGCTATCAATTGACAATTTACGATATGTATGGACGTTTTCGGAAAATTAAGTACAGAATCGTGTTTATCGTCCCACAAAACCCCCCCAGAACCGAAATCTCATTTCGAACGAAAGTTTCTTTGGTTTCAATATCTTTGGAATATTCAGGTAAACTTTTACAAAATAATTCAATATCGACTTTTTGTTTAGACCCTAAAGATTTGTGCTGGATATCTTTTCCTACGTAATTCGGTCTAAAAAGTCGAATGGTGCTAACGAGAACTTTCTATATCCGACAGGTTTCGAAATAAAGTCGTTTATTTGTGACGATTCCGTTTTATTGACAATAACATGTTTATTTTTTGTTTCTCAGAAAATTTTATTCTTCACAAAAGTTTATATTCGCCCCGTTGCGCATGAAATTGATACTAGATATAATCTTTTTGATATACAACGGTGAGAAAATAGAAATACGTGTATTATTTGGCTATCAATTGAGAATTTACGATATGTATGGACGTTTTCGGTGAAAATTAAGTACAGAATCGTGTTTATCGTCCCAAAAAACTCCCAGAACCGAAATCTCATTTCGAACGAAAGTTTCTTTGCTTTCAATATCTTTGGAATATTCAGGTAAACTTTTATAAAATAATTCAATTTCGACTTTTTCTTTAGACCCTAAAGATTTGTGCTGGATATCTTTTCCTACGTAATTCGGTCTAAAAAGTCGAATGGTGCTAACGAGAGCTCTCTATATCCAACAGGTTTCGAAATAAAGTCGTTTATTTGTGACGAATCCGTTATATTGACAATAACATGTTTATTTTTTGTTTCTCAGAAAATTTTATTCTTCACAAATGTTTATAATCGCCCCGTTGCGCATGAAATTGATACTAGATAATAATATAATCTTTTTGATATACAACGGTGAGAAAATAGAAATACGTGTATTATTTGGCTATCAATTGAGAATTTACGCTATGTATGGACGTTTTCGGTGAAAATTAAGTACAGAATCGTGTTTATCGTCCCAAAAAACTCCCAGAACCGAAATCTCATTTCGAACGAAAGTTTCTTTGGTTTCAATATCTTTGGAATATTCAGGTAAACTTTTATAAAATAATTCAATTTCGACTTTTTGTTTAGACCCTAAAGATTTGTGCTGGATATCTTTTCCTACGTAATTCGGTCTAAAAAGTCGAATGGTGCTAACGAGAGCTCTCTATATCCAACAGGTTTCGAAATAAAGTCGTTTATTTGTGACGAATCCGTTATATTGACAATAACATGTTTATTTTTTGTTTCTCAGAAAATTTTATTCTTCACAAAAGTTTATAATCGCCCCGTTGCGCATGAAATTGATACTAGATAATAATATAATCTTTTTGATATACAACGGTGAGAAAATAGAAATACGTGTATTATTTGGCTATCAATTGAGAATTTACGATATGTATGGACGTTTTCGGTGAAAATTAAGTACAGAATCGTGTTTATCGTCCCAAAAAAACCCCCCAGAACCGTAATATCATTTCGAACGAAAGTTTCTTTGGTTTCAATATCTTTGGAATATTCAGGTAAACTTTTACAAAATAATTCAATATCGACTTTTTGTTTAGACCCTAAAGATTTGTGCTGGATATCTTTTCCTACGTAATTCGGTCTAAAAAGTCGAATGGTGCTAACGAGAACTCTCTATATCCAACAGGTTTCGAAATAAAGTCGTTTATTTGTGACGAATCCGTTATATTGACAATAACATGTTTATTTTTTGTTTCTCAGAAAATTTTATTCTTCACAAAAGTTTATAATCGCCCCGTTGCGCATGAAATTGATACTAGATAATAATATAATCTTTTTTGATATACAACGGTGAGAAAATAGAAATACGTGTATTATCTGGCTATCAATTGAGAATTTACGCTATGTATGGACGTTTTCGGTGAAAATTAAGTACAGAATCGTGTTTATCGTCCCAAAAAACCCCCAGAACCGAAATCTCATTTCGAACGAAAGTTTCTTTGGTTTCAATATCTTTGGAATATTCAGGTAAACTTTTACAAAATAATTCAATATCGACTTTTTGTTTAGACCCTAAAGATTTGTGCTGGATATCTTTTCCTACGTAATTCGGTCTAAAAAGTCGAATGGTGCTAACGAGAACTTTCTATATCCGACAGGTTTCGAAATAAAGTCGTTTATTTGTGACGATTCCGTTATATTCACAATAACATGTTTATTTTTTTGTTTCTCAGAAAATTTTATTCTTCACAAAAGTTTATATTCGCCCCGTTGCGCATGAAATTGATACTAGATATAATCTTTTTTGATATACAACGGTGAGAAAATAGAAATACGTGTATTATTTGGCTATCAATTGAAAATTTACGATATGTATGGACGTTTTCGGTGAAAATTAAGTACAGAATCGTGTTTATCGTCCCAAAAAACCCCCCAGAACCGAAATCTCATTTCGAACGAAAGTTTCTTTGGTTTCAATGGAATATTCAGGTAAACTTTTATAAAATAATTCAATATCGACTTTTTGTTTAGACCCTAAAGATCTGTGCTGGATATCTTTTCCTACGTAATTCGGTCTAAAAAGTCGAATGTTGCTAACGAGAACTTTCTATATCCGACAGGTTTCGAAATAAAGTCGTTTATTTGTGACGATTTCGTTACATTGACAATAACATGTTTATTTTTTTGTTTCTCAGACAATTTTATTCTTCACAAAAGTTTATATTCGCCCCGGTGCGCATGAAATTGATACTAGATATAATCTTTTTGATATACAACGGTGAGAAAATAGAAATACGTGTATTATTTGGCTATCAATTGAAAATTTACTATATGTATGGACGTTTTCGGTGAAAATTAAGTACAGAATCGTGTTTATCGTCTCAAAAAACTCCCAGAACCGAAATCTCATTTCGAACGAAAGTTTCTTTGCTTTCAATATCTTTGGAATATTCAGGTAAACTTTTATAAAATAATTCAATTTCGACTTTTTGTTTAGACCCTAAAGATTTGTGCTGGATATCTTTTCCTACGTAATTCGGTCTAGAAAGTCGAATGGTGCTAACGAGAGCTCTCTATATCCAACAGGTTTCGAAATATAGTCGTTTATTTGTGACGATTCCGTTATATTGACAATAACATGTTTATTTTTTGTTTCTCAGAAAATTTTATTCTTCACAAAAGTTTATAATCGCCCCGTTGCGCATGAAATTGATACTAGATAATAATATAATCTTTTTTGATATACAACGGTGAGAAAATAGAAATACGTGTATTATTTGGCTATCAATTGAGAATTTACGATATGTATGGACGTTTTCGGTGAAAATTAAGTACAGAATAGTGTTTATCGTCCCAAAAAACCCCCAGAACCGTAATATCATTTCGAACGAAAGTTTCTTTGGTTTCAATATCTTTGGAATATTCAGGTAAACTTTTATAAAATAATTCAATTTCGACTTTTTGTTTAGACCCTAAAGATTTGTGCTGGATATCTTTTCCTACGTAATTCGGTCTAAAAAGTCGAATGGTGCTAACGAGAACTCTCTATATCCAACAGGTTTCGAAATAAAGTCGTTTATTTGTGACGAATCCGTTATATTGACAATAACATGTTTATTTTTTGTTTCTCAGAAAATTTTATTCTTCACAAAAGTTTATAATCGCCCCGTTGCGTATGAAATTGATAGTAGATATAATCTTTTTGATATACAACGGTGAAAAAATAGAAAAACGTGTATTATTTGGCTATCAATCGAGAATTTACGCTATGTATGGACGTTTTCGGCGAAAATTAAGTACAGAATCGTGTTTATCGTCCCAAAAAACCCCCAGAACCGAAATCCCATTTCGAACGAAAGTTTCTTTGGTTTCAATGGAATATTCAGGTAAACTTTTATAAAATAATTCAATATCGACTTTTTGTTTAGACCCTAAAGATTTGTGCTGGATATCTTTTCCTACGTAATTCGGTCTAAAAAGTCGAATGGTGCTAACGAGAACTCTCTATATCCAACAGGTTTCGAAATAAAGTCGTTTATTTGTGACGAATCCGTTATATTGACTATAACATGTTTATTTTTTTGTTTCTCAGAAAATTTTATTCTTCACAAAAGTTTATAATCGCCCCGTTGCGCATGAAATTGATAGTAGATATAATCTTTTTGATATACAACGGTGAGAAAATAGAAAAACGTGTATTATTTGGCTATCAATCGAGAATTTATGCTATGTATGGACGTTTTCGGTGAAAATTAAGTACAGAATCGTGTTTATCGTCCCAATAAACCCCCAGAACCGAAATCCCATTTCGAACGAAAGTTTCTTTGGTTTCAATGGAATATTCAGGTAAACTTTTATAAAATAATTCAATATCGACTTTTTGTTTAGACCCTAAAGATTTGTGCTGGATATCTGTTCCTACGTAATTCGGTCTAAAAAGTCGAATGGTGCTAACGAGAACTCTCTATATCCAACAGGTTTCGAAATAAAGTCGTTTATTTGTGACGAATCCGTTATATTGACAATAACATGTTTATTTTTTGTTTCTCAGAAAATTTTATTCTTCACAAAATTTTATAATCGCCCCGTTGCGCATGAAATTGATACTAGATATAATCTTTTTTATATACAACGGTGAGAAAATAGAAATACGTGTATTATTTGGCTATCAATTGAGAATTTATGCTATGTATGGACGTTTTCGGTGAGAATTAAGTACAGAATCGTATTTATCGTCCCAAAAATCCCCCAGAACCGAAATCTCATTTCGAACGAAAGTTTCTTTGGTTTCAATATCTTTGGAATATTCAGGTAAACTTTTATTAAATAATTCAATTTCGACTTTTTGTTTAGACCCTAAAGATTTGTGCTGGATATCTTTTCCTACGTGATTCGGTCTAAAAAGTCGAATGGTGCTAACGAGAACTCTCTATATCCAACAGGTTTCGAAATAAAGTCGTTTATTTGTGACGAATCCGTTATATTGACAATAACATATTTATTTTTTGTTTTTCAGAAAATTTTATTCTTCACAAAAGTTTATAATCGCCCCGTTGCGCATGAAATTGATACTAGATAATAATATAATCTTTTTGATATACAACGGTGAGAAAATAGAAATACGTGTATTATTTGGCTATCAATTGAGAATTTACGCAATGTATGGACGTTTTCGGTGAAAATTAAGTACAGAATCGTGTTTATCGTCCCAAGAAACCCCCAGAACCGAAATCTCATTTTGAATGAAAGTTTCTTTGGTTTCAATATCTTCGAAATATGGAGATAAACTTTTATAAAACAATTCAGTATCTAGATCCTAAGGATTTGTGCTGGATATCTTTTCCTACGAAATTCTGTCTAAAAAGTCGAATGGTGCTAACGAGACCTCTCTATATCCAACGGGTCTCGAAATAAAGTCGTTTATTTGTGACGATAATCCGTTATATTGACAATACATGTTTATTTTTTGTTTCTGAGAATGACATTTTAAAAGCACCTAAACGGACTCTAGATGAACGGTACATGTGATATAATTGATACTTTAGATAGACAGAAAATACGTAAATGTTACATATTTATTATACTTAATGCTGTGTTTACTGAAAACCTTAATTTAAAAATCTGGCAGTAATAGATATACACGTCTGGTCATCTAAATCACAGAACAGAAAATATCTAAATGTTTCGGTCGACGCGACGGTGTCGATGCTCCGCTTCGGACTACCGTGAGTGGTTGAATAAAATCACCATTTGGGCCCTCACGTGTCTCGTTTCGTTTTTTGTGAACGGAAATACCTAAAGCGCATTGCTGTCCTATTATTGACTGGAAGATTGGTGCAATATTTGTGTAATTTACTGAATCCCTATCAAAAACTTTTAGATGGTCAGACGTTTATAGGAAATTCAGATATAATAATGTTCTTAGAAAACGGTTTTTTAAATTTTTTTGTAGATTATTACTTAAATTAAAAATTTTAAAATTAAACGTTTTTATTTATCGGGCATTCCTATTAAATTTTAGAGAAAATTTTGCAGTTAATGTGAGAAAATATTTTCTGTGTTTGGTCATCCCTTTCTATGCGTTTTAAATACTACATACATGTCTTTGTATGTGACTGACTATAGAAACTGAGTATTCGTATGATATTGTAGAGATCTACAGTGTTGCCGTTGTTAACGGCAAAAAGTCCTCCTATACTACTGTAGAAGGCTATAGAAATTGAGTATTCTTTGCGTCCCGCCATACTACGATGGTGATACATATATATATATATATATATATATATATATATATATATATATATATATATATATATATATATATATATATATATATATATATATATATATATATATATATATATATATATATATATATATATATATATATATATATATATATTTATATATTATATATATATATATATATATATATATATATATATATATATATATATATATATATATATATATATATATATATATATATATATATATATATATATATATATATATATATATATATATATATATATATATATATATATATATATATATATATATATATATACATATATATATATATATATATATATATATATATATATATATACTATTGAACCAAAAACATCACATATACTTCTAAACAGCAAAATTAAAGTTTAATTTCTGTTTCATATAGTGCAGACAAATTCAGTTACCTATTTAAATAAATGTAATGGATAGGTTTTTATGGCTTAATTCCGAAAATCCAATAAAAATATTTAGTAGGTACAAAATGTTTAACATCTACACAAATATAATATATATCTAAATGTTAATATTTAATAAAAAATAATTTTAATAAAAAAAAAGTGTTTCCAATTTCAATATTTAATAGATTATTATTATTTATTAGCACACAAGTTTATTATTTAAAACGTGAACAAGCGATATACATAGATACTATATATAGATACTAATCCTTTTTTAACTATTAAATATTATGTGTAAGTTTTATTTTTTATGTTTGGTAAAACATAATATTAAAATTAATCCTGTGTTTGCAGAATAATATAATATAAAGTATTGTAGTTAAGTAAAATAAACAAATCTTAGCTTAACGTCACGTAAGTTGATCTAAAATGAAAATATTGAAATGACCGAAGACCTACCTATACACAGAGCTGGGCAGTACTCGAGTACAAGTACTTGAATTGGGTACTTAAAGTACATTTCATGTACTCTGTACTCGAGTACTTTCTTAAAGTCTGTACTTTGTACTTGTACTCGTAAAATTAAATCCAAGTACTTGTACTCACTTTCATTCCCAAGTACACAAGTACATATACATTTCAGCTCGTATGAACCTGTCAGCAATCACAGAATTGCCATGGTATGCTGTGGCCTATGATCGAGTATTTAAATCATTTGTATGTGTTTATTAGTGCTTTCAAAGTGCTACCATTCGCTAATCTAACAGTATTTGCTAATATTAGTTATTACTATATACTATATTATAGTTTAGTTTGTTGTTGACATTTGTATGTGTATGGTACAGTGATTAGGCTACCAAAATACCAAGCAATAAAACATTTTGTGTGTTGTGATTTTATGATAGATAGCAAAATAAGGTAGTAACTTTTTTATATTTTGTAAATTGAGAATCATAGACATTTTAGTTTAAGTACTCAAGGCTGATTTAGTCAACAAATATAGGGTTAATTTTAAACTTAAATTTAACAGTATTTTTTTAATTCAAGAGTGGAAAGTACACAATCACATTCACATATGAATGTTTAAATAGAAATTTCGAGAGAAATTTAGTCTTAAATTTGATTTTAAGTGACATTGAAAAGTTGTAATTTAGCTGTACTTTAACCAAAATATGCGCCTTACTCCCGTGACATTTGTTTACTTGTATAATTTTTTATTTTTCGATTATAACCATAAAAGCCGAAGGCCTGCTACTGTAGAACTGTGACAGAAAGATATTAATAGTAAACTATCTAAAATTTGTAGGAGCAGTTCTTATAATAATTAGATTTTCTGAATTAACGATACATTATTATTAAAATTAAAAAGTTTACAGCTAAATTTTAAATTTAAAGTTGATACTAAACCTGCTGACTAAATCAGCCTTTTTAATTTCAAGTAAAAAGTCAATCAAGACAATAATATGGGTTAATATTATTTATGAACTAAAACATCTAAAATAACCTCAATGTTATTGTACAATTGGCAAATTTTAGACCTAGTATAGTGTCAATTTCATTACATTTATTATTATTATAAATTAATATTATTTTTTTTATTACCTTATGATATTAAGTATATTATTAAACTTTGCATGTATTTAGTGATTGTAAACTTTGCAATAATTTTTTAATAGTACATACTGTACAGCATAGAATATTAAAAAAAAACCGAAACCAAAGTATGTACAGTGTCGTGTCGTTTGAAATTGTACCATCTTTTATTTCATTCATTTTTAACATTTTTTTAAACATTTACAAACGTATTTTACGTAATTATTTGCGTAGATTTCGAATCGACTAGCAAATTTTAAATTCTCAAACTATATACAGGGCAAGAAAAAAATAGTTTTTTTAAAAATCGGCCGCCCTATATATTTTTGAATTAAGATTCTACTTATATTATTCTAAATAAAAGTATGATGGAAAATCGCATATTGATGCAATATGTCAGGCTTGCCTGCCATCAAAGAAGATAATTAAAGGCTCTGTGGAAACAACAACAAACTTCGTAAAACATTTGAAACGCGTTCACTCCGAGATATATGTGGAATATGGAAGATACAAAAGATGAAAAACAAAAAACGAAGCCAGATCTAAGGAAGGTTCTAAACCTGAGGCTTCCACAAAAAAAATAAAACAAAAAACGTTGCCAAATTATATAGATGCTAAGAGGGGAGTTGACTCAGAAAGAATTTGAAAGGCGTATTATAAATTTTATTATTAATACAATGTCTGCTATATCCATAATAGAAAATCCCAGTTTTGTAAAGTTATTTGATGGCATGAATGTAAAAGTCTTGGGAAGAAAATCTGCGATGAAATTAATTACAGATATGTACATGAATGTCGTACAAATCTTAAGAAGGAAGTGCAAAATCAACAGTATATGTTTAACAGCTGATATTTGGTCAGCCAAACAGCGTAGTTTTATGGGCGTGACTGTCCATTGGATAGATAGCAATTTAAACAGGAAGTCAGCGGCTCTGTCATGCAAGAGATTCTCTGGTGTTTATGATTATAGAAACATAACTGACATGCTCGAAAACATAAATTTGCAATATGGAAGAAAAATATCCCAAGTAGTAGCAACTGTAACCGACAATGGTAGTAATTTCGTAAAAGCTTTTCGAGAATTTTCAACTGGGGGTACTGAAGCAGATGGCGGGGAGTTTAACAGAAATGATGCTGACGACGCTGACATGCAAGAAATGATGGACAATGATGACAATGCACATGAATCAGATGAGGAAATTAATTTTGAAGATATTGGGGGTACATAGTGTAGAGTCTACTTATCAAAACATGTTCGTTGCTCCAGCCACACGCTAAATTTAATCGCAACAACAGACTGCAAGAATGCCATCCGTCTAAATGTGGCAGTCAGAACAAGACATAATCGTGTTTTTTCCAAATGTCAGGCGTTATGGACAAAAGCTGGTAAACCCAAAAGTGCTGAAGTAATAAAGGAGGTGTTGGGACACACACTAAGTTACCTTGACAGACACGCTAGAATTCGTACTATGATGCTGTTTCAAAGATATTGAACGATAAACCAAAACTTCCTTTACTCTTCCAGCGATTAAATTTAACATACTTCACTGAAACTGAGTTGCAATACTTACAGGAGTATTGTTTAGTTCTAAAACCTCTGGCTATCACCCTTGATATACTGCAAGGTGAAGAATGTGTTTATTATGGATATCTACTGCCAAGTCTTTTATCCATGAGAAATAAATGGGAAAAATTAAAACTGCAGCCGCAGCCGTTCAGTTGTGGAGGAGCACTATTGTTAAACACTTGTCTAAAGAGTTTAGATAAAGATTTTCAGATATACTGAATACGTCTTGCGAAGATGCCATCGTTGCAGCCGTTGTACATCCGAGGTTCAAATTACGGTGGTACAAGGTAATAAAAAATCTAGATGTTACCGTTGAGTCCATACGTAAAATGGTGATCTTAGCTGCAGAAAAACATACAGCGGCTGACAATAGCAATGAGCTAACAGATCCTGGTTCTAGCAGTGACACAGATGGATTTTTTTGATTTTGAGGAAATTGTAGATACAATTAAGTCGGTAACACCTAACACACATCCTAGTTCTAGTTGCAGCACCATTGAGAATACATAAAAACACCTAAAATTGAATTAGAACTTTATAAGTTCTTAGATGATAAGAGAAGCAATTTAAACATGCTTGAGGATTACCCTCTTATTAAAAAAACTCTTCATTTGCTATAATACATGTCTTCCTTCATCAGCTCCCGTTGAGCGTCTTTTTTCTTATGCAACGATAATAAATAGTCCGCGGCGTCACGCTCTAAATGATGAAAACTTTCAAAAACTAGTTATCATGAAAGCCAATAAAGTCAACCAGTAGCAAGTCGGTAAGCATTACAAGGATCTTTGATTCTGACCGTATTTAATTTGATCTTTTTTTAGCAGGGAACTTCGAAATTACGAAACTAGAATATACATATTATTATAATACACATCACATAATATATAGAATATAGAAATAAAAAATTATATCAATATAGAATATAGATTTCTTACGTTATTCATTTCCTCTTTTTACCATAAATCAAATGTACTCGTATAAAAGTACTCGGATGGTTCAAGTACTTGTACTCGAGTACTTGTACTTAAGTACTCCAAATTTATGGAAGTACTCGGTACTTGGTACTTTGTGAAAAATTATTTCTAGCACTTGGTACTCGAGTACATTTTTTGTGTACTTGGCCCAGCTCTGCCTATACAGTAGGCAACTAGTTTCACTTTCAGCTGTTCTTCGATTAGTGACTTCTTTCGGTCAGATCGAGAACAAAATGTATTGAAATGAACGATTGCTTGAAACGATTGAAACGATTCGATCTTTTTCAGAATCGGTCAGTGATCGATTCGGTATTCGTAAAATGAACGATTGACGCATCTCTAGACGCAATAATAAAAGAAATGAGACAACAGCAATGTGAGAGCAGTTCACCACATGTTCACAAAATTGTTTATTGCAGTGTTGCCAGATTATGAAAGTGTGATTGATAATTAGAAACAATGAACAATGAAATTACCAGATTTTAGGAAAAATTACCACATACTTCAAATAATACGCCAATATTCAAAAACTTTATTATAAAAAAAATAAATAAACAAAAGTAAAACAGTTACAAGTAAGTATATTGAATAGAAACTTTTCAAATAATAACAATTGGCTGTCAAGTTCGACTTCAGAGATTATATTATCATCTTCATTTTTGTTTATATTTTTGTATAATATTATGGAATTTTATGATTCTTTCATGCATTCTGAACTTAATAAAATACCATTTACTATGCTCGTCATTAATTGATTTTTGGTTATAGGTTTGATCTTTTTTGGTTTTGATTAATTTACGTTAACATTTGAAAAAATGCGTCCATATATAGCATTCCGTGCAGTCTGCACTTATTGCAAAAAGAGGGGTAGAGATCTCATTTTCCGTGTAGTGTAGTATTTATTTTATAATTATAAAATAAATGAGTGTAGCTGCATGAACAAAATGTCATATGCCGCCCTACTACTAACTAGATATCGCCAAATTAGGGTTAAGTGGAAGAGCGCCTTATAAGCGAACTTCGCCCTAATAAAGACGTTTATTATTATTATTATTATTAAATGTTTATCGCAGTTAGTAAAATGGAACAGTATTCATTGCATATTATACAATTTACATGAACCGATTTTAGTTATTCTTCAAGGTGTAAATAATTTTATAAAAAAAAGTGACGTTCCCAAAAAATTATCGTAGAATATGAAGTGAATAGTGGTGAGAGGTATGAAACTTCTCATATGGTCTGAATGCTACTATCCGACCGACATCCTAGATGTCTCTGTGGCGGATAGCGACTTGCATCACAGCAAGTACCGAGAGCGGCGACCCCTAGCCCAGGTGGACTAAACTAATGTTATTAAATATGATTTGAAGGTAACAACTACTCAGCGGGCAAATACCCCGACCTGCATTGAATTACACCTTCAAATCATGATAGATGGAAAGCCAATATCATTTGTCAATTCCTAACCAGACATAGATCGATTTCGAACTTATTTGTTCTCTTCAGTATGCCATAGGTTATGGAACAGACAAATGATAGTGGCCAACCTGCTAGTTATATACTAACTAAGGTGCAGTGAATAGTGGTGAGAGGTATGAAACTTCTCATATGGTCTGAATGCTACTATCCGACTGACATCCTGGATGTCTCTGTAGCGGATAGAATATGAGAAGTTTCCATACCTCTCACCACTATTCACTTCATCTTAGTTAGTATATAACTAGCAGGTTAACCACTATCATTTGTCTGTTCCATAACCTATGGATACTGAAGAGAACAAATAAGTTCGAAATCGATCTATGTCTGGTTAGGAATTGACAAATGATATTGGCTTTCCATCTATCATAATTTGAAGGTGTAATTCAATGCAGGTCGGGGTATTTGTCCGCTGAGTAGTTGTTTCCTTCAAATCATATTTAATAACATATATATACATTATATATATATATATATATATATATATATATATATATATATATATATATATATATATATATATATATATATGTTAAATTCGTTTTCCGGGTATACTCCCGCGTAGGTGATAGGCCCCGAGAGGGACCGTGGTTGTCTGAACGACGTTTTGGCAGAATCTCATCTGCCATCTTCAGGTTCTAACCGATAACTGCTTACTGCGGCTTCTGGTTACTAGAACTCCGGGGCCTATCACCTACGCGGGAGTATACCCGGAAAACGAATTTAACATTCACCACCCGCGAAAACCTGAAAAACAACATATATATATATATATATATATATATATATATATATATATATATATATATATATATATATATATATATAAAGAGAATGCTACCAACGTCTCTATTTCTAATTTATATATTTTTTACACTTTATCAGTTATGTTATTTATTCTTCATTTATATTTTATTCAAATAGTTTTTATACAGGTGGACCTCTTTATATTTTAATAGTATTTAATTTGTTTAAAGGAACAACAATAAAGGAAAGTAGCAATTTAAATAATTTATTTATACCGACTCACATTGCATGTAATAGTAAATTGAAAAGTTTATATTTGATCAAAGATTTATTAATAATTTTCTTCAAAAAAAAAAAATTAATATTAAAATATAAAGATCATATTACACAGCCTGCATAATAGGAATTTCAACTAAAATATAAAAATCCAGCTACTAAGTATTTGTTTAAAACTTTTATTAAAATATCTTACTGCCTCTCATGGTGTTTTATTTTGTCATGTATTTCTAGAGGCTCACATTGTAGTCTTATTGTTATGAAAATCAGATAAACTGATGTCAGTCATTTGGCCTACAAGTATTTTAAATATACAGATTGTTTCACTTAATCTGTCCATTTCTTATATAAAAACATTGAAAACTGGACAGAATAATAAAATAACATCAGTCGATACATGTTTATTAGATTGAGTGTAAAATAATTCTTTAACATGTATAACTTAATTTATTATTCTCTAGGATAATCAAGGAAGCTCTTTTTCAAAAACATTTTTTCTTAAATTTACTTTATACAATTTTCTACACTTCCATAATGAAAAATGTTTCTCTTAAAAATAAAGAAAACATCATTTTTCTTGTTTACATATTACCTCGTTAAAGAATTATTCTTACATCTCACTTAACGACTGACGTCTTGAAAGAATTTACAAGTAGATTTATATTTTGAGTCTTGAACTCTTTGAGTATTACTCGATCTATTCTACATAACAGCACTAAGTATAGATACTAATAACACAGCAAATTGATTTGAACTAAAAAGTGCTAGTATTGACCTTACTGTACAGGATGTCCAATTTTCATTAGGATTTTAGGATACACTGACTATCCAAATTTTTACTAGAGTAAATATTGTTTTTTTTTATGTTCTCATGATGATAAAAAACACACACAAACACAATTATTTGAGAACAATGATGATTTATTAAAAAACTAATTAACTTTTTAATATAATTGGTCATTTTAAATATATAAAAAATTAGTTAATCAAAATTGCATGTTATTATTAACTTATTAGTGATTATAATGGAAGCATAAATAATAAAAAAATATATACATTTTCTCGACATCTGTTGAGAATAAATATGAATATATTAATTACAAATTTTAAAACCAGTCTTAAAAAATTAAAAATATTTATTTTGACAATCAGTTAGGCCATAACATCTTTTACACCTTTATTTAATATTAAGAAAAAATAATATACGACCTTAATAAAAATAAGACAACTTGTACAATACTGTACAAATTTCTATTTTCTATTTGTTGTGTTACCATTTTAAATATATATAAAAAAATACATTTACATTATGATCCAGTAGGTACCAAAATAAATTGAGGTGTCATTAATTATAATAAAAATGACAATTATTCTCAGAAGTTATGTCAATCAAATTAGAAAGTTATAAGCACTTTAAATAACACAAAATATCAAATATAAATGGTAACCACCAATAATGTTTTGTTGTATATCTATCTACAAAAATGTCTAGCAAGTTGGTTTCATCTGGTGCCATAAAACGCATAACATACACATGCACAAACACAGATAAATGATACAAAATAAATATGAAATTATTAAGACTTTTCAAAAAAATATCACTTGCTGCTAAATAACTTTTAATTTAGTAGTTAATATAATGTTAATATAACATTATTTACAGCTTTTCAATATTCTTGACGCAAGATTTTAATAGGCAACAATTTTATTAAAGATATAAGTAGGTTGACTTATCTGTCACTTGTTAATCATTATATTAGGATTACCATTAATATGTGCGTACTACTATAGATAAATTTTACATTGCATTATGATCTGTTAACTTCTTGGTCGCTTTGTGTGTGTGTGTGTGTCTATATATATATATGTATATATATATGTATATATATATATGTGTATATATATGTGTATATATATGTGTATATATATATGTATATATATATATATATATATGTATATATATATGTATATATATATGAATATATATATGTATATATATATGTATATATATATGTATATATATATATATATATGTATATATATATATATGTATATATATATATGAGTGGGCCGAAAAAACACTTTATTTTTTTTTCTATCGCTATACCTCAAAAAAAGTTGCATATTGCCTAGCTAAGCAAAATGAAAAAAAAAATTCTAGTAAAAAAAATATCTTCCGAAATTTTAAAAAATTTCGAAATTTCGTTTTTTTTTTAATTATTTTTTTATAATTGCTAAACTCAATACTAACTAAGCGCTATAGGTACTAATGTAAAGTTTGGGGTATAGGGAATACGAAAAAAATTAAAACCCTTAAATTGAAAATATTTAGTGTTTGCGCGAAATGCTCAAAAAACTGGATTTTTTCTAAAAACGACTGTATTTCGTAGCTTATCTATTTTATGTTCAGTCTATATAAATGATAAACATATTTTTATTTTCAACTTCTTTATTCAATAATCATTAATCAATCACTTTAAAGTTCGATTTTTGGGAAAATTCGGGCATAATACTTCGTGACAGGAGGGTAGTTTGTATTAATCCATCTCTTGCTTCAGCGCCACACACTTTTTGAGATACTTCAGTCACAAGTTTGACACACCGTTCAACCGCCTGGGTATGACAAGGGAAACTTTGGAAATCTGGTTGCGGCGATGTGTCTGTCTTTATCATTTTTATGATGTCCTTATCCTTGATTTTCTTTAGTAGTGGAGGAGGAGAGATTTTCAAACTATCCCACCAAATCATATCGACGTAGTCTGTTGCTTCAAAAGTTTAGTTTTGGCGTGGTGAAATTTCGAATGGTCTTTCCCTTGTAAAGTGATCGAGCTTTCAGTAGTCTGCGTAGTCCCAGTTCTCTGATAGTTCTTCTTTCATCCACTGTCATTGCAAGAATCGTGTCATTTTAATTAGTAGGGCTTCGGTCCGTATATATACATATATATTTGTCAAGTTTGTAATACATTTTGCATAATACATACACTTAATTCAAAGAAGCTTGTTATTTGGTAATAATGTCATTAAATTACACAGTTTGTAGGAACGGTATTGGAAAAACTACGTTTAGATTACTATTATTTAATAATCAAGGTATATAATAAAATACCGAGGTATCCATTAATAGAGTGGCGAGATATATTCACAAATAGTAATAAATACTAAAAGTTATACCTCAAAGTACAGTCACACTTTAATTAAAAATTAAATAAAGTAGTAGATTATGCACTTCTTGAGGATTTATAAATTTGAATCATACAAAGAAGTGCTTAAACTTTATTGTTATTGACCACTAGTAAAGGATTTTTACCTATAAACATAAACGTAAGAATGCAGATTTTCCATACCTTGTTCCTCAAAAAAAAAAAAAAAGTGAAAATCTAACATTTAATCGTACGTAGAAGGAAAAAACCATTGACTGCAGATGAAGAATTAGAGATGTTAAACGACTCATTAATTGATGTTAGTTACCTGGGATAATAGAATGTTAATGTGCATTTACACAAAGCCACACTGGCTTCAAAGAATCCTTATGAAAAGTAACTCCACTATTTTTTATTGTTTTCAAATAGTCAACCTGTATATCCAGGTTAATAAAACCCGATCGCCCTTTTGACTACGACAATTTTGTCAGAGCGTTAAGATTAATTTCTAACACCACCTAAAACATGCTTGAGAACAAGTTTGATAGCATAAATTTTTTACTAACCTATAATAAATCTGACTTTAAAATGAGCTGTGAGCTTCTTTATCAATGCACCCAATGCAATGTTATAGGAAATGAAAAAAAAAATAGATAATAGGTAGATATATTTTATCCAGTATAAATGAAAACTCTTGTCAGTATTCACAAAAACATACGAAGAAACCCCTTATACAGCAAATTGCAAAAAGTTCAATTAACTGTTTGTAAGTGGGCACTTCTATACAAGAGAGTAGTGTAAGTTGCATAACATTAAAGTTGTTAGAAGGGTTCTCCAGGGTGGGGGACTGGGGACTGTCAGGGTGTAAATGACAGGAGACAGAGTGGAGTTGTAAAATAATTAAACCAAATAAAGCATACGTTATATATGTTTCTAATTACAATACCAGGGCCATTGTACTTTACATGGCGCAGTCGGATTCTCTAAGTAAAAGAGAATAATAATAATTAAAGTGAATAAACAAAATTCAAATAAAAAAAAAATTAGTGATTAACGTGGTGTTGCCCCATGTGCATGGAAGCGTGAAACATTCCAGAGAATTGGAAGTGGTGGAAATCACGCTTCGAGAACTATCTAATTGCTAGCGAAATAAACAAAAAGTCAGAAGCCACACAGTGTGCACAACTATTGCATTATATTGGAGAAGAAGGCTTTAAAATTTACACACGTTTTAAATTTGAAGACACAGAAAAACAAATTAGATATTCTGTTGGACAAATTCAAGGCACACTTTATGCCTAAACTCAATATCACATACGAGAGGTATAAATTCAATATATGGGTCAAACTTTGGAACAATTTATCATCGAGATTAAAAAACTCGCTATTAAGTGTAACTTAGGTCAATTGCAAGATGAGCTAACAAAAACTGTCCTGATTTGTGATGTCAACAATAGTGCAATAAGGGAAAGACTACTACAAGATGACAACTTATCCCTCAATCAGGCAATCGATGTATGTCACATTATGGAAACTTCAAAGGAAAGGAGTGATGTGATGGCTTCAGGGTACCTAAATTATTCAGTCAATGCAGTACAAAAAAGAACTCGGTGAAATGACACACAAAAAGGTAATCAAATGGACTCAAACATTGTAAAGACAATAAAGTCTTGTAATAAATGTGGACAGTCACACCCAATCAACAATTACCCAGCGTTTGGGAAATTCTTGAACTTTTGTAAAATAAAGAATCACTTTAAAACCCTTTGTTTTTAAAAAGAGAAATTCTAAAGTTAATGAAGTTAATAGGGAAAGCAAAATAAATACAATTCATGAGAATGATAAGAGTTAATTTTTTGTTCGTAGGCTCTGTTAATCTAAGTACTGCCGATAAAAATGAATGGGTTACTGATTTAATAATTAATGATAAGATAGTTGAAAATAGATATAGGGGCTATGGCAAATATTCTACCATTGAAATTATATAAACAGATAGGGTTGTCCAAAATAAAAATAAACAAAACTCATGTAAAATTAAGTTCTTATACTTGTAGCCAAATAAAAATAATGGGTAACTGCAACCTGCCATGTGTCAAAAATAAAATTAAGTATGACCTACATTTTTTTTTATAGTAAATTCTGATTCCATTGTTATAACTATTAGGTCTTAATTCATTGATTAATCTAAATTAAGAAAAATCAATCAGTTGATACTAGTAATCCTCATTACAGTAAATTAGTAAAAGCAATGGTGATTTACATAGTGAGTGATAAGTGTATCCCTCTGATGGTCAGTGCTACTACCGTCAGACATCACTGATGTCTTAGTGACTGATAGTGACCTGCAAAGAAGCTACCAAGAGCTGCAACCTCTAACCCTGGTGAGCTAAACTTTATACTAAATAATATTTACAGGAAACAACTACTCAGCGGACAAAAGCCCCGACCTGCATTGAATTAAACCTGCAAGTCTTGTTCACTATATAGTTTAGCCTACCATGGTTAGAGGTTACAGCTCTTGGTACCTGCTTTCCAGGTCACTATCAGTCACTAAGACATCAGTAATGTCTGACGGTTAGTAGCACTGACTACCACAGGGACATCACTCACTATATCTGTCTTGCTTAGTCTGCTTTAGGCTAGCCTGGTTTGCTATTATTATTTGTCTTTTTCATTACTTATGGCATACTGACGAGAACATAACAAGTTCGAAACTAGTCTATGTCTAGTGAGGAATTGACAAATGATCTTAGCTACCAAACAGGTTGCAGGTTTAATTCAATGCAGGTCGGGGCTTTTGTCCGATGAGTAGTTGTTTCCTGTAAATCTTATTCAGTATATAGTGATTTGTTTTCGGAAATAGGTTGTGTTGATAAATCTTACCACATTGAATTACAAAATAATGCAATGACTATCGTTCAGCTGATAAGAAAAATCACATTATCATTAAGCGATAAGTTGAGGAAAGCTTAAATGAGTTGGTTAAATTAAACATAATAGAGAAAGTGGAGGACGCTAGTGATTGGTTAAATGTTTTAGTTATTGTTAACAAATCAAATGACAAAATAAGAATATATTTAGACCATACGGATCTAAATAAAGTTATTAAACGAGAGTAATTTAAAATTTCTACATTTGAGGAAATAATGAGTGTAATAGTGGGTGCCAATGTTTAGCACACTAGATGCTACAAATGGATTTTACCAGATTTGTTTGGATACTGGGAGCTCAAATCTGTGTAACTTTAGTATACCATTCGGTAACTACAAATTTCTTCGGATGCCGTATGGGATCAAATCTGCTCCGGAAGTATTCCAAAAACGTTTCAATGAGATATTCCAAGTCGAAAGTACTAAAATGTATATAGATGACATTATAATCTGGGGAAGACTATCAAGGAACATGATGACAGGCTGACAAATTTCGTAAAGACTGAATTAATTACATGGGTCATGTAATCTCTGCTCAGGGTCTCTAAAATTCAAGCAATAATGGAAAAGCCACGACCCACTTGTAAACAAAATAATATATAATACTTTATTGCCGTATGATCTATAAAAGATATTGACGTCATTTTGAAAAGTAAATTATGGTACAATAATTAAAATGCACAAGAAAAATAAAATCACACTCACTAAACGAGAATACAATTAAAATAATTATTTAAAACAGAGAGTTTTATATCCTAATAAAAAAATAACATGTAATTATTTCTGTTAAAATACGTGAAGATTACTTGTTGCAATATTCTTGAAGAGAGTAAAAACAGTTGTCTAGAAGGTAGCGCTGTATGTCTTTTTAAATTTGGCTATAGAATTAATATCCTTAAAGGAGGTAGGTAAGTGACTAAATACCAGTACAAAAACAATAGGGAGTTTTCCTATAGAACGACATATTAAAATTTGAAATATAAATATTAGTATTGGATCTAGTGCACCGAGTTATTTTGTGGAAATTTTCCTTGATTCAATTTAACAAAAATTAGTGCTTGGTAAATATTTATACAGGGAAGTGGTAGAATACGATGCATTGGAAAAATAGGTCTACATGATTCTAGTGGACCAGCAGAAAAAATTTTACGTTTTATTGTTTTTTGGATAACAAAAATATGATTCATTTCAGTTGTTTGGCCCCAGTAAATTACCATATAGTTTAACTGAGAATATGCCAAGGCGTAATAGACATTCAGAAGATTTTTAGTATCTAAGATATTTTTTAGATTTACTATTGCGAAATATGCAGAATTTAACTTTTTGGTCACAAAACCAACATGTGTGTCACAGGTTAATTGATGTTCAACGTAGAGGCCTAAAAAACTTAGTTACCTAATCTTTCTAGCACAGAGTCATTTAGTTTTAGATTGAATTCAGAAACTTTAGGTCTTTTTGAGAAAATAATGTAGTGCGTTTTAGATGGATTAAGAACAAGCTTGTTTTTACTACATCAAGTATAGAATTCAGAGAGCACCATTTGTGCATTGCAGTAAAGGTCAAATTCTGACTGGGCAGATATGCCAATGGTGGTATCATCCGCGTATAAAACTAATTGCACATTGACATTATTTTGTAAGTACTTTTCCACATCGTTGATGAATAATGTACATAGAAGGGGAGATAGAACACTGCCTTGACGAATACTATTTTCAACTCTCCCACTTCCGATAGTTTTTGCCCAATTTTAACTCTGATCTTATGCTTGGTCAGAAAAGAAAGTATACAGTCATTCATGCAACCTCTAATGCCCATGTTATGCAATTTTTGTACCAGATATTTAGCATCTACACAATTGAAAATACGAGAGAGATCGAAAAACAAAAGTAATGTGCAGTTGTGTCCATCTAATGATTTATAGATGAATTCGACACGTTGAAAAGCTCCAGTATTGGTAGAGTGGTTTTCCTAAATCCATGTTGATTTGTTGACAACTGTATATGTTTATTTAAGAAGGTTTCCATTCGGTTAACAACAATTTTCTCAAGAATTTTAGAGAAAGTCTCACAAAAGGAAAAGGCTGGACTTTTGTCGCCAGATGATTCAAAAGTTGGGTGAAGATCCCGATTGTTTTACCAAAATATTATCGCCGCCTGAATGTAAGAAGTAGGTAACTCAAAATTTTGTTAATTTCAGTTATCTACGTTTTCACGTAGTCGAGACCAAGCAGAATTTAGTGCAAAATCTGGGTAACTTGTTGAATTGAACTAGCGACATCTATTAGGTAATGTAAAAAGTAGTTAAAAAAAATACAGATTTCTTTTTATGTTCGAAATGGGTAACTAGAGATAGCTAGTTTTTACAGAACTTTCAAAGTTCTATTTATGGTGCTAAAAGTGGGCAGCTGAAGATACCTACCTGTTGCAGGAAATATTTAGGTTTAGTTCAGTTGTTTAGATTCATAGTTGTGCAAGGTTATTGTGATTCTTAAGTGGAAAATCATGTCCAGGTGGGCTAAAATGGTGGATTTAGCGTTCACCATGCAATCAAAAGCAAAAGGTAAGCAAGTGCCTTTGTTTTTCTTTTCTACTTATCTATTTTTTAATAAAAAATGATCATAATGTTTACATAAAGTTAGGTTATAAAACTTTTTCTACTGTTTTTTGAGATAATTTAAAAAATAGGTTCACACTTAAGTAATAAGGCAACTTTTAAGTGCTTTATCTTTTTACCTCCTCACTTTTAAGTCTTTTATTTTAGATTCGTGTGACAACAACATTAGACGGGACCAGTCTCCAAACACTGGTTTAAACCAAGATGAATCTGAAAGGGGGGAACCGGAGCAGACTTTTATACTCGAACCGACTAATAAAGTATTTCGAGAAGCTTTTGTTCAAGAGGAACCTAATAGAGACCAGAATTTGATGCTGATGATTCAAAAGGAGTCCAAGAAAAGGCAGATTTCAATGCCTGGATCGAGTCGAATGTTTATGCAAGAGAACTTCGTGGGAAATTTAGGTTAGCTTTATTATTAGTAATTTATCCATATTTCGATTTACTATAATCTTGTCAGTTATAAAAATTGATATAAATTGATATACATTATTGATTGACAAAAAATTATATTTTTTTCTAGATTTCACCAATCAAGAAGAGAATCATCACGTAAATATTTTGAAAAGGCCAGTGATGATGATAGCTTCAGTGATTTTTTCTCCAGATGAATCTGAATACCTACCTACTAATAGTTCTTCAGATTCTGAAGAGGCAAATATCAGAAGTATTTCCTCAGATTCTGAGGTATCAAATGCACGAAATCAGTTATCAGGAATGGAGCAACATCCAGAAGTGACTAATAAGCCTCGAAGAAAAAAAAGGTGTCCAGACAAGTGGCCGAGAAATATTAGAAAAAAGAATAGAATTGCAGGAAAAGAATACGTTTCAACAAAAGGGGTAGTAAGACCAGCTGCCAAAATGATGCCCTCTTGCAAAGAAACCTGCAGATTAAAATGTTTTACTATCTCTGAATCTGAAAGACTTAAAATTTTTAAGGCCTATTACGAACTGAGTGACTACTCACGCCAACGAGATTTTATTCACGCTAATTCCGAAAAAAATGTAAAAAAAATTAAAACAACTCAGCACGACTCCAGAAGGAATTACTCAATGAATTATTTTCTTCCGATTGATGGAAACAAAAAAAAAGTCTGTAAACCTATGTTCCTGAACACACTAGGGATTAAAAAAGGTGTTGTCGATATTGCTCTGAAGAAATGATCAAAAGAAAATGTTGCAGCGTCTGATGGTCGGGGGAAAGGGAAATAGTAAAACCTTGGATCCCGCTATAGTCCAAAACATAATGACACACATACAAAGTTTTCCATGCATTCCATCCCATTACTGCAGAGCCGATACTACACGAAAATACTTGGACTCTTCCTTGAATTTAGCCACCATGTACAGGATGTACGTCCAGTGGTGTCAAGAAAATGGAAATCCAACGGCAAAGTTATCCACCTACCGGAATGTTTTTAAAGATAACTTTAATCTGGGGTTTCATACACCAAGAAAGGATCAATGTCGGGTCTGTGTAGCTTTTAAAAGTGAAGCTAATCCAACAGAAGAAATGAAGAAAAATTATGAAGCACACCAAAAATTAAAAGATAACGCTCGAGAGGCAAAACGTCTGGATAAAGAAGTTGCTGCTACCAACGATAAAATTGTCAGCTGCAATTTTGACTTGCAACAAGTTTTACTATGTCCTAGTGACCCCACCAATAATGCGTTGTTTTATAAACGCCGATTAGCCACTTATAGCTTCACTATTTACAATGTTGTTACCAAACAAGGGGATTGTTTTATGTGGCATGAAGGCCAAGGAGGTAGAGGCAGTTGTGAAATAGCTAGCCTTCTATTTCGTCATTTCCAATCTCTTCCAAATTCTATAGAAGAAGTTAAGTGTTTGTGATCGCTGCGGTGGACAAAACCTTAATAAGTATGTTGTAGCAATGTGCATGTACGCAGTGCAAGTAATTGAAAATTTAAAAACCATTCATCTTAAGTTTTTGACACCTGGCCACAGCGAGATGGAGTGCGATTCTATGCACTCCGCTATTGGCACCGAGTTTAAAAGAGTTGGTAAAGCACTTTGGCCAGGCGATTGGAAAACTATCGCAAGAAGTGCAAGAAAAAAGGGAGATAAGCCCTATAATGTGCATGATATTCAGAGCAATGATTTCTTCGATTGGAAAGCATTTGCCGATACTCACCTAACCATGAGAAAAACAGATATTAACAAAGAGCTTGTTTTATTTCAAAAGCTATGTTGGTTCCAATTTAAGAAAGAGAATGTTTATGAATATGAGTGCAAGGAGTCTTTTAAAGCAAATAGTTTTAGACGAGTGGATTGTAAAAAAAAGGCTCTACGCAGGCAATCAATCAGTTTACTGCCTTGTTACCCTCAAGGCCACTCTATAATGGAGGCCAAGTACAAAAACTTAATGTCTCTGTTTTATATGAACCCTCCAGCATTAAGTCGTGACTATTATGATTTTTTATTTTAACCTACCACACGGCAGGTTAGAAGAAGAGGAAGATTAAAATTTATGTTTCTTTTTGATTCTTTTTTTTCTATGCTACGAAAATATGTGCCAAATTGGTTTAATTTAAGTTTTACTTAGTCGCTTTTCTAGTTACCTATATTGCATATGCATATTTGATTTACGTTTAGAATAAAATTGCTGGTGCAAAAAGTAGCTAACTTTTTGTTTTTTTGTTAAAAAAAATGTTTCTTTTTTTTTTATTTTTTCTTTTTTGATGAAATCTTTAAGTAAAAATAAAGCCCTACAAGCGAAGATTGAGCTATTTTCTTTAAATTTATTGCCTTTAGACAATTTCTAAAATCTGAAAATAATGTTTTTGCCAATTCCTCAAAACAATAAGAAAAAAGTTACCTAGTTCTTACATTCAGGCAGCGAGTTGAAAAGCTCCAGTATTGGTAGAGTGGTTTTCCTAAATCCATGTTGATTTGTTGACAATTGTATATGTTTATTTAAGAAGGTTTCCATTCGGTTAACAACAATTTTCTCAAGAATTTTAGAGAAAGTCTCATAAAAGGAAAAGGCTGGACTTTTGTCGCCAGATGATTCAAAAGTTGGGTGAAGATCCCGATTTTTTTTACCAAAATATTATGAACTGATGAATCATCCTTTTCTACGGCAGTTTTTAATACGAAAAACCGAAGGTCATGGGAAAACAAGCACAATAGAAAAAGATTGGTAAAACAATTTAAAAAATCAGGAAGAATAACTGTTAGCGTTTGGTGTGGAATTTTCAGAAACAAAAGTGTTGGGCCTATATTTTATGATTATACTTTAACTGGAGTAACCTATCTGAAAATAGTTATCCCAGAAGCAGAAAATATTCTTTTGCAGAATTTTCCGGAAGCCGAAGTTGATAATATGATTTGAATGCAGGATGGGGCCACTCCGCAGTGTCCTACCTGTTCGAGATAATTTGAATAATGTATTCCCAATATGGATAGCGAATAATGGACCTATTAAATGGCCACCTAACAGTCCGGATTTGACTCCTATGCATTAATTTTTTTTGGGGATTTCTAAAAGACATTGTCAATAATAATAATCATTCAAGTCATTAAAGACAGGATTCGACTTGAAATAATCAATTTGAATGTAAATAATGAAGCCATTTCCGGTGCAATTATAAATATAAGACGTTATCAATTATACACTGACAATAATGGTGAACACATCGAACATCTTTTATGAGTTATCATTTATTTATATTTAAATTTCCTAAATAAATCTTTGTTATTTATTTTGTATAAATATGTGGTTTTTTCTTCCTCACTGTAAACCATTTTGCTTACTTCATTAAAGAAATGTCATTTATCGAACATAATAGTTGTCATTTTCATAGCTCACTTTATTAATGGTAACTTTTCCATATTTACAGTAACTAGTTTAACTAAGATATTTGACGTTTAATAACTCAAAAACGGTATATGGTTAGGGGTAAGATATGGTATATTTTTTGAAATCAGGAACAAAGGATCATTCCAAAAATGTAATAATATACAGGGTATCCCATTTAAAAAAATACTATTTTGTGTATCCCCCGAAATCTGCACGCTACTGTACTTTTGATAGCATTTTAACAAAATTCAGTCATAACCACACAACTTTTATTTAAAACTTTTTTTCTATAGGCAATAATAACGATGATAAGGGGTGGGTAATTTATAATGAATAACCCTGTACCTTTAGTAAACCAAACATCACCTAAAATTAATGTTATCCAAAATATTTTATTAAACCAACCTCACAAGGACAACAGACAAAATAGTGATAATGAAACTGTACATTCAGCTACAGAAAACCCCATTTTAGAAATAAAAATATCAGAATGGCCCCTAAATTATTATCAAAAAAGTGATTTTCATCGTAACAAATAATGTAACTAGAATAATTACACAAAGAACAAAATTATGTAATAATGAAAAACTAAGCTTTACTTAATTTTGCCATCAGATAATCTAGAGGAACATCTAACCAAAGTTATAAAGGAATTCCTTGCACCTAAAACATTATATGCACTACATTTTAGAAGTAAATCGAAAGAAACAATAATTAACATTATTCAAAATTATTTTAAAAACTCTAGTTTGAAACTTGTCGAATGTCCCACTACTTTGCGAGATACAGAAAAAAAAGGATGAGCAGTTAGAAAAAATAAAATACCATCACGAAGGAAAAACAACTCATAAAAGGCATAAACGAAACTTTAAAATCAGTTTTAAAATCTTATTACTGGCCAGATATTAATAACGACGTAACAAATTATATAAATACTTGTGAAATATGTCAGAAAACAACTTACAAAACACACCCACGTTTTAAAATTTAAACCCACTCCCATACATATCCATTTGAACATATTTATATTGATACATTAAGTAAGTAAAAAACCAACCGTTTTCAACTATTTTGGATAGTTTTTTCTCGTTTTGCTCAAGCATACGCATCAACAGTCAATGCAGTTGATATACTAGATAACTTCCTAACATTTATTTTACACTTTGGCTCACTAAAAATAATTACGTGTGATCAAGGCCCTGAATTCAAAAATTTGCTAATGGAACAATTTTGAACAAAACATAAAATAACAATTCATTATGCAACAGCTTACAACCCAAATAGTAATAGTCCTGTAGAATATTTTCATTCTACATTACTAGAACAATTAAGAGCGTTAAATTTGGAAGAACCAAATAAGGATATAAAAACTTTAGTAAAATACGCACTCATTGGTTGTTTTAAACAGCATACAATACAAGTTATTTGTTTTACGAATTGCACATGCCATGAGTTCATTATCGTGATAAATTTCTGCATTATTATTTATTTTAATAATTTTCATCCCTTTTTTCATGACAATGCCTTCAGAAAACAGATTCTTTCGTAGTTTGGGTATGTATAAGACATTTAAGAGTGAAGCATCAAACCAATTATTCTTAATACACTTTTTGATTTTAATTGTACCTCTTCCTTTTACAGCTAAACTTTTGTCATTACCAAGTGTCACAAAACTTTCATCTTCTACCGCTTCAAAAGTCAAAAAGAAATCTCTTCTGAATGTCATATGTGCCAAAGCCCCACTATCCATAATCCACATGTCATTATTTGACAGTTCTAACTGTGCATCAAATTCTTGTGAATTATTCGTATTTGTTATGAACGCCGATGAATGACTAACTTCACCACGAGAATAGCTGGTGCTTTCATTGCCATTTTTGTTTTTTTCTTATTTACACAGAAACGAGATATATGTCCCTTCTTCCTACAGTTAAAACAAATAACTTGTGACTTACTTCTGTTCATTTTATTCGTGTTATTTGAACCTTGTGAATTCTAATATTTTCCATCATTTTTTGAACCTTTTGATACTGAAGTGCAGTTTCAGTGTCTTCAACCGAAGTTAGACAATTTTCTTCGTCAAGTAAACGAGCTGTCAGATTAACAATAGTTTGTTTATCTTCGTTAAGTGACAGCCATGCTTGTCTGAAACTACGATATTTCATTGGCAAACTACTTAATATTTTAGTGATAATAGCAGCATCACAAATCTATTCATCTGCTTCTTTAATCTGTCTAGCCAGATTTTCAACTTTCGCAATATGTTGTACAATTGAATCATTTGTATTCATCTTGTATTGATGAAAGCGTTCGTGAACAATCATTTTATTGGTTTCTGACTTTTGTTCATATATTGAATCAAGTTTGTCAATTATATCCTTTGAACTTGAACAATTTTCAATTAACGTGATTTCCGAGTAATCCATTGCCGACGTAAGAGTGAACATAGCCATTGCATCTAGCTTATCTCATTTTTCTATTTCAATTATCGTTTCAGCGTTTGTAGAATCAACCTCTGGTTTTACTTTTCCACCAGTCATTACATTGTATATGACTTTTGCTTTAAGAGCACATACCACCCGGAATTTCCATTGATGGAAATTCTTCCCATCAAACTCGTTGACAATTGCGATATCAACTTTATCTGTCATTTTTGTAAAAGATCAGCTGCTAACAAATACTGCAATTATTGTTAACTTCCAACTCAACGAGCACGCTCAATATTATTATTAAGCAAACAATTGATAATCACGTGCTGATTTAACCTCAAGGAAAATTGAATTTCTGTTCGCAATTTCGAGAATAATTTTTTTACTTCTCACCCCTGATTACGTGGCTGGGCCCATAACCTATTAAATTTTGTTGAATAAACTGTTTTATTATTCTTTAAAACTTTACAAACTGCGAACATTTAATATGTAACTGTCAGAATTAAAATATATAATAAACACTATCAGATTATAGAGGAGCCACCAATCCTTTATCTATTAAGTGCGTAAATTTAAACATTCAATACTGATCAAGAATGTCCCACAAACAGATATCACCTACTAGTTCTAAGAACAAAAATTGATTATGGAAACCTCTATGGTCACAAGAGATGGAAATGCTAGACAAACTAACTGAAGAAGAACCAAAGAATAATATAATCTGTGCAGATAACCTTGCCAAGATCTTCAACACACACAACACCACATTAAATATTATGCATCTAAATATACGCAGTATTCGTAAAAACTTTGATGAACTCTTAATTTTCTTAGATACATTCAAACTACATAACTGTGATATCATCATACTGAGTGAAAGCTGGCAAATCATGTCAATTAAACAATTCAATATTAGAGGATATATTACATATTAAAATGAGGGAGACTATAATCAGAATGATGGTACCATCATATTCATAAAATCAGAAGTAAATGCCGAAATTGAACTAAATAAATTACCCAATTCACAGGTTAGTATAAACAGTATAAATTTCGTAAAAAACAACATCGCCCATCAAATAATAACACTATATAGACCACCATCAACAAACGTTCATTTATTTTTAAGAGATCTCGACGTTGATATATTCACTGGCAATGTTAATATCGACATTATAGACAGTAATGATAACATTGCGAGTAAATATAGCACAATGCTTGCACATTATGGCTTTACCTCTCACATAAACAATCCAACTAGGATTACAAACAATTTTTCATCATGTTTAGGCCACATTTTAATCAGAAAAAAATTAAACATAGGAACTAAATGCAATGATGCCACAATAAACTATGACATAACAGACCATTTCCCGATAATACTAAATATCACACAAAAAACAGAATAACAAATAATAATATCGTAAACACAACGAGATATGACTATGACAAAATAACACAACTTCTGGGGGATAAAAACTGGCAAAATATATTAAACATACATGACCCAAATATAGCAATGAATATATTTGTGAAAGAACTCACAGAAACTACAGAATCACGAAAAATAACAATGAGTATGAAATACAAGCAACATAAAAAAAACAAACCGTGGATTACTAATGCAATCATAACATCCATAAAACATGGGGACAAAATGAAACGCAGTCTTATAAAAAACTATAGCAACGATAAGGAAGTAGAATATAAGACATACCGAAACAACTTAAACAGAATTATAAATTTCACAAAAAATGATTATTATAAAAATGAAATTAATGCCACGTGTGGAAATCTAAAAAAAATATATGAGATAATTCTAGAGGCCACAAATGAGCATTTCAAGAAAAACACATTCACATATTAGGCAATGATGAAAAACAATTTGACACAGACCGTGAAATGGCTAACTATTGTAATCAACACTACATTAATGTTGGCGTAGATATGCTAAAAAAACATTCCACATCCACAAGATCCATTCATCCTAACCGCAGCATGTAGCTCATTGATGTACCTGAGACTGATAAATGAAAACGAACTGATTAAATATATTCGCGAGCTAAAAAATAATAGTAGCCCAGGTATCGATGGATTCTTCTCAAAAATCATACATCCATATATCAGTACACCCCTCAAACATATTATAAATAGCTTTTTAAATCCGAAATAGTATCCAAGCATTTTAAAGTATCAGTTATGACACCAATCCACAAGGCAGGAAATTCACAAAAATATCTCTAACTTTAGACCCATCAGTCTTATTAATCACCTCACAAAGATTTTTTGAGAAATGTCTAAAAAAATGACTAACTGACTTCCTAAATACGAATAATATCCTATCCTCAAACCAGTATGGTTTGTAAAAGGCCTAAGCACCGAAGACGCATTGTATACAGTAACTAAGGAAAATACAGATTACCTAAAAACAGAAAAATTGCAGTATTCATGGACTTGGCAAAGGCCTTGGATACTGTGCCACATAACATACTTCTTATAGTTCTCCAATAGTGCGGTATAAGAGGCGTAGTGTTGAATATTTTTAAAAAACTACCTGGGACTAAGAATGCAATATGTAAAAATTAGAAATACCCTCAGTGAATCCCAAATTATTAAAATCGGAATCCCGCAAGGAACAGTCCTGGGTCCCATATTATTCAATCTGTATATTAGCTCATTAACCAAACTTCAAATTGATGGTAAAATCATATCATATACAGATGACACTGTCCTACTATTCTCTAACAATACTTGGAATTTAGTAGAAGACCTGGTTAAAAAAGGAAATCAAAAAGTTGTAGACTGGCTTCACACTATGAATTTATCCTTAACCATTAAAAAAACAAAATACGTTACCTTCTCCATAACTGATGTAAATCGACCAAACTTTAACACTATCACAATAAATAATCTAAATGAAAATATCGAGGAAGCAACGTACATAAAGTATCTAGGAGTGATAATTGACAAACAGCTAAAATGGGATATTTATGTAGCACAATTAACAAAGAGAATTAGAGGCCTTCTACATAAATTCTACATACTTAGAGAAATACTAAACCAAAAGTTATTAGTAACAATATACAAAAGTTTAGTAGAGTCACTATTACGTTATGGTATAGTGGTTTGGGGGTGGTCTGTATAGTAACTCATACTTTTATACTCTGGAGAAATTCGTAATGTTAGAACATTATACTTTCGGCCTGCACCTTTATTCACAAAAATTAAAATTAAAAATATACTGTACACACCAATATGAAACCAGGAATAAAAATAGCAAACATATTGTAATACCCCACGGTAACAGGAACAAGAACCAAAGATTCCTAAATTATTTGGGTCCGAAACTTTACAACTTAATTCGTTTGGAAATAAAAGTAAAAAAAATCTGAAAACTTGTATACACCGAAGTAACCAATTTATTACTTAAAACTACTCTACCTTTATGACCACTATATAATGTCCCCCAATCGCCACACACAGTATGATGATTGAACAGATTAAATTCTTAATAATCCGTTTTTTATATTTTTGATTTTTAGTTAAGTCTTATATACCCTATTAAATCATAATTCTCGAATATCTCGTTTAACACTTATCCGATTTGAGTGCGATTTTTACAAGATTTTTCAAAAATATGTATAAAATGTCGGAATGTAATTTTTTTTTTCAGTCGTCAAAAAATTTTCGCATGCATTTTAAATATTTTGTATCCAAATTTTCTAACATTCCGACATTAGTCACTGTTTGTAACGTATATATATATATATATATATATATATATATATATATATATATATATATTCATGTGACCCAACTCTTGGATTAGTTGAAAATAAATTTATTAGAAAACTAAAAACTGCATATCTATATTCCGATAATAGCTGCCATCTCGCATGGATTTTCGGAAACACGGATGCACTTGCATACACTGGACTCTGGACTCGCTTGCGGGAGGGGGAATGGGGCACTTAGGAACCACGTTACGATTTGCGTAAACAACAGAGGCGTGTGTATTCTAGAGATATCTCAAATTTACTTATGTGTTATAAAGTGGTATACTTAAATAGACGTGTTATTGAAAGTGATTATTAGTGCAGTGAAAGAACAATGGAAAAAATAAAAACATATCATAAGCGTAAATACCCTAGCAGAAAACCGAAAAAATCGAAGATTAGCCCAAAAGAGAAAATATAAAAAGTGAGTACTAGTGAAAATTGAATTTTTTTCGTAAATTAATAAAAGTAATAATTTTCTTTTATTTCCGGTAATTTCTGTAGAGAGACTAATATAAATGAAAGTTTTCCCATTTTGCCGTTTCTAAATATTGGTATGGAGAATGAAAGGCTCAATGAAAGGTGAATATGACAATTTTTATTTTTGATTTATTTTAAGCGCAGTAACCTCATGTACAGGGTGATCATTTTAAGTGCACCTTACTCGATTTTTCTGCTGTATTTTTAACCTAGGAAAAAACTTCAAAAATTATACTTTGTACTTTTTTCTGAGGAATCCGAAAATTAAAAACAATTGAACGTCAAATAAAAACAAAACGCCGAAAAACTGAAAAATAAAAAAATTACATGACATATGACATTCCGAATACTGATTAAATATGTGCGTTAGATACATATCTTTTACTTCAGTTTGACCGGAAATGGCCTTAATTTTTTTTTATTTTAAATATATCCTGTATATTCAGCTCAATTTAAAAAATTTCTTTCTGAATTCAGCAATATGTAACATCATCATAATCTTTCATATTTGATAAAAATATTGGAGTTTAAATTTAAAATAACACAAATACATCTTTTAAAATAAAGTCCTCAAAATTAAAAAAAAAAATGTTTCAGCAAATTTTAAGTAACAAGTAAAAAACAAATATTACGCTTTACGGTCCACTCTTGTAATTTTGAATTGTGTATCTAGTGATTCATTTACTTTTTGCATGATAATGTACATAGTCGTACAGCAACTTATTCTTAGCTCTGAAGCTCTTAAGCTTATAAAATTAGAATACGATGAAAAATATGCTCGAAAATATCTTATACCTAACTGAAAAATTGTAGCAACAATGAAGAAGCTTATGCTCAAAATGTTAGTGCGGACCTATCCTCGGAGCTGTCGGAGGGAAGGTAAATAACAAAATGATTATCCTTAATTTTAGGGATAATGAAAAATAAGTCTACTCATATCTTTTTTTTTAGTCATATACAAATCATGGACCAAATACCTTTAGAAGGTCGACGCCTGGTGGACATTGGTTATTTACTTATACAAATAAATGATATGTCCCAGCACCCACCATTCGACTGTAGATTTAGTGACATGGAGCCTGTCAATGAACATAGGGTTGGGGTGAAAACAAAAATTCTGTATCGCTGCAAAATGTGTAATATAGAAAAAACGTTGGCATTAATTGACGATTCCGGAAATAAAATGGATGTGAACGATGCTTTAGCACTAGGTACTTTATCGACAGGAACGGGCTATTCCATGGTCAATGAATTATTCTCGGTGTTGAATGTTCCATTCATGAGCCCGAATACATACCAGAGACATCATGAAAATGTGGCTGAATTAATTCACAAAATTTTATGGGCCACGATTGAGGAATCCGGAAAAGAAGAAGCTGAACTGGCCCGCAAATTAGGCCAGGTAGATGGGAATAGTACACCATTCATTTCAGTTATTGCAGATGGTGCTTGGTCAAAAAGATCATACTCTACAAATTACAATGCACCCTCAGGAGTGGTAGGTTTTGCAGAATTACGAATTTGTAACACCTGTAACCCTTATCGGCTTCTTTTTCTTTTAGGCATGTATTATTGGAGCGAGAACTAGAAAAATTCTGTTCTGGAGTAAGGAACGCATATGTGCACGAGCGGAAAAGAAAGGTATGCCAATTCCAGAACATAAATGCTTCAAAAACTGGTCTAAGACGTCCACCAGGATGGAAACTGATATAATAGTTGAAGGGTTTAAACGAAGTTTGGAAATGCATGGGATCATTTATTCTCAACTCATTGGAGATGGAGACAGCAGTGTTTCCAGAAAATTGTTCGAGGCACGACCGTATGGAAATAAATTGGTGGAAAAAATAGAGTGCAGAAACCACTTATGGAGAAATTTCTGCAAGAAAATTCGCGATATTTGTGGCAAGTGCAAGATGATAACCTTTTTGTAAGAGTTAGTTGCATTCTAAAAAGTACGCTTTTTGTGTGATCACTGTAAAATGTTGACTTTTGAGATATTTGCAAATGTGTAAGTTCTATTTTTCTCATAACAATATTAAAATTGCAGGTAGAAAACGCAGTAACTCCAAAAATATGCCAATTCTCCCAGGGCTCAGAAAAATAGTTGAGAATAACGTGCGCCGACTACGTTATTCTACCACATCTGCAGTTACATACAGAACTCAAAGTGATGCCTCTTTCACTGACAAAGTGAGCAATTTATGTAAAGATCTAAGAAATGGTTGTTCACATGTATTTGGAGAGCACAAAAATTGTAAGGAACTAGCGTATTTTAAATGCTCTCCCGATAAGAACACGAACAATTATATACCGGCAATGAGAGAATGTGGGCTTTTGGACGATATTGAAGTGTGCTTCAATAGACTCGTAATAAACGCCAATAGCCTAATTACAAACATGGATACAAATATTGCCAAGCAATATAATGCCGTACTTTGCAAGTTTGTTGGTGGAAAGAGGGTAAATTTCTCACTGAAAGGTTCTTATGAAGCACGTTGTGAAGCAGCAGCCGTATCTTTCAATGCCCGTGGTGATTATTATAGTTTGATGGGTTCCTCCTCGGGTTCCTCTAACCTGTCCGCATTCACAAAAAAATTTGCAGACAGGGCGAAGAAGCAAAGACAAACTTATATTCCCTGTGCCAAACGTCGGAAGATTTCTAAAAAGTTAGCTCTTCCTGACGAGGACTATGGTCCAGATGCCAATCCTGAACCCGACGTCCCAGAAGAGCAGTATCAACAAAAAAAAAAGTTTCTAAACTCTCTCAAAAAAATCTACTACCGAAATAAACGAAATTGAACGGAAAACAAAAGGCCAATCACTGAATTCGTTGTGGAAACAAGAAAGAATGCATCGCTTGACGGTCTCCCGCTTTGGTGAAATTTGCAACATGCGAAAAAAATACCTCATGCATCAGTAAAGTTAAAAACTTATTATATGCCAGTTTCACTGGGAACGACAGTACCCAATATGGGCAAGAGCATGAGCCATTCGCAAAAAGACAATTTGAAGAAGAACTAAAACTCAAGGTAAATTATTCATTAAAGAAATTTTAGTTGAAATTGTCACATTTTCTTTATAGGTTGATGAATGCGGATTTTTTATAGACCCAGAAGATTTCTTTTTGGGTGCTAGTCCTGACGGGCTAGTTGGGAGTGATGCAATTATTGAGATCAAATGTCCAAAAGCAGCCTCAAAATTGCATCCTCGAGATGCAATCGAACAAAAGCTATTAAAGTTTGCTGTGCTGGATGAAAATAAATGTGCGTTAAAGAAAACCATAATTATTTCTACCAGGTTCAAGGCCAACTCCATGTTACCAAGAGAAAGATCTGTTACTTCATTGTATGGACTCCACTAGGAATGATGATACAAAAGGTGAATATGTTTGTATACCTTTCTCAAGAATTTTCCACAATCTTGGAATACATATGTAATCTGCACAGTGTTTTTCACAGCCACCGAAATTGATTTATACAGGGTGTTTTTAAAAAGTACACCAATCACAAAAAATTTGCTTTAATCTAATTTACCTCTATCCAAAAGTGTACCCCCATGGGTATTGGAGATACAGCCATCTAAAAATTAAAATAAAATAATGGTTTTTTAAATTTCGGTGCATTAAAATGTATAGTGAATGACAATAGTTTAAATTGAAAATATTTTAATATGTCTCCTAAGAGGCTGATTAGGGGTAAATAACCCTTCGCTTCTCCCCTTTTTCATTTGGTGGTACGCCCGTGATTTTTTATATACACATTTTGTAAAAGAAATTTAATTGTACTACTTGTTTGTACCTAGTGCCTTATTCATTTGAGTAACCATCATCATCAAATAAAAAAAATCTCTTCTTCGTCATTTTTGCATTTTTTTAAATTCTATCCATTGTAAAATAACAAATTGGAAAAATAGAGGGCGAGTCAAATTCGGCTGTGAGCACAGGGATCTCGAAAACGGTAATAGATACGAAGTCGGTTAATGAGGACGATTTGCGCATTTGTAAGAGCAATAATATTCCGGAAAAATTGTCCAAAAATCTTTAATTTTGAAAATTTTGGAAACAAATAAAATTTTCATTTTTGGTTTTTCGTTTTTACTATTTGTAGAGTTAGATTAGAGGAAAACTGAAAACACTTTTTCATTATAGTATTTTCTGCGCATGTTATGGTGTCATCAAAATTTTAATCCGACGTTTCGCTTGTCCTGGACCATCATCAATTTCATTTCTTTAAATACGGACCTGAATTATTTTTCATATTATTTCATCGCCTTTTCCATTCTGAGTTGAATGATATGACACACATTGATACTTCCATTTTATAGGAAAAATATTTAAAATAATACTATGCATCAGGGGCGGTCGGTCCATGGAAGCAAGGGAAGCAGTGCTTCCCTCGAGATTATTAAAAAAACAAACACATAATTAGAACCTAATTATTATTTATCACATACATTAATCATTAAAATTGACTTTTACCCAATTTCAATAGACACGGCCCTGCATTTCAACAGCTGAGATAATGTTGCACGCTAAAACCGTAACGATAACGCATTCGATTAATCAAGCCAACACGAACTCGCGCGATTTCGATATAACTGATAAAGCAACTTCTTGAAATGCATCCCATCCCCACTTCATAATCTTTGTATCTGACCAGTATAGCTAATGCGTCTTGTTTTATAGATTTTAATATCGATTTTAATATACTTAATATTAATCTTTCTAGTATTATTCTCAGCTTTTGTGCTATATTTGTAAAAACTTTTTTTGTGTTTCTAAACCTGTGGTGTGGCGACAAGTGATTTTTAAAACGTTGAACATTAGTGCGCGTATAAGCAGTTTTAGAATTGCTTATTCAATATGAAAGCTGGTCCTAGCACTGTGGAAAATATTATTTGCGTTTGTATGGTGTGCAATTTGTTGAAAAAGGGATTTTCAACATATTCGTTTCAAGATAAACTGGATATTATTAGAAACGGGAGACCAACACTTGATTTAAAACTTTTAAAAACGAAAGTTAAATCATGCTATAGGTACTTTAATATTGAAATGTACAGTGCTAATCAGTGGTTAACGGGTTGTGAAATTTTGTGTAAATTGTTTTGTTGGCCATGTGTACTTTTCACAAATGAAAAAGGTGTTTGGAATAAAAATGGCTTTTCAGATTTAAGCAACATTCACAAAGTGACAAAGAGGCATGGTAAGTGTGAAACTCATTTGCGAGCGGTTCTAAAAAAAACATTTGGAAAATCACGAATTGAGCATTCATTAGATCAGCAGTTGTAAGAAAGTGACCGTAAGCATAGTGAACTTGTAAAAAAAATCGAGAAAAGTTAAAAAAGGCTTATTGACATTGTTTGTTTTCTCGGCGAAAATGAACTTAGTTTTAGAGGTTGTACTGAATCTCGGAGCGTTGCTAATAGGGGGCAATTTCATCAATTTAGTTGATTTATTAGCAAAATACGATACAATTTTAAGTAACCATCTGGAACACTCCACGGTATTTCGCGGTACATCAAATCATATTTAAAATGATTTGATGCAGTCGATAAGCAATATTGTTTTAAAAAAGATCAAGCAAGAAATAAAAAAGCTCCTTTTGTTGCAATTACGTTAGATGAAACAACCGATATTACGAATATTAGTCAGTTGTCAATCGTAGTACTATACATAAATCCAAAAGGGAAAGTCCCAGAGCTCTTTTTAGGATTTTTAGACATAACAACGCAGAGAACGGCTGCAGATTTATATGCTATAGTTTGTCAGATAGTCGATGATCTACAGTGTGGTGCTAAACTTATTGCCCAAAGTTATGATGGGGCCGCTGTAATGGCTGGTGAATTGGGGGGACCTGCAGGCCAAAGTAAAAGAGACTTTTCAGAATGTAATATTTGTACATTGTTTTGCGCATCGATTAAATTTAGTTCTTGCTCAATCTGCAGCGTGTCTTAAAGAGTGCAAAGTATTTTTTTTCAAGTATTAGTGGAATGGCTGCCTATTTTTCAAAATCATCAAAACGGACACGAGCTTTAGATTTGGAAGTACAGAAGAGACTACCCAGAGTTGCTCCAACACGATGGAATTACAATGGGAGGCTAGTACAAACTGTATCTGAATATCGACAGCCTCTAATTGATTTATTTGAAAATATTTTACAAAGCAAAGATGATTGGGACACTGAGACTTTGAATGGATCCAGAGATTACTTAGATTCATTGAAAACAGACTTTGATTTTAATTTTTTGTTAAATATTTTCTCCAAAATATTCCCATTTACTGACAATTTATTCAATATTTTGCAAACTAAATCAAATGACGTTAGATTTTGTGTAAAGAAAATTGAAGAATTCAAAAATTTTATTTGTAACAAAAGAAATGAATTTGAAAAGTTCTGGGAAAAAACTAGTAATGACAGTTTAGAGCCGCAAAGAAAAAGAATATGAACTGAATTTATAGTGGATCGTAGAACTTCATATCGAAGACTTTTTATCGAAATTTTGGACAATATCACTGGGCAACTAAATAATAGATTTAAAAATTTTAGTGATATACAATTTTTAGAATTGTGTAATTTTAATGAATTTAAAAAAAAACAGTTTCTACAAAACGCACTTCAGTCATTGAGTGATAACTACGGAATTTTTTTTATATAATTGGGTTACGATTGGAACTTTCAGTTATTTATGCTACAGAAGATATTAGTCACATAACGCCAACGAACTGATTATCTTAATAAATAGTTTGGATCAGGCCTACTCTGAAGTGTTGAAATTGTGTAAGTTAGTGTTGACGATACCTGCAACTAGTGCTTCGGTTGAACACAGTTTTTCGACCTTAAAAAGAATAAAAACTTTTTTCAAGAAATTCAACCAGTGAAGAGCGGCTTTCAAAATTGTCCCTGTTGACAATAATAGAAAGTGACTTTGTGAAGGAGATGTCCCAAAATTCAAACTTTTACGACGAAGTTATTTCCGACTTCGCAAAAAAGGGGAGGCTGATTAAACTACATTATAAATAGGTAGGGATGTGCATATTAACTGCTTAACTAGCCGGCTCGATTCATAGTTGGCTAGAGAGTGCACGATGGCAAGTGTGACTGAACAAACTCTCTATTTCGCTGCGGGTTCGATCCCCGCCACCGGCACTGGCAATGTCGGTGGGTATGGTTGTGTGTCTGCGTTTTTTTCATAAGTGTAACCCTCGCCCGTGTAGCTTCGGCTTTGGAATCGGGGGTTGTCTAATTTTTGTGGTGTTTTTATGTTTTATGTTTATTGAGGAGTGGCGGTCCTACAAGTGTACTTTTTTCTAGATATCATAACTTTGCATCTTTCGACATTTGATTTAAAATGATTATACCGAAGCCACGCCCCTTTTCTTAAAAAATTTTTTGCCTTGCTTCGCTCGGGGGCTTCGCACTACCCATCACCCTATATCACAAACTGCTTCCCCTGTATCAAAACTCACCGCACGCCCCTGCTATGCATTAATAAGAAACAGTAAAATGCAAATTTTTTTTGTAGATTAACGATTTAATTGTTTTGTTGTTTAGTTCTTTAGATATTTTTAAACAAAGTAAATAAAATAATTTCGGGTTTTTTTATTGTTTTTACATATTTATTGCAGGACAAGAACGCATGAAGGGTAAGGTTTATTGATGATGACTTTTTTGACATCAGGAACGTTTGCAAATATCAATGTGTGTGGTATCATTGAAGTCAGAAATGGAAAAGGCGACAAAACAGTATGAAAAATAATCCAGGTCCGTATTAAAAAAATGAACTTGATGATGGTCCAGGACAGACGAAACGTCGGATTAAAATTTTGATGACACCACAATATGCGCAGAAAAAATGTTGCATTGAAAAGTGTTTTCAATTTTCCTGTAAATTTTGATGACACCACAATATGCGCAGAAAAATGTTGCATTGAAAAGTGTTTTCAATTTTCCTGTAACTTTACAAATAGTCAGAGCAAAATAAAAACAAAAAATCCAAAATTTGGTTTTCCTCGAAAAATTTTGAAAAGTGTAAGGATTTTCGGAATTTTATTAATCGGAATTAATATTACTGCACTCATAAATGCGCAAATTTGTCCTCATTTAACCGACTTCGTATTTCTTACAGTTTCGGAGATCCCTGTACTCTGCCGAATTTGAGTCACTCTGTATAAGATAAATAAACAAATAAAAGATCACAAAAATGTAAAACAAGAAAATAAAGTAAATTAGAAACAAAATCAGAAGATATCGAAAACATATTATTATCAAAATATTAATCAGTGTGAAGCCTAATTAACCAATAGTCATTGCTAGAAAAAATATCTAACACTTATTCGATTCAAAGTGGTAGGATATTTAGACAGTTTTTAGCAATGGCTATTGCCAGTTTCGCGACGATTCATTCATATAAATATTTTTATAATTTTTTTTTACAATTCTCAACAGATCCACCGAGATGACGAATTCTGGAAACAAAAAATGGGTAAACAATTGAACAACTTTTATTTTTCCTGTCTTCTGCCAGAAGTGATAGATCCAAGATTTGTCAGAAAATTAGAAATTAGAAATCCTCCTAGAAATTATTAATAATAAAACCTCCTAAATGCACTGTTGTTTCTCTATTATCATTAAGTATATTTACTAAAATTTTTTATTATAAACTAACACCCCCGTAAAGACATAAAAATTCGTTTATTTCGCTACTGCTTAGCTTATAAGCTTGACGCAATACAACTTTTTCGTCGGTTTATGTCGTACGAAACCTCTAGTACTCCGCCTCTGATGATTCAACATCTCCCGATCTGAAATATTCCACTGCCGTTCTGTAACTAAAACATCGGCCACCTTCGGCCACAATGTGAAATCCACAAATTATATATATATATGTATATATATATATATATATATATATATATATATATATATATATATATATATATATATATATATATATATATATATATATATATATATATATATATATATATATATATATATATATATATATATATATATATATATATATATATATATATATATATATATATATATATATATATATATATATATATATATATATATATATATATATATATATATACATCCCTCTATCAATATGAAGACATTTCATAAACACGTAATTCGGCAGCCACTTAAAATAAGGTGAATATATATTTTCTGATTCATGTATATTACATAAATCTATTATAGAATCACTAAAATGAGTTCACATAGGAAAAAATATTTTTCCTTGTTTTATATATCCCTATCATTGTGACGACTTTCAAAAGTCAGCGAGTATGACGACCAAAATATACATTTCTTTAGAGCATTATATCAATAAGACGGTCAGTTTACGTATATGTTGGTCAATATGACGGCCGACATTGTTGTCAAATTGTTTTCAAGTAATATATTTAATACATTTGTAAATAGAATGTCACTGGCGGAAGAATAAGTACCTATAGTAAATTTTTATGTGTATTTGTAGACATCATCACAATGGAAAGGCGTAGATTTGATCTTTAAAAAGAGGTAAAGAATTGTGGGTTAATACACTTTAATTTACTGGCGATTCTTATCAGATGCATACCTAGTTATAAAGCTTATCGTTAGTTTTCGGCCTGTTAAAATGATCTAACAAGGAGGGTTTCCCGAGTCGCCGCCGCCGATTTGATCCAATTTGAAATATGTTATAGTAGACTAAAAACTAAGCGACATGTATTTTTTTTATTGGAGGACCAACACTTTTAGGGGATCAAACTACCCTCTAAAGGTACCGGTATCAAGCGTCAATTTTATTGTTTTACATATAATATAATCTTTTCCAACGGGACTAGTTGGAAAACGTTTGTTATAACGAGAAATGAAACACGTAATTTTCTCAATTAAAAAAAAAAATTCATGGGGTGAACCACCGCTGAATGTTTAAATTTGCCCAAAAAAATTACGAAATTCAAGAATAACAATTTGAAAAAATATGTATTGCATATAAATACAAAAGAAAGTTGACGTGTTTTTGCATTTTCTCGAAAAAAAAATTTAAGCAGGGTAACTACTCTTAAATGCTATAACAATATAATATTTTCTAAAGGGACTAATTGGAAAAGTTTTTTTTATAATGAGAAATGAAAAACGTAACTTTCTCAATTCAAAAAAAGTTCATGTGGGTGAACCACCCCTGGATATGATTGAACTTACACAAAAAATTACTAAATTCAAGCAAGTCTGAAAAATATATATACGTATTGCATATAAATACAAAAGAAAGTTGCCATGTTTCTGCATTTTCTCGAAAAAAAAAATCTAAGAAGGGTAACTACCCCTAAATACTTAATAACTAACAAAATAATATTTTTCAACTGGACCAATTTGAAAGTTTCCTTATTATGAAAATTAAAAAACGTAATTTTACTATTGCAAAAAAAATAGTTTTTTTTTTTGGATTAAGAAAATTACGTTTTCCATTTCTCATTGTAAGAAACTTCCAATTGGCCTCGTTAGAAAATATTATATTGTCATTCGTAAAGAATTTAGGGGTAGTTGCCCTGCTTAAAATGTTTTTTCGAGAAAGTGCAGAAACCCGTCAACTTTCTCTTTACTCGTATGCAATATATAGTTTTTTTAGATTTCTATGCTTGAATTTAGTAAGTTTTTGTGTAAATTTAATCATATTCAGGGGTGGTTCACCCATACGAATTTTTGTTTTTGGAATTGAGAAAATTACGTTTTTCATTTCTCATTATATTCCAATTGGTCCGTTAGAAAATATATTTTTATTCGTAAAGCATTTAGGGATAGTTACCCTTATTAAATATGATTTGAACGAAACAACTACTCAGCGGGCAAATACCCCGACCTGCATTGGATTACACCTTCAAATCATGATAGATCGATAGCCAATATCATTTGTTAATTCCTAACCAGACATAGACCGGTTTCGAACTTATTTGTTCTCCCCAGTATGCCGTAGGTTATGGAACATACAAATGATAGTGGCCAACCTGCTAGTCATATACTAACTAGGGTAAATTGAGTAGTGGTGAGAGGTATGAAACTTCTCGTATGGTCTAAATGCTACTATCCGACCGACATCGTAGATGTCTCTGTGTCGGATTGCGACTTGCGAAGTAAGTACCGAGAGCGGCGACCTCTAGCCCAGGTAGATTAAACTACTGTTATTAAATATGATTTGAACGAAACAACTACTCAGCAGGCAAATACCCCGACTTGCATTGGATTACACCTTCAAATCATGATAGATCGATAGCCAATATCATTTGTTAATTCCTAACCAGACATAGACCGGTTTCGAACTTATTTGTTCTCCTCAGTATGCCATAGGTTATGGAACAGACAAATGATACTAATGATAGTGGCCAACCTGCTAGTCATATACTAACTAAGGTAAATTGAGTAGTGGTGAGAGGTATGAAACTTCTCGTATGGTCTAAATGCTACTATCCGACCGATATCATAGATGTCTCTGTGTCGGATAGCGACTTGCGAAGCAAGTACCGAGAGCGGCGACCTCTAGCCCAGATAGACTAAACTACTGTTATTAAATATGATTTGAACGGAACAACTACTCATCGGGCAAATACCCCGACCTGCATTGGATTACACCTTCAAATCATGATAGATCGATAGCCAATATCATTTGTTAATTCCTAACCAGACATAGACCGGTTTCGAACTTATTTGTTCTCCTCAGTATGCCATAGGTTATGGAACAGACAAATGATACTAATGATAGTGGCCAACCTGCTAGTCATATACTAACTAAGGTAAATTGAGTAGTGGTGAGAGGTATGAAACTTCTCGTATGGTCTAAATGCTACTATCCGACCGATATCATAGATGTCTCTGTGTCGGATAGCGACTTGCGAAGCAAGTACCGAGAGCGGCGACCTCTAGCCCAGATAGACTAAACTACTGGTATTAAATATGATTTGAACGGAACAACTACTCATCGGGCAAATACCCCGACCTGCATTGGATTACACTTTCAAATCATGATAGATCGATAGCCAATATCATTCGTTAATTCCTAACCAGACATAGACCGGTTTCGAACTTATTTGTTCTCCTCAGTATGCCATAGGTTATGGAACAGACAAATGATAGTGGCCAACCTGCTAGTCATATACTAATTAAGGTAAATTGAGTAGTGGTGAGAGGTATAAAACTTCTCGTATGGTCTAAATGCTACTATCCGACCGACATCATAGATGTCTCTGTGTCGGATAGCGACTTGCGAAGCAAGTACCGAGAGCGGCGATCTCTAGCCCAGGTAGACTAAACTACTGTTATTAGATACGATTTGAACGAAACAACTACTCAACGGGCATATACCCCGACCTGCATTGGATTACACCTTCAAATCATGATAGATCGATGGCCCATATCGTTTGTTAATTCCTAACCAGACATAGACCGGTTTCGAACTTCTGTTCTCCTCAGTATGCCCTAGGTTATGGAACAGACAAATGATAGTGGCCAACCTGCTAGTCATATACTAACTAAGGTAAATTGAGTAGTGGTGAGAGGTATGAAACTTCTCGTATGGTCTAAATGCTACTATCCGACCGACATCATAGGCTAGAGGTCGCCGCTCTCGGTACTTGCTTCGCAAGTCGCTATCCGACACAGAAACATCTATGATGTCGGTCGGATAGTAGCATTTAGACCATACAAGAAGTTTCATACCTCTCACCACCACTCAATTGACCTTAGTATATGACTAGCAGGTTGGCCACTATCATTTGTCTGTTCCATAACCTATGGCATACTGAGGAGAACAAATAAGTTCGAAACCGGTCTATGTCTGGTTAGGAATTAACAAAAGATATTGGCTATCGATCTATCATGATTTGAAGGTGTAATCCAATGCAGGTCGGGGTATTTGCCCGCTGAGTAGTTGTTTCGTTCAAATCATATTTAATAACAGTAGTTTAGTCTACCTGGCTAGAGGTCGCCGCTCTCGGTACTTGCTTCGCAAGTCGCTATCCGACACAGAGACATCTATGATGTCGGTCGGATAGTAGCATTTAGACCAAACGAGAAGTTTCATACCTCTCACCACTACTCAATTTACCTTAATTAGTATATGACTAGCAGGTTTGCCACTATCATTAGTATCATTTGTCTGTTCCATAACCTATGGCATACTGAGGAGAACCAATAAGTTCGAAACCGGTCTATGTCTGGTTAGGAATTAACAAATGATATTGGCTATCGATCTATCATGACTGAAGGTGTAATCCAATGCAAGTCGGAGTATTTGCCTGCTGAGTAGTTGTTTCGTTCAAATCATATTTAATAACAGTAGTTTAATCTTACGGGCTAGTCGCCATCTCAGCTACTTACTCGCAAATCGCTATCCGACACGAGACATCTATGATGTCGGTCGGATAGTAACGACAGACCATGCGAGGATAGTTACCCTGCTTAATTTTTCGAGAAAATGCAAAAATACGTTAACTTTCTTTTGTATTCATGTAAATACATATTTTTTTCAAATTTTTATGCTTGAATTTAGTAATTTCTTGTGTAAAATTATTCATATTCAGGAGTAGTTCACCCTCCATGAACTTTTTTTTTCAATTAGAGAAAATTACGTTTTTCATTTCTCATTATAA